>JAUESO010000609.1:7200000-7620000 GCA_030914385.1 Drosophila antonietae | reverse complement strand
CAACTAAGTCCGTATCCCAGAAATAAATAAGGGAACGGACAACTTTAATAAGTCCAAATAGGACATAATAAAAAAAAAAAAAGCGCTCAAAAATATTCAAAGTTTGTAGTGCGAATAAGTCCGTATCCCAAAAATAAAAAGGGAACGGACAACTTTCATAAGTCCAAAGAGACATATTCAAGTCGAAAAAAGGACAACAAAAACCGCAAAAAAAAAAAACAAAAAGCGAACAAAAAAAAAAAAATCAAACAAACAACAACAGCACCAATCGATCACGCAGGAGCGAGTCAGAAGACAGCGGGATTCCAATCACGCAGGAGCGAGTCAGAAGACAGCGGGATTCCAGTCACGCAGGAGCTATTTAGAAGAAAGCAGGATTCCAATCACGCAGGAGCTACTCAGAAGACAGTGGGATTCAAATCGACTGGAGCTAAGATAAGTTGTAATTTTATTTACTTTATTGTTAAAATAAGAAAAGAAAATGTTATCAGAAAAAATCATAATACTGTTAAAAAAACAATCGGACTTAGTGTCCAGATTGATGAAGCTAGACTCATCAGATGAGATAAGGCCACCTAGCGACATATTAGAAGAGCTAGGTAGGATACAGAATGAGCTAGAAAATAATAACTCAATATTGTTAAAAGTGGGGATAATAGACCACCCATATTTTAACAATAAGGAGTTTGAAAAAGCAATAAAAACTATAAAAGATATAAAAACAGAAATTTTGAGTAGCGGGAAGCAAATCAAGGAAGAAATCAGGCAGATAGGAACGGTTACAGTTCATGAAGAGGCAGATTTTGAAAAGAAAGTCGATCAGATAAGAAAATATCTAATAGAAACAAATGAGGATATTGCGAAATCAAATGTAGGGGTTTTCGAAATTCGAAAAAATAAGATTCTATTCTTATGGAATAGAATTTCGAAACACATACAAGAGCTTCAACCCAAATATGAAGCCAGCAAAACGTTTGAAGAAGGGGTAATTGAACTAGAGTTCGACATTCAAAATACCATCAGCGCATTAGACGCAAAGAAAACTTCCCCAATTCAACCCACTATCCAAGAAAAGGGAGATAACCTCCCTGGACTACCGAGAATGCAAGTCCCAATATTTTTTGGCGATGCTAAAGATTGGGACTCATTCGCTCAACTATTTAACGACCTTATCGATCAAAGACAGGACCTAACTTCTGCCATAAAATTTAACTATTTAAAAACCTCATTACGAGGAGAAGCAAAGAGCATGGTTGCTCACCTATTAACAGGGTCCGCAGATAACTATACCGTAGCTTGGGAGTTATTAACCAAAAGATACGAAAATAAAAGAAAAATTTTTTCGGAACAATTTAACCGAATATTAGAACTCCCAAATTTAGATATTGACTCATCCAAAAGTATCAACAACTTCATACACACAATCAATGAGTCAATACACATAATTAAAAATAAAGCTCAACTCTCAAGTGAAGTTGACAAAATGTTTGCACATTTAATACTGAGAAAATTTAGTAAAGAGGCTCTTCAATTATATGAAAGCCAAATAAAAAAGACAAAGGACATACAACTGCTGACTGACGTAATGGACTTTTTAGAACAGAGGTATTACTCAACGTCCGCATCAAAAAAAGAAGAAAAGAAAGTCTTCAGAAGCACTACCAATGTGCAATATTGTCCGATATGCAAAGCAGTAGGCCACAGTGTCACGCAATGCACAAAATTTAAAGCAATGAATCCGAGTGAAAGGCTTGACATTGCTAAAAAGACATACTTATGTCTAAAATGTTTAAAACACTCAAACTCATATCGGTGTAAAAATGACATAACTTGTAGCTTTTGCAAAAGAGATCATCACACAATGCTACATTTAAATATAAATAAAGACAGGGTTAATACAGTAATGGCAAATGAAAAGGCCTTATTAGCCACTGCAATAATCAAAGTAAAAAGAAGCAAAAAGAAAGAGATGCCCAAATCAGAAGAAGGGCAAATAAAGCAAATGAAGGATGAAAATTGTCATCCAGTTAGACGGCCACTACGAATAATAAAAGAAGTTCACAAAGGCCAAAATAATAAAGCTAGAGTCGTAAAAATTAAATCACAAGAAGGGTCAATTACACGACCTATCAACAAAATATGCCCACAGTGTAAATTAAAAAATGAAGACTCAGAACAAAGAAGCACGAAACAAACCAATAGGGGGCGGGGAGGATCAAGACTAAGCGTATTGATGGCTATGATAATGTTAGCATTACTCTGTCAAATATCATGTGCAAAAGTAACTACTTATAATAATAACATCCACTCAGAGAGATACGAAGAAGTTGCAACCTCATACGTAGGAAAAATAGTTGAGATCCCAAAAATAGTGTGGAGCCCATTAGAAGTAGCAAAAATTAAAGAGATAGAAAATTTACAAATAGCAATACAGCATATGAAGGGAAATCACTTAGAGTTGAACGGGCTCCATTGTCATAATATATCAGGACACGCATCTATGATATTAAGCATTATAATTGTAATAATATTAGTTATATATGCCATAAGAAAATGTAATGTAAAGAGACGATTAAAAGCTATAGCATTTCCTGGTCCTATATAATTTAGAATCTAAATTTACAAAATATCTGATAACCTGCGCGTTATCAAAAACATAGAAATTAGGCCCCCGGGCAGAATGTTCAAACATGAACACGATAAGTAAAAACATACATATGTATAAGAATAAACATTACGGATAACCTGCGCGTTACCAAACACAAAATTAAAATTTCTCAGCCACAAATCTTAGGCCCCTGGCAGTATGTTCAAGCATGAACATGCCACTTATATAAACATATTAAAAAATAGGCAATAGTCGATAACCTGCGCGTTATCTGAAGCCAAGTAATAAACATGTCATCCCTTAGCTGCAGCGACCAACGCAGCAAGTAATAAAAATGTAACGCGAGACGTGAGAACGGCTTAGCGATCGAAAAGGGACACTTGACAAACATCTGTGCACTTGTGTGCATGGAATTAATTATAGCCTTCCAGTGCCTGGAAGTATTTTTAAGGTATATAAGCACTAGGATTTTAAGGAATAAACAGTTCAATTTTTGAATTCGGTAAATGTGGAGTGTTTCATTTCGACTCTCTAACACGTGCTCTCACCCACTTTGCAATTACGCCACGAGTGATGTTGCTAGCAGAGAAGTGGATGCAACAGATATTGCACCAGTAACAAGATAATTACGATTATTATGAACCCACTATTCGATTCATTTACAGCGAATTATTCCGGTTTGCTTTCCCGCTGACTCTGCTGGCTTTGATGGCATATTGTAAAAATCGAAATACTAAGCCAAATCTTAGATATAGATTTGGTAAATAGACAGAGACTAGGTACATTAGCAAGTACAGAGAATATAGAAGAGTAGAATAATTGAAATTTCAGTTCGCAGCTGGAATCACAGTATCTATTCGTTGGGCAGCCCAGTCTAGAAAACTATTCTTTGGTTGATTTTTAAAGAGTTGTTCTATTTTTCCTTATCTCAAAACATTAATATGAATGACAGGGTAAATGTTGAGAGAGGCACACGGTTTTGGTATGTCCACATATGACTGGTATATAAACAGGTAAATGCAGTAGTTGATATATATAAATATATATAGAAGCTTGGTCGAAAGATATTTATGGCGCTAACTCAAAACGGGATACGGGTGGTGGAATGAATAAAATTTAATGCCAAAGTGCAGCAAAGTTGCAGTTGCAACGTAATGGTGGCTAATAACTAAACAAACAAGGATTCTAGGGCATTCAAATGGCTAGTTCAATTGACAAGTACAAAATAGTTGAGAATTTACAGTCATGAGGTGTACAAGCTTCTATCTGTGGTGCTGCTGCATTCTGATGCTGGTGGATGGCCAACTAACGCCCGTAGAAGAAACCGATGAGGATATTGGAATACTTATTTCGATTATTGCTGAATTCCATCGATGTGCGCTATACAAGAACTTTATCACATACGTTGGAGATTTGCAACAGAATCTAGGATCGTTACAGAAATCTCTGATGGAAACTTTTCGTCTCCCAATGATTGTGGCTGGACACGAATTTGAGAAACTTCATAATATCAATAGTGATAAGAGTTTGATATTGGTTTTCTTTAATGGCTCTCATGATCCTTTGCTCCGAATCGTTGAGCAATCTTTGATAAACGTCAAGGATGTGACTACCATATTTGTGTACAATGTCAAGGATAATGCGTTGCCCGAAACTTTTATAAAGGATTTCTTCAGCTGGTGTTTGGAAAAAGACCTTCGTAATGTGTTCCTGTTTCTGAGGTTGACGAACACTTTTCAAATCTGGTCATATGTATTCGACTCGGACATAAAGACAGTAAGAATTACTCTTGATCAATTGAAAGCAATTCGACGAGAAGATTATCGCAAAATGTCCAATTCGGCGCAGCACCGATATTTAATTGCATTTTACGAGAAAACAACAGAAGCTTTTCTGGTAAGTCTGATTGACGTTAATTTTTTTTATTAGAAAGTCATTGAGTTTTCTCATTTACAGTATAAAACACGCGATGGCCATGTGACATTGGGCGGTCAGATTGGACTCCTGTTGGAGGAGCTCATCCGTTATATGAATGGCACAATGGAACTTTTGACTTTGTCATACGATGAATATGGGAAAGCTGTGAAGGGAGAGTCTGTTGACGATCGACCTATTAATATTTTCGCCAATTTGGAAGCATATTCATCCATGAACGCAAATTTTCCGTTTTTAATGACAACACGGATTTGCCTGATATTGCCTTATAGACGTATTATTTCCCTACGGGAATATGTGTCTTATTTCGACAGGAAAAAGACATTGGTTGCTTTCATGATATTCAATTTCATCGTGAACTCTGTGATCAAGCGCATTGTCAATCCCCGCATTAGACTATCTGACGTGTTCTTCGCAAGTTACCAGCTCACTGTATCACAGGCTATGACGACACGAGTGTTGAGTCGTCTGAGCTTGTCAGAGAAGATTTTAGTACTCACCATAAATATCTACAACTCGGTTACATTCAGTCTGTTTGTCAGTGTTTTGACAATGGCTTTTATCACAGGCATGCAAATGCCTGATATCGTGGACGCTGAAACATTTTTGGCTAGTGGACTCCGCATCATGGCATTCCCCGACCAGATGGATAACATGTTGAATGACATTCCGGCAAATCTAAGCAATAGTTTCACTATGGTTGACGTGAGGACATGGCTACAGCATGTGGACAGCCTGAACGATAGCTACGCCTATGTGATGACAATGCACACGTGGCTGGGATTCCAGTTAAAACAAAATCGTCTGCGTCATCCAAAGTTGAGAGTGGGTCCAGACAAATTGTGTGGCGTTCCGCGTTATCTAAGGTTTCAACTGCGTCCAGGCCTATTCTTTTTTGAGTCATTGAAACATTTTTACAGTCAAATATTCGAGACGGGCTTAACAAAGAAATGGAGACGTATGGGCATGGCCCAAGCAGAGCAGATCGGTTTGATTAGATTAACACCACAAGAGCCGCCAAACTTTTCTCCATTGCCTATGGATTTCTACCTCAGCTCACTTTGGTTATATGCTTTTTGCAATTTCTTGGCTTTATTGGTCTTTCTGCTAGAGCGTGTGTCCCTACGCTGGAATCATATTCGCAATGATCGTACTATAGTTTAAGTATTAGATTGTTTAACGACCAAATATATTCATTCACTCTGTTTTATGCACTCTAATAAATATTGCACATGTTGCGCACTTTAAGAAAATGTACTAATTGTTTATTATCATTATTGTCATTATAGTAGTGTATTTCATTTCAGCTAAGATTTCGATTCAAGCCTAGAAAGTCAAGAATATGAAGTGGATTATGTTCTAGGTATATACTCATTATGTGGATATCAGAATGATGATAATGAATGATGGGCTCTGTTAGATAATAAGTATCAGATATCAATTGTATCTGTCGATGTTTGAGCTCATGAGATTTTGTATTTTCAGACTACAATAACAACACGCAACTGCCTAGATTATAAAACTTGGTAGTTGGAAAGACGAGCTTTGTGATATTCTAAAACTTATTGGTTAGAAGTAAGACTTTCGTTTAAATGTCATTCAACTTCTATCTCAATAATGACGTTGAATTCTTCCGTTTATTTTTGGTTTATTTTGTATTGTGTGCAACGATAGATCCTTGTCTTATTTCAGTAGCTTAGCATAATGCTCTTTGTAAACGAACTTATAGCGCCAGACAAAGCTGTGAATAGAAGTGTTAGTTAGTTAAAGTTGAAGCCATTTGAAGCTATGACTCACCCGATTGCAATGAAAGAAGCCAAGAAGAGCGCCGCGCTGACCAAATTGAAAAGGCCGGGCCAAACAGACAACGAATGCTGATAGATCAGCGTATACACAGGTGCAGCGACTATCAAATGAAAATTATATTTCATTAAAAATTCATGTGAAAAGGTAAGAGACTTATACCAAAAGGTGCAAAAGATTGAAGAACATTTTTGATGGAGAAAATTTTTCCTGCAAATATATACGTATATATTGATTAATAAAGAATATGCCTCATGTTTTACAGGGTTACCCAAGTCGGAGGCAGGTACTATATTCGAGACAATGGTGCGGCACATGGGCTGGCCAATGGAACGGAATATGCCAAAGGCAATCGATAGATACATGTGCCAGGATAGCGTGGCAAAACCTTTGGTCAGATTGCATAGTACTTCTGAGCCGAACGCGAACAGCGCCAGGGTCACCACTGATAGGCCAAAGACCTTGAAGTCATCAAATACATATTTTCACAGCTGACAACACTGTACAACTCAGGCACATACCTTGCGCAGCATTAGGAATCCAATCAGAGCGCCCAGCATGGACACAACTTGGGCGATGGTCTCAAAGAATGTGAACTCGCGCACAGACCAGTGAAATTTTTGCCGCACAAACAAGTACATGACTGTTGTAGCACCATCTAAATGACAATTTGGTTATTGAGAATTGAGAATTGGGCCAGCCTTAGAGCACTCACCAATGATGAAAATGCTTATGAACATGGCCAAGGTGACCAGCCAAATGATTTCCCGTGCGTGATGCTCACGCGGCTTACAGCTCGTTTTTATCATGTCCTTGATGTGCGTTATGCTGAACAGACCCACATTACGTTCCTCTGAATCAGATTTCATCTCGGCCTTTTCAGCACTTGGCAAAGTATCCATGGGTTTCGGCTCTTTCTTATCATCCAACTTTATTTCGGTTGTGCAGGGCTCGTTCGTTGAGCTTTCCTTCTTGTTCTCATTTGCTTTTAGTCCATTTTTGTTATCTAGCTCCGACACGAGTTTAGGCTCAGAGTCTTTTTCATCTTTTTCGTTCTCTCTCTTTGTTTCCTTGCTGAACACTGCGTTCAGTTGCGTATCACAGACTATATTGGATAAATCCTTTTCGTCTTTCTGGGCATTTTCGGCTTTCTCTTTGGCAAGGCTTATGTGCAAGCTCTCTGGAAAATAGAAGATGCTAAATATTGTGGCCACGACGAGAATTGCCGCTGAGATGCCCTGGGTAATAGCGGCGCTAGTAGCCTCATACACATAGCTGGATAATAAAGAGCCACTGCTGAGTGCTATAAACATCAGAGCTTCTATGGCAATCATCCTAAGGGGTGAGAAAGAAAGAGTTTATGATTTATCAATACGTACACTGGTAGCTATTCTTATGCAAGTTAAAGAGAAGAAAGTTGAAAGCTTATTTTTGTGACTTTATTGACTTCAAATTTCTCTGAGTGCATGCGCACCTGTAGGGCCTGGTCTTAATATCTGTGATGTCCGATATAAAACAAAAGGCGGCCACCGAAAAGACACACATGCCGCCCAGCAGGGAGTGCGGCACTGCAGCCAACGTATACCACCAGGGATTAATGTCGTGATAGCTGGACAGCGCACATATAGTGGCAGTTATTAGAGCAGAGCCAGTGAAGCCTGCAAGAGTATTAAAGGCTTAGATTTGATAAATCAAATGCTCTGTATACAGTGCTAACCAATCATAGAGATGACGAGTAGGGGCTTGCGTCCATAACGATCCGACCAGGCGCCTATAAACAGCCCACACACGGCTGGCACAATGCTCTCCATTAGAGTGCGCGTGAGGAACATGTCAGCTACATAGGATTGCATCTCCGTCTCAATGGCCTGGAAACCTAATGGTATTTGAATAATTCTCTAACGCATGGCTTGATTAGTTTTGTTGCACATACACGAATCTCGGAGCTGGCATTCTTATCGTCCAGACGGCTGCAGTCGGACTCATTGTAATGGAAAATCACTTTGCATGTCTGATATATAATCTGATTGCGCATTACGACGCCTGCGAAATTGAAGTACTTTATTGAGTGTTAAAGCGAAGGTATTTCCATTTAACATTACCTGAGAGCATGTGCGAAAAGATGAGCATAATTATAATAGGCTCTATATAGAACATGTAGAAGAGATTGTGCCATGGCAGACTTCTCAGCTTGTCTATGGCCGAGGAAATAGTATTTTTTTCCACCATTGCATTTATTTACTCTGCAATAGACTTGGGGGAAATATCTCTAGATTTACTTGAAATATATTTAAGTTAATAAATATTCACTCAATCATTTGTCATCAATATAAAATTATTCACATTTGTTTTTCCACACAAAGTTTGTATTTTTAAACATTAAATTGATCATGCGGATCTATAATTATATGTCCGACACGCTTGTTGCACGCAACGATTTCCGGGGGATGCCCTCTAAACTATTCACTAGGCCGACACGAAACCGTCTCGATGGAGTTGGCTATTTGAACTGAGCCAGTGCCCGTTAGAGTCGGAGCTAATATAGAATGAAACTGGTTTTGTATTATCACATCTGGGGGAACTTTACTGGATAAGTTGAGCTCGCACACGCTACTGCTATGGAAATGATCCGTGATAATGGCTTAAATAATCAAAATAATCAAATATTTTAAATCAAAATAGCATACTATTTAAACGTGCACAGCAATTTATATATATATATATATATATTTTAATTGTCAAACTGTGCGAAAATAACAACGTGTAGGTCTATGGTCTAATCGTCAATCTAGTAAAAAAAACACGTTTTATATGCCCTTGTGGAGTCAAGCATGTGCGAAATTGTCAATAATAATAAATAATATGTACACAATTCTGACATATATATATATATACATATATTTATCTTTTTAAATAATGTATTCGGCTCTAGAATTATATGTTGAATTTGGAGTTGCAGTCTGAGTATTTATAGCGTTGCGCGAAACTACACGGCTGCTTTTGATTATCTGTAGTATTTAGAAATTTGGCTTGAATATTACAAAGAGTTTTTATTTTTCTTGATGATAAAGAGGCCCATGAATGGTTTATGCTATGCTTAAATTATCGAAGCCTAGCTGAACTTCGATACGTATAGTCAATCTAAGCAGCCGACAATTAATTTTTTAATGAAGTCTCTCATGCCTATTTTGTTGATGTGTTTTTGTTCGATGTGTTACGCTCATTTGCGCTAATTGAATTGAAATAAAAAAACAAGTAAGAAAGCTGTAGTCGAGACTGCCCGACTACGAAATCCCCTGAGCCCTTCTTCGAACGAATAATATTACAAGAATTATTCGATTCGTTTCTGGACGCATAAGAAACTGTACATGCAAAACGTTGATCTACGCTTGTAGGTATGTACATATGTGTGTATGCATGTGTATAGGCATTGCTGTTTGCTGATGCGTCGCATGGGTTTTGATGAGAAAACTTTGATGATTAATAATTCTACTTCTAAATGGACAATCGTATTGATATCTTCAGATTATGACTATGATATTCATATCTATATGCTAAACCAAACTGCATGTCTCTACTACTTGAAATGATTTTTTTTTTCACTTTTGGGCGTGGTGGGACGAAGTGGGGACCGAAATCCAAAATCTGACAAAAACCGAAATTGTATTAAATTAGTATCTATATATATGCAGAAGGCTTGGAGACTCTAACTTTAAAGATGAATTAGCTAGAATTTTATAACTGGTTCCCGATAAATTCGTTTATCGATAACTTTGAAAATATACAAGTTATCGAATTTCTGATACAAACTCGTACTGCGTGTGCAATATTCGGGCCTAACACAAAAAGAATGAACTCTCTAGCTTTTGTATCTTCGGAAATCGACGCGTTCAAACATACGGACAGTCGGACGGACGGACGGACAGACGGACATGGCTATATCAACTTTTCTCGTCGCCCTGATCAAGAATATACATACTTTATGGGGCCTGCCACGCCTCCTTCTGCCTGTTACATACTTTTAACAAAACCATTATACCCTGATTTCCCATTTTCAATGGGCTCAGGGTATAAACATAAAAAAAACTGGCATACATATTTCATATTCTGCTGCACTCAATACTTATAGTTTCAATTTTTGCCTTTGGCTATTCCTAGCGACAAGCTAAGTATGTCTAAAACATTATAAATGATTTATGTCAGAGTTGGTAAAAATATGAAAACAAAAACATAAATTACTTTTTTAACATTTCTGGTATATTTACATATATGTATAGAAGATATTTTTTCTCTTAACTAAGCTCTACTGTAATAAGATTTTGCCTGAAGTATAGATAACTCAGTGAGTTGATCAATATATGTACGAAATAAACAAAATGTATATAAGCAAAAACACTCTGAATAGGTTTTTCGTTGGAATCGACGCTTCATGGAATTCAATCCGTTGAAGGTTGTCTCTGCCAGTTCATCGAATAGTTAGAAATAGGGACCATTAACAGGAAATGGACATCAAAGTTAATTCTTGCAATATGAAATGTAATGAAATGAGAGAACTCGTAAGCTTTTACTGTATTATGCTGCTAAGTAATTAGTCAAAATGAATCGCAATACTTTATGCAAAAACCAATGCAAACTTTGGCCAGCTGTTACCTGCCTTTCAAGCTCTTTGTTTCACAATTTTTGGCAGCTGCTGCAGTCACACCTCAAGCTAGCTGAAGGTGCTGCATAAAATATGCATGAGGAATTTCAAGGACTATTTTCTGCTGCAGACGAGAGATTTAATACCAACAATTTTTCATATACACTTTCAAGAGGTTATAATTTTGGGGTTTTGAGGTTTGGATTGTGTGGTTTCAATGAAAATATCAAGCGCTGCTCTTTGCGGTTTCAATAAACGGTTTTGCATAGCCAACTCTTAATTGCCAGCTCGTGTCACACAGCTGAGTGCATATAACGTATACGCAGCGTGTTCGCTTCCATATTTGTTGACAAGCCAATTTGTAAAGCTTTCCGCACAATTTTCTGCACATTGTGTGGCCGTCTAATGAACGGGGCCAGCAGCTCTTGCCGGCAACTCTTGGCAGCTGCAGATGCGAAAACAAGTTCATGCAACTATTGTCTCTCCACTCGCTTGCAACATGCACTGCGAATGTTTCAGGCAAATGCTTTGCGTTTTGTGTTCGGCTTTTGTCCGCTTGTTGCTAACAACTATTAGCAAAACAAAAGCCACACACAGCTGAAAGCATTCAAAACGGCATGCCAGTATGAGAGAGCACAGGTGGAAAGTGAAAAGAAGACGGCAGCAATCAACTGCGCAATACTCTGTCAGTTAGTGGGGAACAACCCTAGACCTCCATCTATAGCAGAGAAGAAATATAAATTGAAATTTGTCTGTTTGTGTTTTGCTTTTTTTCCCAACAAATATTGCTTTCAGCTGTATACTCCCGTTCCACGGCGTGTGCAGGGTATGCAAATAAAGGAAAAATACTTGCACAAGCAGTAAAACATAAAAGGTCAAGACGCCGTCGCATCAAGTGGCGCCAAGAGTGGGCAAAAAAGTAATTTCTTAAGTCCAGCACGTGCCTAAATTCATTTTTTCGCTGTCCTTAATTATTTCGAAATGAAACGAACTAAAGGGTCCACAAGCACAAAAAGTGGCCAACAATTGGACAACTCTTAGCCAGATACCTGGCCAAGAATTTAGCTGGAATTTTTCTTTGCCAGTTCCAGGTCCAGTTGCTTGTTGTACTTTATGAATATCATTTGCATATTTTCCATTTATTTAATATTAGAGCCAGTAACACGGCGTTGTACGGCGCGAATATAAGCAAAAAATAAATAAAAAATTATATAAATTAATAGAAGATAAGAGTAATATGGGTACATATATTATTTATCTGTTTATTATAAATATAAAAAACTAACCATATTAGATATTTTCAAGCTCTCAGTTTTCGTTCCTTAATTTCCAGCTAATTCGCTTCTATATATTCGGTTGATGATTTAAAGCTGTTTTATGAGCCCGTCGGCGTGAATTTTAATTTGAGTATTGTCTCTGCGTAAATTATAAACAATTAAGAACCCCTTTTTGAAGAGGGTTTTACGTCGAGTACTTTGCAATTAGGCAATGGGTATTAGCGAGTGGGAAAGTTTTTAAGCCGGTTTGAGCCGTTGCAGCTGCGCTGCCCTTTTATGAAATTACAAATTTCAATTCAGCGCCCAAAAAACCAACCTTTGAATCAATGCCTGGTTACTTTTTTTTCATCCCTCTTTTAATTGGCTCCAGCTTGTGGGTGAGCGCGATCTGCCCCTCCCATTGAGCTCTTTTCAGCCAAGTTCGCTAATTGTTGGCGCGGCCAACGTTTTGTGGCCGGTAAGCTTCACAACTGACAGCCTCAAATTGGCAGCTGCATTTGCGGCCGCTCGTAATTGCACGAACTTTTGGCTAGAAATTCACAGAGCATTCATATAAAATTTTCTGCATGTACATGGATTTTAATTAGGTATTAGATCAGTTTTATAGCTAATTACAGTTCAATGCAATTTCATACCAAGGCCATAAGCTCTTGGTGGATTAGTATTTAATATTGAATAATGTGTTGCAGGGTAAACACTAGTATGTTGAGTAATTAGAAATTAAAGCATTAAAGTTAATTATGTGTAAAATATATATTATATTACTATCAAATTACATAGTAATATATTTCTGTATCAATATAATTATATTAAATTAATTATGAATAATAAATTAAACTTTATTTATAAATACTTTTTTAGTTTGTTATTTCCATTCATTTGAACTAGAGCATTAAATAATACAATAAATGAAGCAATTGGCCAAATATAATAGGTGTATACTGTTTAATCTTTTCTGTATCTGTATCTGATAAGGATATGCTGATTGAGAATTTATATCTTGACCTAAATAAATAACTTGAGACGTTCAATTATACGATGTTAAAACACAAAAATAATAACAACATTTTTATTATTATTTTGTTATTTTTGTTTACATATTTTTATAGCCATTACAAGCTGGAATGTATCTCAATGTGATAAAAACGGCTTCAGCCTGTTACACACCCACACACATTTGCAGAGCTTTACGAGGTACCGAATTTAATGTCTCTCGAGCTTAAACAACGCAATTCTAAAGGAGTCTGCAGCTGTGAGCGTACCTCGTTGTGTTCGGCTGACAAATTTGCGCTCGTTTAATAAATTGGTTATGAGCGCTTTTACAAATTTTTGGCTCAATGCACACTCACACACGCGGTCACACGCACAACTCGTATTACTCAAAGCAAATGCAGTGGAAACATATATGCGAATATAATAAATATACTCATGCACAGTTATATGTTTGTATAAATAAAAGTTTTCTTTGTGGCGTGTTAAATTAATGAAGTTTTGTTGTGAATGTGTTTTGCTTTGATTATGCGCAATTTGTCTACACTGGGCAAAGCGCCATCTGTTGGCTGTTTGCCAGCTTGTCTGTTTGCCTGTTGGGTATATAGTGAGTAAAGTGAGCGCATTGCATAAATGATATATGTACTGTATATATCATCTATTTTTGGTTACCTACACCTCGTTAAGTTAACTGCAGTCAGTTTGATGCGTTAGTTATTCATGGCTTCTGATAAAGATATTTGTATATATTTCTGATAATCTGAAATAGAGGATATCAGTTGATATATTTGTATATATACAAACTTTGACTAGTCAACTGAGTATTAAGCAAATAAATGCCGACGGACTGCAACTACATCACATAATTTGTGCTTTAGTTCTGCCCTTATCGTTACTGCTGCATTTGAGTTTGCATGTTATGCTGCCGTTTGATTATTGGCATGGAAACCGAGGGTATGGGGGTAATGCGGGATTCGTAACAAGAAAACTCATAAGTATTTTACATATAACATTTATGCAGTTCACTGACTCTGCAATGCGTCTCAAATTGCGATAAGTCGCACGTATTTGTTTTGCATTTACATATGCGAGCAATTTGCCTGTGGATATTCTTCTTCTTCTACTGGCACTTCTTCTGCTACGTCCCTTGCTTCGTTTTTTTTTTTTTTTTTGGCAGCTTAAAAAAGTTTTCATAATCATAACTCTGTCGCATTTTCCATTGTCTGGCATTTCACGCAGCGTTCAATTTTGCCAGCACGTGAAAGCACTTACAGAGTGAGAGTGTGTGTAGGGTGTGTGTGTGTGGGTGTGTGTGGGCTTGAGATGAAAAGAAACTGGCGAATGGAAAATCAATACATATTTATGAGTTCATTTTGCGGACGCACTTACAAAACGAATGCTTACCACCTTATGCCTGGGGGAACTTTTGTCAGGCTTACTTCTTGTTTGAATGCAGCGCATAAACAGCAATCAAGGGTGTGTGTGTGGGGCCTAGCAATATGTGTTATATTTCCTTTATTCGATTTTTTAAAAGTCTTAGACAGTAAGCCCCTTACATATATTATTTTGTTTATTTCTTTTGCACCATTGTTTTTTATATTGCTTTTTGTTTTATTTTTCATGCTGTGCAAAGCAAAAAACAAAACGAATTTGTGCTACAATAAACAGGTGCTCGGCGCTTCGTGGTAAAATAAAAATTTTAAATGTCGTGCGCTGTAAAGTATGCTACGATTTTCCGCTCGCCGTAAGCGGCTTACGAGCTCAGCCGCAAGTGCAATTTGCAGCAGCGAATGCATGACGTTAGCGCTCGCCGCATAAGGGATCAGCCAGCAACTAGTGCAGTTAATTTTTAGTGGCATTAAAAGCATCAACAGCCAAGTCCAAACAAAATGCACTTAAAATGCAACTATCTGCAAACACGCCTTAAGAGGCGACTTTAATTTAGCAAAAGTCTTAAAGTTGTTCGAATGCCAGCTGAACAGGTGCCCAGCAAAAGGCAGATGCAAATTCTAGTTACAAATTTCTAGTCTCTGTATTTGTCTATGCATTTTCAGCAAGAGTCAATGTCAATAAATTTTATTGCATCAATTGCTGCAGTCAAAAGGAAGCCGAAGCACTCAAATTGCATTTTGCACGCATTTGCTTCATGCTTCGGCTTTTCCTTTTTGCCTCAATTGCTGTGTCTCCGAGTACAAACTTTATAGAGCTTCAATGTTCAGATTGATTGCAATTGCAACACACAGCCATGTATGTGTGTGTGTGAAGTAGTGTGTGAGTGGACAGATATCAATTAATTTTAACTGTGAATTGAATGTGTCAAGTGGACGAGCTGCGCATATCGATTGATTTTCGTGTTTCCTATGTCCCTCAACACCCTTTGGCTATGAATTGGCTTAGCATCGGGCTCACTCACATGATGCTCAATTATGTAACAGGCTAAAAATGAGTAGAGATAACCCACATCATGCGGGGCACTGCTCGTTTTCTATTATTAAATCAATTTAAATTCAATTTTTGTTTAAATTCATTTTTCATAATTTAATATATAAATGCAGGGTATCTCTTATGTCTCACTCTGTGAAGTACAGGTTCCATTTTTTTTTTTGTATGGCTGCTGCTCCCGTTTGGAATACACTCTGCACACTTGACTTAATTGCAAGTGAGCCGAATAATGCGCATGTTGTGGGTATAACAACAAATTGCTGCAGGCCCCGTTTCAGTAATTCAATAGGCATTCATTTTTGCATTTCAAATGACAAATATGGTCCCGGCTTATCCCCAATGCTGTAACGGAAAACCGCTTTGATATCAAACAGGCCACTAACAAGCCCAAAACTTGACTGGGTTTTCGATCCGTCTCGTTTGTCAAGCCGAGAGCGCAATTTGATACAAGGTCTCAAGTCTTTAGCTTTAGCCCTAATCAATGCGAAATAAATGGCAAGAGCCAAAAAGGTTGACTTGCTCAGCAGATGTATTAAATATATTTACATATACTTGTATATAACCTCATATATATATATTTATATACGTATAAGACATATTATAATGGGATCCACAAATATGGTCACAATCTGTTCGAACTTTCAACTCTGCTGCATATTAAAGTCTGCGTCTTTCTTTGCTGTTTTTTCTTCTTCTTCTTTTTTTGCACAATGTCATTCTTGTGTTGTATACAACGAAATGTAAATAAATAAATGAGCCTTTTGCCTGGCCACAGCCATTCGAATCCTTTTCGCATTTGCATAACATATTAAATATGCAGGACACAGAGAGATACACAGATACACAGATTGCCGTACGACAATAAAATAACCTATATGAGCTCTAGAGTCAGCAGAAAGCTTTGCCACAAAATACCAACATTAAACACAATTGGTGGGTTTGGTGGTGCAGTGGTGCGAGCAGCGAGCAGCGAGCAATGAGCAGTTGGGCAGCTTATCGCTTTGTCGCTTCAGGTATGTGAACTAGGGCGCCTTTTGTTTTGTGACAAACGACCAATGGAAATCTATTTCGATGGCACTGCAAAAGCATTTATCATTGCTTCCATTTTAGGCTTAGACAACTAACTTATGCTGAGCGTGTGTGTGTTTGAATATATGCTATCCAAAGTAATTGAAATTGTGTGCAATAAAAGTAAATTATTTCGCTTTAACTGTGACAGAATGTAGATTCGAATCGATAAACAATTTAGATATCGTTAGGAAAACAAAATTCTTATGAGATAAATAATCAGTGCTTTGCCTTTTGCCTTTGCGTCAAGTTTCACAAAAGTAAAATAGTAAGAAAAATAAATAAAATAATTTGAATATAAGATTATAATTTAGAATATATAATATATGTGTATAGGATTATATCACACATTTTATTTCGCTTTAATGTTGTAATCTCTAAATATTAATCGCACACGCGCACATCACTAGGGCCGTTCATGACTGGCAAATAATTTGTATTTGCCCTTTTAGGCTTATTTATTCATTATTCTAATTAGATATTCTGTGTGTTTCGCTAGGCAGCTCATTTACTTCAATGCGAACCCATCTACCATTTTAGAGAATTTCAATGGATTCCTCTGGGAATATACGAAATGCTAAGCACGTATCATACGCTTTTCAGGGAGTTTCCAATTAGCAGCTGGGGAACTGACCTCGGCAATCAATGCCATTCAGCAGCCTATTTAGTGAAATGTGATAACAATTCGAATTGAATTTTGAAATTGTGCCACAGCTGACAGTTTTATGGAGTGACAAATACCCAATCAGCACATCAGCAAAGGAATCGAATCTGCATTCAAATGGCTGTCGCACGAATGTCGGTGGCATTTAGATCAGCGAAATGGAATGGAATACTGAAATGCAGTGGAAAAGATTTTACGAAATGCTACCTTGCTTAGTATGTATTATATTTGCAGTTGAATTTTACTTGCAAGCATGTTTTAGATAATTTAAAAAAATCTTTAAAATAAATCTAATACACTAAATAAAAAATTAAAAAATTAATTGGAACTAAATTTCTTTTTATAATAGCTTTTAAATGGCTTATCAAAAATACCTTGCTTTAGAGCTGATATTAGAGCCAGTAAAAATCGTTTCTCAAAGTCTGCACTTACACTATGAGACAAATTTCAGAAAGCAGTGATTGGATCGTGTCTTCAATGAGTTCGTTTACGGTCGAACTGAAATCGTTTGCTTTTCGTTTTCTCGCTCTGACTTTTCCCCGAGTGTTTGTTTGACTCAAGTCTTATGAAGAAAAAAGTCTTTTGTATATGTATTAGTGTGTATGCGGGGATTGTGTTCACACATCAAAAGCCTCCGTCAGTATGGATGTGAATATGAAGACCTATTGCATAGACTCTTGGAGCCATTTTTTCGCTTGGTGAGCAATTTCACTATGTGAATCGATCGAATCGATCGTATCGGATCGTAACGCTTCGTCAACGATGTTCGTTGAACGAGCGTCACACGAACACTTCAATGCAAAGCTCTCAACCGAAAACTAATGAACGAAAAGAGCTGAAGTCTATTCTTCAGAGCGAGAGCGAAAGAGTATAATTTGTATCGGTTGAACTTGTGAGCAGAGTGTATATAAATTGGTTAACAATTACTTGCGAGCAATGGTTGAGATTGATTTCGCTGAATATTTGTTTACCTGGCAAACAGCTCTTATTTGTATTCACATTTATATTAATTGATATTTCGCGATAGTTTGTCAGCAAATGTTTACTTATCCGGCAGGGCAAAAAGTCAGCAGAAAAAAGTTCCCACATTCAATTAAAAGCCAATTTCTTGTTATTCCAAGCGAAAAGCAAATAACAAAAAATAACAAAAAAAACGATATTGAATAAATTGTGAGTGTGCGACTGCGAGATGCTCTATAGACAAGTCGAATATAATATTAAATAGCATCAAAATGTTAATTTAATTAATTCTCAATAACTCGCAATTGCCTGCTCTGAGAGAAAGTCGTTTAAGCAAGACGTTGCTAATAAAATGCCCGTCCGTAATCAATATACCCCATGTTGGAAGCTTTTTATGCACTGGGCATAATAAATTATCGACTGAATTATTGATGCGGCTCAGTGAGATGTGCAAATGATGTTGTCAAAGCGAACGTTTGGGAAACATTTTCCCAAGTCGAATTTTTTTTATGCCAATCATTTGCTTTTCACGCGCTTTTCACGCAACATTTAATGTTTGCTGCAGACTTCCCATTCAGAAACGAATAAAGCACGAATAAAATGAGTGAAAATAAAAAATAAATAAATAACAGAAAATAAAATGCCAAATGCCATGCGAAAGACGAAAGGCGACAGCAAAAGGTGACAGATTTGTGCAGCGTAACCTTTGGCCTCTGACTGGGCGAGTCGTGGGCGTGGCGTGACGGTAATTGAGTATTGACCAAACAGCTGAGCAAATGCTGTCGTGACCTGCGACAATTGCGCTCAAGCCTTGCTGTATTTGTATATAAATAACTTTGAGGAAGTAAGAGCCAGAAAAGGGAGGATGAGAGAATAAGAGAGAGGAGAGACCGATAATAGCTCGGGGGCAAGTTGGTGCTATAAAGTGTTAATAGGCAATTAAATGTAGTTGGCCCTCAGTGGGGGCGTGTAAAAGCGGTTATGCCGATCACGTATGCAAAGCTGCCCGCAAATCCAAGCTGAGTCCGTCTCTGTGTGTGTGTGTGTGTGTGTGTGTGTGTGGGCATTTGTGTGCAAAGTGCAATCAGTTCGAGTGTTCAATGTTTCCGTTTTCATTTCCGTTTCCTTTTCCGTTTCGTGCGCTTCGAGCCACCTGCATTGTGTGACGTTTGCATATTGCGTCTTTTGTATTGTCCTGTCATTTGCATTGTCAGCAATACTCAATAGCGCTCAGGGTGTGGCTGCTCGAGTGTGCACGTGTGTGTGTCTACGGGCGTGGCATGCAAGTGACGCCAAGGACAATTGGAAACGAATTGGTTTTGCATTGTGCAGCTTGGCCAACCGCAAGTTTCACTGGACCAGCGGTCAGCCAGCATGCATATCAGCAATTGCAAATGAAGGTGCTTTGCTTGCGGCTTAATTCATCTGCTGAATTTTGGCTTCTTTTTTGCCAAAGTTGACTAGAAAATCAATATTTACTTGCTGCCACAACTGTGGCCTGCAGTGAAATTAGCAAGCAACTGAACTGAAATGAACTTCACTCGCGCTCGCCCAAGCAGCAGAATCTCAGCTGCACTTGCTTCAAACCTATATATTTTATTATATACAACAGCCACGAGCACTGCGTATGAAAAAATTGTAGTCCAAGTTGCTGTGGTTTTTGCCTTCAGCTTCAAGCAGACAAAAACAAACAATATGTAGACAGGTAATAGGAAGAGAGAGTGAGAGAGAGATGGAGAGCAGTAAAAGCAGGCAGATTGGCATGCATGGCGTATACATAATATGCGCAAATTAAGTACACGAATAGTAGCAAAACATGTTGAAATGCAAGAGACTAAAGAGCACTTGACTAAAAGATACTATGTAATTCACTGAAAGGCTGTAGCATACTTTAGCCAGGTCAATTGATAACAAGTGCTCAGCTAGAGCAACTCGGTCAGGTAGTCTAAGTCTACTTTAACTTCAAATTAAGGAAAATATTTGAAAGAACACATTTACAGGGCATTGAGGCAAAACAAAATTGAATACAGGGCAGCAAGCTGTAGCGAATGTTTGTCAAGTCGCATGCCAAAGCATTTTCTGTTTTTGTCTGTGTTTTTTTCTGCAAGCTCTTGCTCTTGCGAGCATCGTCCCGAAGCCAAGCAGAGTACGGCGGAAAGAGTGCTCGAAAATTAATGAACCAACTGTTGTACATTTCGGAATGTGCACAGCACAGTGCATAAAAGGGATTGACATTTGCAACTTTTGCCTGCCAAAAGAAAGTTTTTGTTCTGCCAGTTGCCAATGTGATGCTAAATGAGCCAAGCAAACTTGAAATATTTCAGGTTTTATTCATCGTAGCACGAGCTTAGTTCAAGTTCAAGTTGCGACTTGATAAACAAAAGATTTGATGAAGGAAAATTAGAAAATTCACTAAAATTATTATATTATGAATAGACATGTGTCCAAAATAGGGCTTGAAAAATATTTTTTAATTATTTATAATATAAATAGATAGACTGTTGGCTATTTATCTACCTATCTCATTTGTCCATATTAATGTTATATTTCGAATAGATGTCCAAAATATTGATAGAAAAATAATAGATACATGTAATAAATTGGATTAAATTATATTATTTGTCCATATTTTAGTCATTTATCTATCTCTATTTTTTTTAAAGATCTATATCTATATTTCCCGCAGCTTTCACAGCTCTTGACTCTTTATAAATATGCCCGAAAAATTCACTAAATAATTTGATCTAAAACAACATTAGTTAAATAGTTAAGCATCTTGTAATTTTATGATTTTAAATAATACATTTAAAATATTTCGCATTACCTGAAATTTACAACTTAATTTGTAAATCGTTGCCATGGCGTATGAACCAAGCCCCGTGGGCCGCAGTCTGCCGTTGTTGTTGCTGCTGTTGTTGGTGTTGTTGCTGTTGTTGCTGTTGTTGCTGTTGCACATGCCACACGCCACAAAAATTCTATTTCATGCTTAAATATGAACAACTTTACCCGGGGGCTGACTATGCGTGCTACGTGCAGCATAAAGTCATGTGTGTGCTCATGCATATGTGATGTTTGTGTGCATGTGTGTTTTGGCATGTTTTGCCATATTGACCCATGAACCCATGTGTGCACATTGTATGCTGCAATAAATTTGCAAATAGTACAACATTTTTATTAAGTAATTGCTGTGAGCATCATGATGATAATCGAGCAGTAGTCTTCCAATTTCACATGCTCATTTGTAAATCTGAACACTAGTAGCCCACACACAAAAAAGAAAAAAAGGGAGAGAAAGAGAAATGGCCAATTTGGGCTAATGAGCACCTGCTCCGACAATGCCACGCCCCAACGTGTGCCAGTTAATGACAAATGCTGTTGCCCAGAGCTGCATTGAGTTTGTCTCTCATTACGAAACCTGTGCAAGCTGTCTAATTAGTAGAGTTGGATGTCTGTCATAATTAGACAGTGACAGAAGTGTAGGGCAGCTAATGAATGCATCACGTCGTATCTATTAAATCAACTTGGAAAACGCTCACTGCACTCGAAACCATCAGCTCTACGACATTTTCTCTTAGTGCATGAGTGCGTGCAACATCATTTCGTTTTCATTGTATTTAAATGCTCGTGAAATTCAAAGCAAACAAGTGATAAAAGCTGCTTGAACATACAATCACACACACACACACACACACACACACACACACACACACACGCACAACATGAATTGTACTTGTAATGATGGAACATAAAAAATGCATCAGCAGCTTGTTGCTGCCATTTGCTGCTTGTTGCGGTCCGCTGCAGTTAAAGTTCGACAGGAGCAAGTGGCCCGCTGCTAAGTCTTTATGTAGACATACATATGTATGTATATATGAGTATGTATGCTTCTTTGGTTCAATTATACCTCAGGGCAATAACTATATGTGCATACACATATATGCTAATAACTTGTTTCAAACTAAATGATTTAAGTCAAGTTGATTTTTTATTTATAGTACTAGAGCTACTAATAAAAATGTGTAATACGTAAGCTCAATATTTATTAACAAACATTTTTTTAATTAACAAATGAGATTCTTCCTTAGGAAATAAGTATATGTGCATTTTTGATAATTCTTAACATTTTTATGAATGTTGAAACTTTTTTAAATTTTTAGTAATTAATACTTTTTCCATTCACCTCTAAGAGTTTTCTAATGCGATTCGGCATGGAATCGACAAGGTTTTGGAGTATTTCATTTCCAATAATCTCCCATTCAGCAAGTAAAACCATCTTTAAGTCCTTTAGTGTCTCGAATTGCCTTCCACCTTTATAAATCCTGGAAGATAGAATACCCCATAGGTCCTCAATGGGGTTTAAATCAGGACTAACCGCCGGCCACTCAAGTACTGGTATTTTTCTCGATGAAAAATAAGCCTTTGTGGCCTTTGAAACGTGAATTGGAGCGTTGTCCTGCTGAAAAATCCAACTGTCTCCATATAGGTCTCCAGCAAAATCTATTAAATTGCCATCAATCAATTCAATATAGATTTCTGAGGTTACTCGTGTCGGAATAAAGCATAGGCGAGACTTTCCTCCATACCCGAAACACGCCCAAATCATAAGCGATCCTCCACCGTGATTTCGCTTATGTCGAGTTTCTCTTGGCTGCCTTGTGTCACGCCAATACTTGTGGCAGCCATCAGGACCATCTAAGTTGAACTTTTTTTCATCCGAAAAAATAACTTTGCGGAACTCGTCAGTCCAAAATTTGTGTTTCTCAGCAAATGCCTGACGAGCCTTACGGTGGCGTGGCAGTAGCATCGGTGCAGCCACCCGGGAAGTACGTTTCACATTACAATTCTCTGTTAAAATTTGGTGAATCCGTCTTCTACCAATATTGAGATGTAAATGATGCTGGATCCCGGTGCAAGACATTTGATTTTTTGTAGCTAGGCGCTTAATTAAACGCTTGCACCTATCGTCGATGTTGCTCGGTCTGCCACTGCGTTGGTTCTGACCATAGAAACTTGGATTTCTTAAGAAATTAGCAATTGTATTTCTGTGTCGAGATACTCTAGAGGCTATTTCTGTAATGGTAAGCCCGCATTCATTCAATCCTTGGATCCGTCCGCGCTCCGCAGCTGATAAGTGCGTACCACGCGGCATTCTTAATAAAAATTTAAATTTTTTGAACTTTTTTCTCAAATAACAATTAAAATCACTATTACTTTTTTTTTTTTCATTTTTCTGCGCAAAACACTTTAAATTTGTTGCCCGCCGACTAACAAATGCGTAATAAATGGTTTTTGCACATATACTTATTTCCTAAGAAAGTCAAATCTCGCTAACTAATGTGTGATAACGGTAAAACGAAGGATGACCAAAGAAGGATTTTGTAAAAGAATTCTAAAAATAGATGACAGTAACGGACTTTTGCATACTCAGAACATATGTACCGTTACTATTAAGGAAGAGGCAAACGAAAACATATTTGCACATATACTTATTGCCCTGAGGTATTATTAAAGTTTGCTTGAATTAAGCAAAGCTGTGGGCGTGCGCCAGGCCAGCATAAAGCAGCAAAAATAAGATAAAACAAAATCATTTTCAGGCATAAAAAAATTCTTAAAAATACAACAAAAGTATCTGTGTGGGTGGAATGTGTGTATTTAATGAAAAAGTATGCTTCAAGAATTAATTTTAAATTAAAAATAAAATGTAGACTATACTATATATACTACTGTATATGGGGATACGTATAAAATGCCAAATTATATATGAACTAACATAACATTTGTATTATCAACATAAAAGATTTTATAAATATTTATTTAATAAATAAAAAAATAGAAAATATATAAAAGCAGCCAAAAAAATTCAAAATGAGATATAAAATAAATACAAATTTAATAAAATAATTAAAAATACGCTTTCATCTCATAGATACTGTTGTAAAGGCAAGAATCAACTTCAACAGGCAAAAATGTTCGCGTTAATTACGTCTCTTAAGTCATGCAATCGCGGCCATACGCGATTTTCACATTATTTTCTATAATTGGAGCTTAATGATATTTCAAAAGGGTTTACCGTAACCTTGTTCAGACAATTATGCAATAATTCTACGCCTGACAAGCACTTTTGTACATCAACGTCAAGCGGGCCCCTTTATTTATTTTTGTTTTCTTTGAGGCAATTAAGTCTGCTGCCATATCGCCAGATATGGCGCGTGTCGGTTGCGGTTGCTGTGCGAGGGCTATTGAAAATTCATAAGTGAATGCAGCTGACCGTATACGTAAGGAATCATTGATATTTAATTGCCCAACAGCAGCGATGAAACTGGTGAAATAAATGTATACTATATGCCCGCATGCTTGGGCAGGACAAGACATTAAGCATACGACATGTGTGCTAAGGCGTGTGATGGTAGAGGCTCAGCAAACATCGTGCAGAACAAGTAAAATAACAGCATCGTAAAGCAGCAGCACGTTGGCCAAAAAGGGGCAAATGACAATGTACAGTAGCAGCTGCCTATGAAGGAACTATAAATTACATTAGATACTGAACTATCTTTGAAATAAGTTTCGCACGATTATGCAATTTGCTTTGATTGAGTTATAGTTAGACTTTTACATTATTTTGAACTTGCATATCTAATATATAGAGTTTCTTTTATGGCCAATGCCGTTCATTTAATGCCCAATCGTATTTCGGACTGGGTAAGTCAAAGAGTCTGCATTTTGTAGGCTCATCAAATTGTAAATCTGTGCACGTGACCGCACGTTTCAATCTTTAGTTGCTCGTTTTTCCAATTTGGCCGTCGTTAAACAAGCTACAAAATGCATGTGCAGCCATCAAAGTTGAATCGAAACTCGAAGTGAGTCAAAGCCTGACTCTTATTTTGCCATTACACAGCCACCAAGCCATCTGGCCATCTAGCCACCCAAGCACCCATCCTGACATGGATTAGACTTATCAAGCATCAACTGCAGCACATCTAAAGTGGAATTCACTGTCTGAGACTAAGTGCTTTTTCATTAGAAATGTTTCTCATGCATTATCAGAGCATTGTCTACCACTCTTCCTCTCTTTTTCTCTCTCTCTCTGTCTCTGTCAAGCACGCCGCGCAAGTTTTTTGTCTTACGAGAGCTTTGTTTATCCCACAGCGGAACAGAACGCAAAACGAATTTATAATTGAAAAGTTTCTCATTTTTATGTGTATGTGAGTGAAATTAATTAGATTTCAAGGATAACAAAATTCTATTCATTTCACTTGGCAAAGACTCAGCGCAAGGTAAGTGTGCTGATGGACAAGTTAAATGAATTTTGTGATTTAAATGCAAGCGAAAGCCGGCCATAAATCAAAGCTCGCATTCAAGTCTATGCAAATGTTGTGGCTGCACTTGTTACACAGAAGCTAATCCAGTTAAGACTTTATGCAAACAGCATCATATGTCACTAACTGAGCCAACTTCTCTCTCTCTCTCTCTCTCTCTCACTCTATCTCGGTCTCGCTCCCATATCACTTTTTCAAATGAAATTAGATGCTGTCGTTGGCTGGAGCCAGAGTCGACAGACGCTTTAATTAAATTAAACTGTAAAAGTTAGCACAACTCTACCGAAACACACAAACGCACACACACACGCACACACACACGCACACACACACCCATAGACCGACTGGCCACATGTGTGCTTTGAGCTTGGTGCCACCTATGGCGCCTTCTGTGGCGGCTGTTGCTTCTCCTGCTCCTGTTGCTGCTCCTGCTGCTGTTGCTGCTATTGCTGCTACTGCTGCTGCTGCTCCTGTGTCAAAGTTCGCGCTGCGTGTGCGTAAATAATGCCTGTTGCCAAACGAATTGTGTGAAACTAAAGCAGCTAAAAATATATAAACCCATATAAGCATAATCCGTTGCATATACAGGGTGTTGCCGTGGCTGAATAAACAAAAATTTACTTTCAATTGCCAGGTGATGCTGTCTGAGCTGCTAGCTGTTTGCATTGGATTAAATGCATTTCAATATGGCTCTTCTTTAATGTGGCAATAAAATATTGATCAATAGAGAGAAACAGAGAGAGAGAGAGAGAGAGAGAGAGAGAGAGTGAGAGAGTGAGAGTGAGATTATCTAATATATGAGATCTACGATCGCTTTAGCTTACATACATAAATAAAATTATTTATTTATTTATCAAATCTAACCAGCAAAAGCCACGCCTAATATATATATATATATATATATTTTTTTATTATTTATTTAATTTATTCTTAATGTTCAACAATTGCACCCTGTCTATCAAGTATGCTATACTTGCCATGCTGGCATATTGAATATATTTAAATCTTGATATGTGCAAATGCTGTCTGAGCTGAGCAGCACCAACAAAGAGTGAGCTCAGGCGTGTGCTTCGCTGTAACCCTGTATGCTATATATGTTGTAAAAATTTAGACAGCCGGCTGCTAAGACCATCCACAAGGCCTGATGCCTAATTTCATTAAATTCCAGAAACCTGTTGTCTTAAACAACAAAATAATAAGGAGAAAAAAAAAAAAAAAATACAAAATTACGGCTAAAACGATGCCAGCGAAAGAATTCAATTTAAGTCAGCCGCAGGGTGGGTTATTTTGCTTTGCTGCAATTGACGGGTAGGCAGGTGGGGGCAGGAGAGGGATTAGCAGTGGGGCAAATGAAAATTGTGGTTGGTGACGTGTGGTTTTCAGCGAAATAGCAGACATACAATGGTTGAGTGGATACAAGTAAATGAGGTAAAGCGTGCAGGCAACGTTTCGCTTTTATCATCAGTGTGAGAGTGTGCGTATGTATGTGTGTGTTTGTGTGTACGTGTGTGTGTGGGTGTTTGTTTTCTGTAGCTTTAGCATACATATGGGCATATTTTGTTATCCAGTTGGTCCATAACATCTTAATGGCAGACGCGACATTTAAGTGCTTAAAAAGTCAACGCAACTTTTCCAATTTTTATTGAGCAAACATTACGCGAGTGTTTGTGCGCACTTGTGTATCTGTCTCTCTCTCTCTCTCTCTCTCTCTCTCTCTGTGAGTGTACTTAATATAAATATAAATGGCGTGTGCGTGCGAGTCATTCAAAAGCGCTTAAATATCGATATGGATCATTGCCTGGCAATGACAGTTGAATTTGTGCCAGCTTTTTGGCAACAATGCCTTCTTTCCATTTCCATTTCTTTTCTGCATTTCTTTATTTATTTTTTATATAGCATTACAGGCCAGCTCGTACCTCTCTAACTTATCGCTGTGTAAGTCAACCCTAATCACATTTAGCCCCAACACCCAGCTCAGCTTTTAACCTTGTCAAGCCTCGGGTAGCTCAGGCATTGCAACAATGCAGCAATGTGGACGTTGCCGTCGCCGTCGTCGTCGACGTCTGCGTTGTGGTCGTGCGGTTAAGAGGCACTGGAAAATTTATTACTTTCTTTGGTGGCCCAGTCAGCAGGCAACCCCCTCGTGTCCCTTCCCAGGCACAGTGCAACTGCCGGAGGTTTGCTGAGTGATTTTCTTGGCCGCACTGTGTTAACTTGTTTGAGCAGCTCAAATGAGCAGAGAGTTTGTTAGTAGTGCTCGCTCGCCAGCGTCTGCCTGAAAGTCCCTCATTCCTAGCCCCGTTTGACCAAAGTTTGTTTACTTGACGGCTTTGCAGTCGGAATTTTCGGCTATTGTTGCAGCCCACTAATTGGCGTTTGCCTTGTGGCGCCTTATTGATTCATAATTTCACAATTTTAATATTTAATCCAGGGCAAACGCTGGCAATTAAATAATTCAAGATAACATTTATTTAACTTTGCTCAGCCGACGCATTTTTAAACTCTGCTTATAAATATTTGATTTGCAGCTGAACGTAAATTGTTTGTGCTGCAAATATACTTTGCTCTTGAGTTGATCAATATGTCAAATAAATACAGAAAATAAATTCGGCTTTGCGTGGGAAAAACATGATTATCAAATTATCAATTCATATTTGGTTATAGCTAAAGAATGTCTATATCTCACTCTCATTGAGCCTTCTTCATGCTTTCATGATTATTTTCGTATTCAAAATATGTTTTAATTATTTGTGCATAACAAAAATATTTGTGCAGTGTTATGTAGATTAGGAATGATGCGAGCTCAAACTGAAGGCATTTTTAGTTGTGTAAGCCACAGAATTCATGACTGCACATCTGTCACGTGGCACCTTGCTCTGCGCCAGCAATAAAGCAATAAAGGCTAAAAGTAAAAATGTCGAGATGTGAATGTGACACTTTTGATTGAAAGCCAGCACCCACACAAACACACACACACACACAAACACACAAATATTTATATTCATATGAGGGTTAAGTGTGTGAACATTGTGTGTAGCTTAATCAAATTCATACTCGTCATATATTATACTGTGTGTGTTAGATAGATATATATAATATATGAATTCGTAAGATAATTGAAAACGTGTCAACAAGTCGTGCAAGTTCCGAAAATAGAAAACGCTGAAAGCCCACGCAGCTTTTATGTCCTCGAACAAAACGTGTCACGAAACGAAGCTATATAGATTATCGAGCGAAAGCTCCATCGCGCCTAAGCCTAAGCCTAAGCCAGCACTAATACTGTCTGAAGTGGATTTCCATGTCACCCAAATGCTTACGATCGTATTTTATAATTTGTGTTATAAATGTTTAAAGTGGATTTGGAATTATATTCTGTCAGCTCATGAGCAGAGTCTCAGCCCAATACAAGTTCACTGTATCAGATGCATGAATCATTTAAGGTGGAAGATTTCTATATATGTATGTTATGACGCATCAAGAGTAAACATCAGGAATTTGAGGTTTGACTTCAAGGCGATAATTTTTGTGTGTCTAGCTTGGTAATTCATTTGAAGACTTGTTCGCCCAACTCACAATGAGATAATATTAATTAATAATCATATAATTTTCTTTGGTTTAACTACAATTAGGTCATTGTCTGCAAGTTTGTTGTGTGCTCGGTGAATTGTTTCACTAGAAACACTTACGACGTCACACTGCTAGACCCGCGGCATCATGCCTGAGTTTTGTTGTTTTGCTTTTGAGGTATTCTCTATTTGAAATTTGCGCTTGGGTGCTAATAACAAATCAAACAATCGATTGAAGTTCGCACCAAGCGTTATCGGTCGCAGATAAAACAGGTAACCAAGACTTATTTAGAATTAGTTGACAGTGCTCGAAAACAATAACAACAACAAACATAAAGATAAGCGATCGAACTGCAAATTGTGATAAGAATTAAAGGCGATCGCCGGCTGCTCGGCGAGTGACTCGGCCTCGCAGTACAGCGCGATATTCGCCGTGAGACAGACGCGTGACAAATTCCATTGAAGAACTTCAGACATTGCTGAGTCAGAAGTTATGAATGTGCTCTGCTTTGTGCTTGTGGCATTGACGATCTCAGCGTGCAGAGCCTATGAGAGCGCGGATAGCCAGAGCAATGACAGTGACGAGTCGCAGCTCGATGACTGTCCATTGGAGCAGCAGCTGTGCAGCGTAGAGAGCCGCAATAATACACCCGTGCGCTGCGTGGAGAAGCTCTACCGAGCGGACATAACTGGCCTGGCCTATTGCAATGGCCTGCACTGTGAACCGGAAACGTTTAAACACGATTATATTGTACGCAATCACGACCAGAGTCCGCATGTTAACAGCTGGAAGCGGGCCAGAGTTGGCGAGGCGGCCACACTGCATGATGTCTGCCTGCTGAGCAATGGATTGCCCGTGACTCGCCGGTGCAAACTGAAGGGCATGCGCGCCCAGTGGGAGTCCGTGGACCAATGGCCGCATGTTGTGTGCATGCGAAGATTCCGAGAGCGATCGATCAGCGTGGAGCTGAACAGCTTGCATGACGATATGCTGGAGGGCAGGAGGCGGTTTAATAACAGCCAAGAGCGTCGTCGCACCACAGCCCTGATGCGAGACATGTTCAGGCAGCACGACAAAGCCCTGCTGCCAGCTGACGTGCATGTGGTGGGTCAGGTGTTTGGCGAGTTGATGGAACACGAGAAAGATGCCACGCTGAGCGCTGATCTGATCAGCATTTGTCGCGAAATCATGTCCAGCGATGAGCAAGTGCTGCAGTTGTCGGCACAGCTGAATGCGACCAACGCGCTGCTGAATAACTTTGAGCAATACTTGGATGCACTGCCTCAGCAGTTGGTGCCCCGGGAGAGTTGCGGCAAGGTGGTCGTCCATGCGACCAGTGAGGCAGGAGCAGATGCGGCTGCGGCTGGCATGGAAATACTGAACAATGCCAATATCGGCGTGCACGCCATGATGAGCAGCAATCTGAGCGTATTCTATGTGAATCCCGATTGCGAAAGCATCACGGGCATTGCTATATATTCGGCAGCAGCTCCAAATCGAAGGCATGCCGTCAGCCAATTTTGGTTCCGCTTTCTCTATGCCAACGAGCAGTTGGAGAAGCTGCGCAGCGAGCAGGATCTGGAGACGGCCACATATGTGCCAGAGCAGCTGTGGAAGCAGTTGAAGCAGCGAGGCGCCACCTACTTGATCCTCAAGGTCTATGGCCACGATGGGCTCTTCGTGGAGACGGCTCCACAGCGCAGCCGAAAGCCACGCAGCAAAGTCTTATCGATATCGATAGCCGGCTATGAGGGTAAGTGCATTGCTTTATGATTACGATATCAATAACATTATCTTCTTTTAGGCACGCAATTACCCCAAACGCTTCCCTTCCTGCTGCGCAACGAGAATCAACGGCAACCGGACACGCGGGCCTTTAAGACCGGCAGTGGCTGTGGCTATTGGAACTATCAGACCTGGCTGAGCGACGGCATCACGACCAGCAGCGCAGCGGATATGCTACGGGATCCAGTTATCGTCTGCCAAACGCATCATCTGACCCAGTTCTCGTTCCTGGTGGGCGGCAGCTATCGCAGCAACGACCTGGGCGACGAGGTGCTCGTGACCCCAATCAATGAACGCGTGCTGGACATCATCTCCATCGTGGGCTGCTGCCTGTCGCTCTTCGGTGTGCTGGGCATCTTTTTGACTGCGATGCTGTTCAAGAGCTGGCGCAGTCAGGCCTCCACCAAAGTGCTGCTGCACCTGTGCCTGGCCCTGATGCTGCAAATGGTGCTCTTCGTGTTCATCAATACGGACGACATCTCGGAGCAGCTGGTCGTCCACGGCGATATTGTGCGCTGTGTGCTGCTGGGCGCTGCCATGCAGTACTCCATTCTGGTGCTCTTCTGCTGGATGCTGATCATTGCCTTTCTGCAGTTCCAGCGCTACGTCACGGTGATTGGCATCGAGCGGCCGCGTCACTACATCCTGAAGGCGGCTCTCGTTGCCTGGCTGCTGCCTCTGCTGCCCACTTTGCTGGTGGCGTGCATTGATCCACAGTCGTATGTGCCCACGTCCGAGCAATTGGCCACGGACACGGGCATTTGCTATCCATCTGGCTACGGACTCACCTTTGGCATCGTGCTGCCCGTGACGCTCATCACGGTTGCCAACTTGGTGATCTTTGTGTATGTCTTCTACAGCATCTCGCACTCGCTCAGCCAGAGCATACAGCGGGCGGAGCGCAAGTTGGTCAACAAACAGATTCGTCTCTCTGTGCTGCTCTTCTTTCTGCTCGGTCTGTCTTGGATCTTTGGCATCTTCGCCTACATGCAGGCGGGCGTGGCATTCTCGTACCTCTTCTGTCTAACAGCCACGCTGCAGGGCTTTGTCCTCTTCGTTTACTTTGTGCTGCTCGACGAGCTCAATCGGCGCGCTTGGATTGGCCTACTGTGCCCAACCAAGATGAAAATGGATGTGCAGAAACGCACGACAGAGCTGCAGTCGATGACCACTAGCTCCACAAACTATTCCACAAGAGTGCAGTAGACAATTCACTGGCTGCCAGAAACTATGAAACGAACAAACTCTAACTAGCTGCGTATTAATAATTTATTGTTACTAATCTTTAATCCATATCTATTAAACATTATTTAAATTATCTAAAATACTGTTATTTGAGTACTTTGAGTAAGATAAACTGGAAAATTTAGAAAAGTTGCTTCAATATTTATGTATATTAAAAACTGAACTGAACTACGATTCTCTTTTCTATAAAATTATTATAAATTACAATGAAATGGAAAATGACCATAAAGTTCCTTTCGTATTTATGTATTTTGCCTAGACAGCAAAGCCCGAACAAGACAACGATTAAAGGGAGATTTAGAAAAGCTCCTTCAATATTTATGTGTTTCATATAAACAGCATCAGAAACTCGTATATACGCCGCTGTTTAAAGGCTAAGGAGCATGGCCAATGCGCACTAGGTATGCGCGTGTGTGTAATTGAAGTGGAGAATGCTTTCTGTTTGATTAGCTATGTGATAAATGTAGCGCTCGAAACTGATTGATAGTCAGCGTGTGCTTTGAAGAGGCAGAGAAAAGGGCAGAGATGACAGCCGCACACAGTAGTATTATAGTTCGTATACATAGTATATATAAAGGTGTTTATGTAGGCTGCACTACATTAAGTTGAGTGAAATATTTAACAAGCTTAGCAAACAGCAAATCAATCAATACAATAAAATAAAATAAAATGATACAGAAATTGCAGAAATTTTTTAAGACGAGTTTCAAATTTAATATAAATCAAAAAAATTCCAAAAATGTTGGCCAACATTTGGCATCGTATATGTGCACTTATTTGCGGCTGGAGTGGGCGATAGCGTGCATCCGATGTTTGGCATGGCATGACATGAAAAGCACATTTCGGCAAAACTTTCAGTTTTGACAAATGCACGCAGCGTACTGGGCGTATCAAGGACGTGCTCATGTGGCGTATGCGCGACGCGTGAAATGTATGCTTTAAGCGAAGCGAAGCTGTAGATTAGAAAAAAAATAAATAAATAAAACTCATATGGCTGGTCTGGCTCCCTGGTTATGTGCACTGTCGATATAATTATTTAAAGAATTCTCTCGAGTCATGGGATGTCAAGAAACCCGACGGTAATAGCGCAGCTATAGCTGAACCAAGTCAACCAAAAATTGGCAACATGGCAAAACAATGCCTTGATTGTGTGCATTAAAAGTCAACGACTCGGCAAATGAATTGCAGGCCAAACAAATTAAATTTACTCGCACAGCAACACACGCCAAACAACAAACAACACGAGACAAAGCAACAAAGTTTTGAAAGAGCTGCGTCTGTGCACTCACCCAATCTACTCTCATCTAATTACATTTCATTTTGATGGCCAACGCTGCGTATGAGCTATTTTGATGACACGCTCCCATTTTTATGAGACGCCCCAAAAAAAAAAAAAATCTTTGATTTAGCCAGAGGCATTCAGGTTGCCTCTTTCAGCCCCAATGAACTTTGCTCAGCACTCACTCTAACTTTTCTAATTGTGCGATTTATATGCTCCCCTTTGATTGAGTTTTATGTGAAACCATATGTGTGCTTAATGCGTTAATAATATGAATTTTAGCTGCTTTAGGACAGAGCACACAGATCACACTCCAGAATTTAAATCCATTAAATATTTAATATTATTTTCCCATATCAGCTGGCTCGCTTGATAATAATTTTCGTCATATTGATATTCATTACATAATTAAAATTGTAATAAAAATATACATTTCCAATTATTTCATACATTCGTGTGCAACAATTTGCTTGTCTAAGCTGCTCAGGTTTCAGCAGCTAGCCTGTCCCGAGGGCAAGACAGCAAGACACCGATTTTAATTGCACCTTGGCGCTCAGGTGTGTCCGCTCGCGTATGAAAATGTGCCACTTGGCCGTAAGATTGGCCTTTCGCCTGATGTTGATGCTGTTGCTGCTGTTGGTGCTATCAAAATCATCTGATTACAATTACAAATTTGCTAAGAGAGCCAGCAAAAGAGAAAATCTGCGAAACGAGCTACGCATGTGCGGCGCTCTCGTGGCATTTCAGATGCCCCGCCTGCTAGCTCTTACGTCAAACGTAAGACATTGCGTATACGTTGCGTTGGGCCATTCAACAGTCGATGTCGAACAGCACATTGGTACGGTACTCAAGCGGAAGTGCTAGGCTCAAATAACAAATTTAGTAAACTGTCCGATTGGGGTTAACGGGCAGCATCTTAAGGCATCTCTACGGCCATGCCTGATCTAGCTTCAGAAGCCATTATAATTTTTTTTGGGGGGGCGACGTGGACTCTAATCGCACTTCTAGCAGCATCATAAATTGCTTTAGAGGCGCTTTTAATATGCTCGTGGATACATATTCATAAAAGTGCTATTAAAGCAGCGCGTAAAGCAGACGAGGTGCCCAGCCAGCTGTTGAATTAATTAAAAAGCCAGAGCCCAGTCAAAATAAATGGCTTGCGAGATTTATGCTTAAGGTCAACAGCAGGAATTCGCATAAAAATATTTATTTAACACCCACCACGCGCTGACAAATGGCGGCGGTTGTGTTCACCTTGAAGATATTTTGCGATGAGTTTGTGACTGAGCAAAAAAAAAAAGAAACTCAACGAGCCGGAGCATAGCCAAAGCCCAAAATAGCCAAGGGACTCGTTTAATTGCTGCAAATAGAAGCGCGTGCAACACCTATTTGCACACCTGCCAACCGCCAAAAGGTCAGCGCCAGCACGCAATGCCCAGCTCGATATAAACAAAATGCTATTAACGGCTCCCATGCACGTGAGGTGCTTTAGATTGAAATAGATGTGTGTTAGTTCTATATTAGACAATATTGATTTTGGCTATCGGACTTGAGGCTGATTATGTTTATGGGCGTGGGGGTAGAGTAAATTGGAATGGAATTTGAATTAATATATACATTTTATGGAATATATGGACTTCAGCAATCTGTTGTGGAATTGAAGCCATTAAGTAACCATTATCTGTATAAGACTTGAATACCTTTAATGAAATTTAATTGCTTAATCATATGCATAACTCTTCAAGTAGTTAATCTCTTGCAAGCAACTATAAATAGCAGTAGCATATATACAGAATGTAGCAGTATATATAGTAGTATGTATAGTTGGTAGTAGAATATATAGCAGTAATAGTAGTACTACATAGATATAAGATACTTCAAAGAGAACACGAAGCACTCATCTCAACCAAGTTAACTTCCATAATCACTTGTCTTGAATACTCTTGTTTCTTCTTCCATAAACTTAAAAGAGCCCAACTTGAGTAACTACTAAGCCGCATGCTTTCCTTGCGAAATTCTCGCTCTCATCTATAATTTATATTCATTCTCATTTCATATCCATTCTTTCATCCGTCTCACACTAGTCTACACGGACAATAGTACTATGACATATATATACATATCACTATACATTTCTTTTGGCAAGACTCTGAACCAAGTTTAGTTATAGAATAACAGAAATACTTAAACTATATTCAAGTAAATGTAAAAAGATTTTTGTTTTGCCGCCAGTTGGGAACTTGCAACTTTAATTGAATTTCCATGCTCAAATCAAGGCTTAAGCGTTGCGGTTTTGATGAGATAATTTATTAAATTTATTACCACATTTCCTTTAGCTATATTCAAGAATTTCCTTTCAGCTTAATTCCAAAGAGTCTTCACGTGTAATTTGTGGTTTCTGTGGTGCCTTTCATTTGAGTGCGACTCTTAAAACGCCAGCCAGATTGACAGATGTGTAGGTAAATGAAGTACTATGGGGTAGACGCAGACTCTTACACACACACACACACAGAGCGACAGATAGAGTCATATTAACGCACACACATTAGTCAGACAGACGTCGGCTGAAGGACGTTGTGGGTAATTAAGCGCAGTGCTTAAGCCTGATGAGGTTTTCAACGCGAGATAAATACTTGCTTATTACAAAAACACAAGCAGCAAAGTCCCACAGGCTGTTACTACTTCTTCTCCTGCTCCTCCTGCTGCTCCCATGCTTTTCTCCTGCTAACTCGCTCTCGGTCCGTCCGTCCCTTTGTCCGCGCCATTCAAAGTGAAACTCTTCGTGAGTATTATAATTTCGAGCTATTTGCTGAAGTACGAGCATAATATTAATTTGATTACACTCCAGTTGCCAGCTGTCAGTGCTGGACCAACTTATGCAGCATACTTTTATGTACCACTGTAGAAATTACGACTGCACGAAATGAGTTGGCGTCCCCAAAGCCCCAGCCCCAGCTCAGCCTCAGGCCCAGACCAAAGGCTCTTGACTCCTGATGTCTATATTTAAGTTGGCTTGTTAGTGTGCTGTACAACTGCTCTAAGCTGAAGGCATTGCAGACAACTTGTCCGCCAGGCTGGGCTTTAATTTCACTTAAAGTGCATTCCACAATTGTTTTCATGCATGAATTGCCGTTTAATTTGATATTTATTGTGTCTTGCCTGCCATTCTCTTGACTTATCTGGCTCAAATGCTAACAACATAATTGAAATTCCAACAATGTTTCACCTACAATTGTTTACGCACAATGCATTCATTTGACTACATTGTATCCTTTGTAATGTCGTTGAGCTTTTCATTAAATTATTTCGTTTAGCTCTAAAGTGAAACAGGTTTACAAATCAATAAAGAGTGAATCACTCTAGAAATATTTATATAAATTAAATTATGGCATTTATTGGCATTTACATGAATTTTTGTTATTTATACTTTATTATCTTACAAATAACAATTGTTACAAATTTCACTTTCTTTTTGACATTTCTGCATTCTTTTGACTGCCAAGTAAATTATATATTACTCATATTTTTCTCTGAGTGTAGGAATGCATCATTTTCTCTTCACTGCCAGCTGCACAAAGTCATTTGCATTGTTTACTTATTTATATGCTTGCATTTTAAAGATAATGGAGCTCAGCTTAAAGCGGCTCAGGCGCAGGTGTTCACAACTAGAACACACACACACATATATGTATATATATATATATCTATATATGTATATGTATATACGCACGTAAAATGTTTATTGTACGTGTTGGAGCAAAGTTTTGCAATTTCAGCTGGACAAGTTCAGAGCGAACTAAAACAGAAACCAAATACACAAGAGTCTCATCAACTTGGGAGAGTTCTTTCGATTCAGTTTTCTTTTGAGGAGTGTGGGATGCCAACTGCAAGTGTGCAAAACAAAAGAGAATAGAGAGTAAGAAAAAAGAAAAACGAAACAGAAATGGAAATGGAATACTTAGAGACATCATAGACTACTCGCTCTAGTAGATAGTGAGTTGTTATGGCTGCACAGGCAACGTGTATTCTGGATTTGCATATTTCATGTATTTATGCATAAGCCAGGCAGCCATGTAGCCAGCCAGCCAGGCAGCCGGGCAAACGGGAGTCGCTAAAAGCCAACTGAGTGCTTTTAGCCCCTGGCAACAAATGCCGCATTAACGTGGCCCTAGGGAGTTGCCTCAAAATGAGTGAACAACATTTGCATACATCAGCCCAGAGACTATTCATATTTTTATACACAGATGCAGATACATCCACAGATGTACATTTACATATATATATGTAAGTATTTGGCGCGTGTTGCACAAAACGCATCAACTTATTAAATATGCAAATTTATGGGTGGAGTTCGCGCCAAGAGACTCTCGCCATTTGTCAGACATTGGCAATTGAAACAGCGGATTAAAGTCAGCCGCCGCTGTTGAGGAATGACTCCTCTGCCAGTCAACACAGTCAACACTCTTGGCCAGCATCATTAATTATGCAGAAGTCGTACGGTCAGAGATGAAATCAGCGCCGCAAGGCGCATCGCTTGTGCTTATACAAAGTATTTTGTCACAGATGCTCCACAGTGGAGCTGCAGGTGAAAGTAAGCCCCAATAGAGGCAAGAATTCATTGTTGCCAAGACACTAGAAGGATTTGTTTAGCTTAAAAATCAATTAAGATTCTCGTTCATTCTGAATGAGTTTGATCTAATTTATGACGACATTTGGATCTTAACAAAATTGGTTTATAGCTATCGAAGTCTCACTCAAGGTCGGCTCATTAATAAAGGGAATTATTCACATATATGTAAATTCATCAATAATTTATTTATTTTTTCACATTCCTAGATTTGAGTTTTTGCCACAACTGTATTGCTCTTGTACCACTGTTGCGAGCTAAACATTTTAATTAGTTTATCGACGATTTTGTGGTTTTTCGGCAAAGTTTATTCACATTTCGCTTGGGTGTCCATCATTTCGTTAAGCCGGCAGCCAAAGACGTCAATGCCGTGGGCCAAGAGGCAGGTGAAGTCTTTGTCTGGCTTGGATTTCGTGTCATTGCAACATAAAAACCGCTGATCCATTTGATCGACCCCGATAACAGGGAGTTGGCGCGCCCCAGCAAATGGCATTGGGAAATATCTACTTGACCGCACCCAATCGTAGAGGCCGTCTGCAGGCTCTGCACGTGAACGAGTACTTGGTTGAGCGCTGCGCTTAGTCAATTGGAAAGCAATTCACCCATCCCAGCCCAACTCAACCCAGCTTAGCTCAGCCCTGCCCAGCTCATTTGAAGGAAAGTCCCGAACGAGAGAGCAGTGCAGCAGGAGGCGTAGGTGGAGCTGTAGCTGGTCATGCATAAAATATGAGCGTGCTGCGGGCTGCCTGTCAGGCATAACTAAGTTTGTTGCCGCTCGCATCAAGCTACACATCCCTTTTGGCTGCCACATACGCCATGGCCATGGTTTAACGGCCTCGTCATTTTTATCAAATCCGTACAAAATGAAATGCCTCTCCACTATTGGGTTTGCTTCAAAAGCTCATCAAACTCATTACATAACAGTCAGCCAGAACATTTTAAGGACTGAGAAATTGCCCTTCAAAGACAGCTGGACATGGGGCAACAGGCGAAAAATCAAAATGTGCATAACTGCTACATACTGCTTAATACTATATATTAGTTGAGAAAAAAATCTGACGAATCAAGTCGATAAATGTCAAGAGAAATTAACTTTTACTTGAGCTTGAACTTGAGCTTCTATAGCTATAGTTGATATTTATAAATGAAAAATCGAGTCAATCAGTCAGTGTTCAGCGATATCTAAGAAATGCCGTAAAATCGTTATTAATAAAGAGTTTCACATACCAAATCAAATATTTTTAGTTGCTCAAGTCATTAACTTCAAAGAGATAAATATATAATCTAGCCATTGGAAATCCCTTGTGGTGAACCATTTGAAGGGTATTCAAATAATATTTTGGGGCAGACAGCCTCAACTTTATGATGATTATGATGCGTCCTTTGCGCCTCGTATGAAATATATATGAGCTTTTGGTCCAACTTAATGCTGTTCGCTTGAGCAAAAGGCACCCTCATCAATATGGAGAATGGATGCGGATGGATGCGTGGATTTGCTTGCTAGCTGTGTAAATTAATTGCACAAATAATTTACATAGTAATTAAGCGAGCTTAAACGTTTCATAACACGCCAGTCCACAATCCGTTGCATACTTGAGAGAGAGCGAGAGTCGTTGCGCAATTTTGCATATAAATCGAAACGTTAATGTAATCCAGCTGATGTAGCAGATGGAATAGCAAATTCCAATTACGTAATGCTCCCGCTTAGATCAATGCCAATTCAGTGCTTTAATTAAGTGAGTATGCCTAAAGCTAACGTAGCGCATCATTTCCGTTTCCGTCTCGGTTACCCATATTTTTTTTATTCCAACTCATTTTCAGCATCTACTCTTTAAACACACCTCTCTCTCTCTCTCTCTCTCTCTCTCTCTCTCTCTCTCTCTCTATCTATCTCACTCTTTCTGTCGATTATATACACGATACTGATTTGTAATGGGGGGAAACGAGGGGCACACGCTCCACTCAGACAAATGTAGTTGGATTTCGCAATCACCGATTGCTATAAACAGCATCTAGCGTGAGGCGTGGGCGTGAGCTGTGGGCGGGGTTTTCCGCGAAAACTTTCAGCAAATTCCATTTGATAATTGCATTGCTTGATGCGTGAAACCGAATAAATGAAAATTGATTACTCTAAACGGATTGCACCCACACAAATTCATATTTACATAAAGTGTAAAACATGTAAAAAATGTTCATTGATCGAATTAGTCTAACAACACGCAACTACTGAGAAAATTTTTATTTACTGTGTGGAAATTTTTAAAGAAAATCAAATTTTGCAAACACTTTTTTGTTATCTATTTTTTAGAGTAAATTTTTAACACGATAAGGGACGAGAAATGAAAAGTTTATTACAATGACTTAATTTTTCTGTAGAGTTTTTTTTTTTTTATTTCTTGGCAATAACCTCTCGTTCAGCTTGTTAGCTTTAGTTGTCAAAGACTAGTTTACTAATCAAAATTCCTGAATTACTCAATTCTCATAATTCGAGTTAGAAATGCATTTTTGCTAAATTATCTGGGCAAACTTAACATAATCCAGAGAGAGGTGGAGGTATGCAGGGCAGTAGCTGTTCATCTCATTAGAAGTTTAGTCTGATTCTTGTTAACAACATATAATTAAATTTTATTGTTATGCATAATACGTTGATTGATTCATAGACTAGCACAATTCAGTGATGTCAGCTTAAATCTAATAAAAATGGAAATTCAGAGTATAATAATTTTGTGCAAACGCAAGTAAGAGGCGGAGTGAGTGACATCATGAATACCTAAAAGTGAATGTATTCTTGATCATAATGAATAGCTTAGTCAATCTAGCAATGAGCATATATCGGTCTTTCCGTTTAGTTAAGTCAACTCTAAGTCACGCACTCTTGAATTTTCATCAACTCAACAAAAGTTATCATGCATCATATATTTTTACTATAGTCAACACGATCTGTTCCCATAATACACATAATCATATACAATGGAATTGAAATTATATCATAAACGCTAATCGATATCAAGTTTCATCAGCAACACAATCAATCGGCCAAAATATTCGAATTTAAAAGTAATTCAATCTTTTATACTTAAGCTGGCGGCCTAGTAACGCATCAATATAAATATATTTATTTATTTATTATTCATTAATATTTGTCATTTGAATAGTAATTTGATCAAGTTAACGCAAAACACGGCAAGTCGCACACAATACAATATATTTTAGTTAAGTTGTCAAGCAAACAAATCTGAAGAAGTTTTGCAGCACAGTTAAATGAACCGAAAGATCGAGCTCAACCAAACATAAAGGGGCAGCGATTAAAAATCAATATAAAACTACAAATGATTGTTCAGCGAGCGTCTTTTGTGTTCCTATATGGGTAGTGCTAAGCTCTAGACACACGTCCATTGAAGCCAACTGAATATTATGTTAATTAAATACTAAGAAAAAAAATGTTGAAGAAAATACTAAATTAATACGTACATTTCGATTGTAAAGGCGCGGTGCCACAAAAATGATATATTCAGATATATCTTGAGTTATTTGCATAATTATAATGGCGTGAACAGCGGACAAGTCGCCCCGTTGTCTAAGCTTAGCAAAGCGCACACGCATGCATAAACATATACATACACATACACATATACATAAGTATATTTAGTTGTATATGTTCTTATAAGTTGGGGTCAAAATAAAACGTGCGGTTTATCTCGAGAATCTCAACACTCATTGTTTATTTAGTTGGCTTTATGTACGTGGGCTGGGAATTTGTTCGTTACGCACGCTGATCGATTCAGCTCGATTGATAAACTTAACTAAATAAATATGAGGAAGTGAGAGGTGGTAGTTGGAAGTGGAGATACTCTATAGAGTAGAGTATTTAGTTGTTGTGTAATTAAGTAATTATTAATATAATTAAAATGATTTTGCTGTCTCTAAAATACTCTCTAATAGAATATATTTTTGCTTAGTTCATTTCTTATATGAAATATAAATAAGTTTTCATTGAAAAACATTTTCCAATTACTCTCATTTATATAACTGACTTCTCTCACATAAATCAGCTAGATCTCTTGTTAGAGTATTTAAAATACAATATGCTCTTCTAGGTAATACCAACTCTTATGATCTATTGAATCGCGCATGTTATATGGCTAAAGCCACTTAGCTGCCGCAGCAAGCGCTGATGATAAAATTTAGCAAAGCGTCTAAGCTTTATGATACCCATCATCTTGTCATCTAATGAGCATGGGTTATAAAATGGAAGCACACTCAAAACCAGATCATTTTAAACTTAAGTTTAAGTGTAAAAAAAAATAGTCCCAAAATAGACAGAGAGAGAGAGAAAAAAAAGAACGCTGATCAAAAGATAAATATTTGCATAAATCACGTGCCCCGTTGGCAGCGTTGGCAAAAGAATTAACTTTTAAAAATAAAGCGACAGCTGCTAGTTAAGATAAAGGCAGAAATGGAGAGAGAGAGAGAGAGAGAGAGAGAGATAGAGAGAGGGAGAGACCTAGCTGAAGATGGAGATGGTTAGTATCTAGCACCGGTTGGAAATTTATGTAAATGCATTTGCGGTGGCCCGTGAACTTGAAACCGAAACTTTGCCTCCGGATTCAGTTGTCGAGCAACTGCTGAGCCAAGCGAGTCGGCGAGCGTGTGTATTGAATATCGAGCAGCGAACCAAGTGACGAGACTCGACAATCGACAGTCGACAGTTGAGAGAAGTGAATCGGGTATCGAGTATCGAGTACTCAGTAGCAGGTGTCGAGTGATATTTAATCATGGCAGACAACATGTATAGGACGTGCCTTTGCGTAAGTCTAGCTGGCAAACAATATGCCAATATATGGAATGTAATTTGTCTTCCAGCTGATAGCCCTGCTGCTGGGCATGGCATGCGCCGCTGGCCCCGCCTACCTGCCCCGGCAGACGCCCACGCAGCGGCCCATGCAGAGCGGCGCCTACTACTATAATCCGCCAAGTCCGATGACGATGGCGGCACTGCGCCGCATCATCCAGGGCCACCTGCAGCGCTTTCAGCTGGCTGACAGACAGCGCTCACAGCAGTGGCAGATGGGCAAGGTGGATGTGCAGCTGCAGTCGTACAGTCGACAGCTGCAACCTGCTCCGACCACGACACAGATGAGCTTCGAGTTTGTGCTGCCGCCGAACTCGCCGACGCCCAAGAACTATGCGATGAACTTCCTGCCGGAGGGCAAGGATGTGGCACCCGGAACTTCGTACATACCGTTAAGGCTGCTGCGGATACGCCGCTGAATCGGCATGATTAAGCGAGCGAGACGGAAAGAGTGAAAGAGAGTGAGAAAGGAAGGCGTCGGCATCGTCTGTTATTCAAATGAGCCGAGACCGATGGCAGTTGGAATGCCGTTCTCTATGAGCAGCCAGTAAATGAGGTTAATTTGTTATAATCCTACTGGTTGTTAGATAGTTTAACGATACATGTATATATTTAAATATAATGAGCATAGTCTAAGCGTTTCGTATTCTAACATAAGTTCAAGCCAATTTGTTGACTGAAAGCAAAACCAAAGCATAACTCTGAGTTACGGCCTTTTTTTAATTTCAGCCTCCAAATTGCGGAATTAGATAAGAAACCGAATTAAATTAATAAAGCCACGCATCGTTCGTAATGAAACACACGCAGCAAAAAAAGAAAAAAAAAGAAAAAAAAAAACACAGAAACATTCACCAAAATTAACTTTGTCATATCATTTACATAATTTAGAAGCGATAAATTAAAACGCACCAAAACGCGACCGACAAAAAAAGCGGAAAAACAAATATTTAAAACAATAAAAAATAACAACAAACTTAAACTAAAACTGAAACCGAAACTGAACTTCAATTTTGCATCAAATTGCTTTATAAGGTCGCAATCGGATATGGATATTACAGATTAAAGAGCTGCCACATTTTGAATTCCTTTTGGCCAAAAGTAATATAATATTTAACAACTCAAATATTCATCTTGTGATTAACAATTCATAACGACCGAAAACATGTCTGCGATAACATTTAGCATTCGCATCCCATAGCCAACTGTTGACACACCTTAAGCACTCTAGTTGATTATGAATATGTTTCATACATGAAACGTGAAATTTAAAAATAGTAATAAAATTCTATTTGCTGCATGTGTAATTTGCCATGCAAACTAATTTTGTGAAACACATTTTTATAATATTTAGCTGCTCTACAGTGTAAAGGTCAAGCACAGTTTGATTCGGTTTGTGCGCAATTCTTCAGCGCTTGTCAAACTACGAAACCGGTTTGCCGCACAGCTAAATCGTAAAAGCGCTGTGTAAAGTGGTTGGTGTCTTGACTAATATAAGCAGCGGTTAAGCTCTTTGTTGTCGGTTGTGTGTCTTGGCTAAATAATTAATAGCTTAAAACGAGTTTTTAAGCTCGAGCACGGTTTAAGCTTAGTTGCTATAGCTTAAACTTGATGTATAAAAGTTGATATATAGCTATTTAAACTATGTTAAAAGCTAATATATACAGTAGTAGCTGGCATGGGAAAGCGATGTTAAAATGATTCATACAATTGAGCTAGGCAATTAATATTGTAGATATACGTTATTCAAACTATTAGGTTTTTATTACACTTCAGCAGTTATGCTTAAAACTATAAAGACAAAAATACTTGTAATAAACTAAACTAAGAAATTCAAATAGACTTCACAGAGGATTGGGTTCTTCTGGAAGTGTTGCTGGACGAAGTGGACATTGACTGCTGCTCCGCATTTGGCATATTTAGTTTCATCTGCCTGGAACAAATAAGACTCAGCCAAGCGTGTCGATTTGAGGCATTCAAAAGCACAAAATAAACAAAGAGCACAAAGCCTTGCAGCGTGGCGCTGAGACAAAAGAGATAGGAGAATATAATGCCCAGGCGCATATAGCTGCACAGGCCAAAGATCCAGGTGAGGCCCAGCAGGAAAAACAGCAGCACAGACAAACGCAGCTGCTGTATAATTAGTTGCCGTCGCGGATTGAGGGCACGATGAATGCTGTAAATGATGCAGAGCATCATGAAGGCGTTGGCAAACGTTACCATGGCAATGGGTAGCACAACGCCCAGCGCCAGGCCATAGCCAGAGGGATAGCACAAAGCCGTGTTGCCTTTCAGCTGTTGCGGCGAGGGCTGAAAGGAGTCGGCGTCAAGCAGAACGACCAGGAATGTGGGCAGCAATGGCAACGTCCAGGCCACCAAGGCCGAGATAAGTATATAGTGACTGGGCCGAGCCACGCCTATGACTGTGACGTAACGCTGGAACTGAAGAAAGGCTATGATCAGCATCCAGCTGAAGATAACCAGCACAGAGTACTGCAGTGCAGCACCTGATATCAGGCAGCGATTCCAACTCTGCCTCAGAGGTAACTGCTCTGCCCCCAGATAGCCAAAGAGCAGCAGCTGCAGCGCCAGAGCCAGGCAGAGATGGAGCAGCACCTTGGTGGATGCCTGACTACGCCATTTCTCAACCAGCGCCGCAGTCAAAAAGATGAAGAGCAGACCGAACAGCGAGAGACCACAGCCCACTTGGGTGATCATGTCCAGCAGCTGCTCATGTGCCGCCTCCTGCTTCGAATCCGTTTCCTCTGCTGCCTGCTGCCCATAGCTGCCGCCTATTAGAAAGGAGAACTGCGTCAGATGCTGTGCCTCGCAGAGCACATTCAGCTCCTCGCTATGGCCGCCGCAAGTGCTGACTCCATCGCTGAGCCAGCTCCCATAGTTCCAATAGCCACAATGGCTGCCTTTGCCAGAGACTCCGGCACGTGCCAGCAGAAAGGGCAGAGGCGCAGGCAACTGAACTCCTGCACGAATTGCAGAATTGTTAGCCAAGCTTTAAGCTGAGCGAGAGCAGACTTAGACTTACCCTCAAAGCCGGGTATGGATATGGATAGCACTTGACTGCGTGGCTTTTCACTTTGCTCTCTTTGAGCTCTCTCCACGAAGAGTGCATCGTGTGCGTAGACCTTGAGTATGAGATACGAAGCACCTCGTTGGCTCAGCTGCTCCCACAGCTGCGCCGGCAGATAGGTGCCCGTTTGCAAATCTCTCTCGCCTCTCAGCTGCTCCAAGCTCTCGTTGGCATAGAGAAAGCGATACCAGAAGCCAGAGCAGTTGGCGCTCATTCGATCCGCAGCTCCTGCTGCATATATAGCTATTCCAGTGATATTTTCACACTCGGGATTCACATAGAACACGCTCAGATTGCTGCTCATCAGGGCCTGCACACCCAGTTCTGCAAAGTTAACTCTTTGGACGCCATTTTCAGTTGAGCTCTCTGCTTCGGCTTTCGTCTTTCCACAGCTCTCGCTCGGCACCAGCTCGCGAGGCAATGCATTCATATGATCCTCGAACTTACTCAGCAGCGCATTGGTTGCATTCAGCTCTGCCGACAGTCGCAGCACCTGCTCATCGCTTGACATGATCTCGCGGCAAATGCTGACGAGATCGGCACTCACAGCTGCCGTCGGTTGCAGCTCTGCAAATATTTGCGCAGTGCTGTAGACATCCACTGGGACGAGCTGACCTCGGGCCTGACTCAGTAAATCTCGTAGCTCATTCACTGCGAAGTCTTTGCTGTTCTCATTCTGGATATTTTCACGCAGTTGATTGAGCTGCCTGCTCAACGCATTGCCGGCGCTACAGTTGACATCTTCCAGTCTTTCCCATTGAGCACTTGCAAGGCACAGTCGTCGCCAGGGCAGACCCTGCTCATCCAAGCAGAGATCCCGCATGCTCGCCCATTCACCAGCTCTAGTGCGTGCGAAATGATTCAAGTGCGGCTCAAGGCTCACGTTGCCAGCTGCAGTCAACACTTTGTAGTTATGTTGGAAATTCTCCGCCGCACAATAGGCCACGGGCTGTAGCTTCATATTGAACATTCTTTCGGCAGGCCTTGGAGTGCTATTGTAGCTCCTAAGCTGCCATTGTTGCTGTGGAAACAGTTGAACACTTCGCCAGGTGGTGCTGGGCATTAGACGCACATGCCCCAGACTGGGCCAACACAGCCCAGCGCAGAGCAAGCAAAGCTGCCAAAGCATTTTGGCGACCAGTTAATTATTGCGACACATGATTTAAGCCCGTTAAGCTGCCAAAGTATTTAAGCTGTTTAAGCCGTTGTTCTGTTGTTGTGCTCAGCTAGCGCCACGCTCGACTGTCGCGTCTGGCTTCAGCTCGAATGGCATCACGACTTGAGCTATTCGAAGTCATAAATTTGTAGCCGAGATGCGCTTATCCGCATTACGTAATTACTCACCTGCTCATTCATAAATACATAAAAAATATAAATAAATACTTTTTATATACATACATATTTATAAATGTATATATCTACGTCTGTAACGACCTTTCTCATTGCTGACTCTTCGCTGAAAATCTCAAGTTCAAGTTCGATCGGTAGCTGCTCAACGCGTCAAAGCAATAAACAGAGAGCTGAGCGGCATCTCTTTGGCTCTTGCCTTGCAGCAGCAATTCAATTCAATGTGTCTATAATTTCTATAGCAATACTATATTGAATATTGAGCAGCCGCAGCGTCGACGGCTTGTCGACAGCATCTTCATATTTTCGAAAACCTCTCGAGAGGGGCTGTCAGTGGATTTTTATTTGGATTTTCGTTTTTGCTCTTATTGGCCGAACAAGTGTGCCAACTAGTTGATTTTTTATTTGTCTTGAGGCTACTCGAATTTAATTAATAGACCAACATCTGGTTCAAGTTGTTAAGATCAACAAGAACTCGCGCGATCTTTCCTTTAATCATGAAAAGTTCTTCATCATCGAAACGTTTATAATTATTTCAACACAATAAACTAGATTCGAGTAATCTTTCTTTGAAGAAACCAGAAATCTAAATTAGATCATATTCCAAATTAGAGCTCGACTATGAAAACATAGAAGGTGGCAATGGTTGATAAATAATGCTAATTTTCGGAAGGCTATCTTATGGTAGTTAAAATTGACTGCATTGATTCGACTCTAACTTTGAAATTGACTTATCGGAAATATGTTGAGATTTTGTCACTAGCCACAAGGAAGGCAAACACAGAAGGCCAAAATTGTTTGAAGCTGCCGATGTTATGCATGACAGATGAATCTACGATGCACAGCCAGAGACATGAAGAGCTTGCTGACATCTAGCTGAAATAGTCATTTTAAACTGTATCAACTTTGGGATATAAACGATAAATGAACTCAATACGAAACAATTCAATGCTTGAATAACTACTTTAAGCGAATTATTGAGGACTTAGATTATTTTGGCAAATTGATTCAAGTGCAGAAAACTTAAAAAGCGCAGTGATCATTCATGGTCAAATGCTAAAGCTGTGCATAAGGTGGATTCAGCTAGAACTAAACTACTATGAGCATCGGCAGCCAAGCAAATTGTCATGGGGGGGGCTCTATCAGAAATACATATGAATTGACAGTGCTTGGATAATATGCTCAGCAAGTAAAACGCCTCAATGGAATGTAAGATTCATCAAATATGCCTCCTTCCTATTGTCATATATTTGCCTGAATATCTCATTGTTAAGGCAAACAAAACCTCAGTTAAATGAAAATACTAAATGAGCTAAATTTTTGGAATACGTCAACAACATTACTATCTGCGCAGAATACTTATGTGCTCTATAATGGAAACCGGCGAGACAGATGAGCAAAATATTTATAAGCTAAACAGAATTTGTTTAAATAAATACTCAAACAAAATTGGGACAATAAAAAAAAAAAAAAATTGAAGACTCTAGCTCTAACGATGACCGAGATAACATTTTTCAAATACGTTTTTATCGATAAATTTGAAACGATAAAAGATATCGCATTTCTGAAACAAACTCGTACTGCGCGTGTAATATACGGAGCTCACACATAAAGAATGAAGTCTCTAGCTCGTATATTCCCTGAAATCGACATGCCTATATCGAGTCAGCTCATCGCCCTGATTCGGGGTTTATACCCTAATAATTAAGTCTTCGAATTTATATACCCAATTCATTAGTATAGTTAAAGTCTTGTTACTTTACATACTTTTGCCACTTTGAAATTTCAATTCTTGCACGTTTTACTCACATGATAAACTCTTCATTATTATCTCTTAAACATTCCCATTCAACATGTAAACTTCCTTAGGTCATGCTCATTAAAACATATTACATGCTAGCTCAACATCAACGAATGCCAACTAATGATACATGCGAATCTTGTTTAGGATGTCCATGTTATATCTCGATACAGTTTGCCTTTGGCCATTTGGCAGGAAGTGCCGCATTTGCATCGTTGCTGCCTTTTGCATTTGGTCAACTGCAGTAAGAAGTCCTGTCGGACATTTTTTTCTGCTTGAGTCAATATGTCTGTGTGGGTGGATTGCTGAATAAATTGCAGAATATTCAAATATTTGTGCACTGCCAGAGTATGAAACTGCAAAGGTGAGCAACGAAATGCAATAAATGTGCTGAAGCGCAAAAGAATTTCATCAAAGCTCATAACGTGCATCTATGAGAATAAATAAAATGTTTGCTCAGCTTGAATGATTGCCAATTGAAATCGAATTTTTCAACTTAAAGATACATGCCAAGAAGTAATTTAAATAAATCAAATAAAAACCGAGAGAAGTCAGAATGCTTATTGCACATTTTATTAATTGTCTTAATTGAATATAAATATAAAAAAAAAACTTGAGTAAATCCTTCAAAGTGAAAGAGAAAACTGAAATTTATATGAAATGTGTTGATGCTTGAAGAAAAGATATTCTGTATTTGTATTGAAACACTCTAGTAAACAAAGCCTTAAAAAAAAAACAAAAAAAAAAAAAAAACAATTATACTTCCAAAGAAGACTTATTTATTTAGAAAATTATTATTTTGTTTTGAATTTTATTGAATTTTTTTTAATATATATATATTAAGTTATTAAAAATTATTAATAACTTTTCTGATTTGTTTTTATATAAATACAATTTTATCGAATTTGAATTATGTTAATAATTTTAAATAATTAATTCACTATTCAACGCCTGAAATATTTTTTGATTTAGGAATTTAGCAGGCAGCAGCTGCAAACGATAAATGCAATTTTCATGTTAAATGAATTAAATACTCTGGGAAGTTAATTGAATTAAGAAAAACCATAATTACAATTGTGTTAAAAGTACAAATACCATTGTGTGCACATTTGCTTGATTGATTGATTGATGGATAAGTATTGAAAACATGTGCACAATGAGGTCAAGTAGTCAAGCTTGGTCAACCGAAGCCTGTGCATTGCTGTTCCCAATCAGATAATCAATTGTTTCTCCTATGCTCATTGACTCGAATTGCATCTAAATGCAATTTCTCTCTCTCTCTCTCTCTCTCCCTCTCTCTCTCTCTCACACTCTCTGTCGCCCTCTGTCTTTGTCTCTGTCTCACGCTCTAACACTCCACTCGGGTTAGATAGAAGGTAGAGCTGATGGCAGCCATTAGGCTGCGCATCTCGGCTTGCTACAAAGTTTTCTTTTTTTGGGGGTCTGTGGGAAGTGCGCTGCTTGCCTGGTTGGTTGGTTCCACTTCAGGAACTTATTTACTCAAGTGTGATGCGATTATCCTGGCTGCGCTCGTCCTGTGTCTCTATGCGCAACTACCGAAGTGCTGGGCACACAATCTGAATACCATTATTGTCCGTTGGTTTTGTGTGTGTGTGTGTGTGTTCGGTTCGCAGCTGAACTCCTTGACTACGCTTCTTGTTTGTTAATTAAATGTTAGACAGATTGTCATCTTTGTGGTGAGCACTTGATTAGAAAAACTAAAAAGGTTTTCCTATCAGAATTAAAGGGTATCTATCGAGGTATGCTAGCTACAGTGCACAGATTCTTTTGCATTTACTTTGCAAACTCGAGAGCTCTTAATTTGACTTTGTGCTTGAGCAGCGGCCGTAGTGTTTGCCCGTCTGTCTCAAGGCAAGGCAGGTTAGGGTATTCTATTTGTGGGCTCTGTCTATTTGGCTCTGATTTTAATAGACTGCTGTCTGCTGCGGGCGCTAGTGCCCAAGCCATACCTGGCTACACTTTCTCTATTCAAGGCCCATTCTATCAGTGTCAACGGCAGTGTCAGTCTGCCAGCGGCAGCTCCTTGGTTTCTTCGTTGGCCTCATGCCGACATTTATCAGACATCGCAGCTGACTTTTGTTGTGGTCTCTGCGGCTGCACTTGCAGCCTTTCAGCGTGGTCTTAAATAAAAGCTGAATTAAAACAAATAAAAAATGTTGCAGCTGCTCTGATTATGACGGCTTAATACTCTGTCTATGGGAAGATGAGCTGCATATGGCATTTTATCAATGCAAAATCTAAATTTGCCCCATTTGACAGTTAGTCAACCTTAACCTTTTATACGATTGAGCTTAGCCAATATGACTGTGCTTGCTTTCACAGTGAATGTACTCAGCATATAATTGGCACTGCGACTATCTTTAGAAGCAGTGCTTAGAGGTTCAGCTGTATTTTCGTTTGCTATAGTTGAAAGAGAGCCAAAAAAGGCTTTAAATGGAAAACTACTGTATCAGCTTTAAAGCAAATGAATGTCTGTTCGATTTGTATGAATAATTTATAACGTATTAAGCTTAATCCCCTAATAAAAATATGCTAAATGCATAGGATTTCAAAACAATTAAACTGAAATGCCAGCAGTGCCATCTATGGTCCAGTAGGCGAAGCTGAGGTTCGTGAGAGCGAGCTTTTCGGCAGCTTTTGTTCGTAAACAGCTGAGCGTGTGCCTGGCACATTGACTAGCGGCTGGCAGGCGACAGGAGCTGACACCAGCCACCAGCCACCAGCCAGCACGTTAGTGGCTGTTGGAAAAGCGCACACAAGTGTCCTGGCGCCAGCTGCGCTGTCCTTTAATATAACAAGCATCAAGCGGCGGCTGCTCAGTCGTCTACTTCTGCTTCAAGCTAACACTGTTCAAGCATTGCGCTCGCACAACCTGAGCAAACGGCTATTCAAAAGAAGGCTCGCGCGCGTTTCGCTTATCACAGAATCCAGAACCCAAATGCGAAAGTTGTGAGTGAATGACTGAGTGTAAGTGTGTGTGTGTGTGTGTGTGTGTGTGTGTCGGTGTGTTTGTGTTCCAGGATGTTGTTTAGCGAAACTGAAGTGAAAGTCAAATCTAAAATACAAAACAAATAAATCACAAGCCAGAAATAAAACAAAGGCCGGGAGTGAACGAATATATTAAAGTAAATACAGCGGCGCAAGCAAATCGCTAAATAATAAAAACAAAAATACAAAAATAACAAAAACAAAAAAACACCCATAAGAAATATGTGAGAATCCCGCCAAAGGACTCAGTCAAAGCGGCGTATGCGCAACGCTTGTCTGAACAAAAATTAAAGCATACTTTTGAGGGCTCTAATTTATTTCGGTTGCGCATATTTCTATCGCTATTCTCTGGCCGGCAGGGAGACGTGTCATAATTTATGTTTTACGGGTCTTTTTTTTTTTTTTATTTAGTTTTTTTTTTTTTTTTGGTGTCCACGAATAAGAAAAAAATTACAATAGCACAAGTGGACAAAGCGTTGGAACAAAACGAATAGAAATATTTGCCTCAATATGTCAAAGTTTATTAGACATTTGGCTTTGCGTGCCCGCGGCAATTTGTGGACAGTTGTTGCGAGTTGTTATTGTGGTTGTCGTTGTTGCTGTTGCCGCATTTTGGCTGGCACGGATAGTAAAACGTCCATTAGTTTTGATAAATGTTTGCCCAGTTGAACATACAATTGCCCAATTGAACAACTGGCCGCACAGCACGACCTAAGCCGCCCCGGCTTTTGGGCTCATTATGAACGGAGTTTTGGACGTTTGCTTAGTTACTGCACGTTTAGTGCCAAATTGGCAGACAATTTGTGAGCAAATAGCTGGCAAAAATATCATTTAAGTTAAGTAATATTCGCGTGCTTAACACTTGCGTGCATCATTTGGTTGACAAAACGATCTGAGGGCACTTCCTGCCTGACGCCTGATGCCTGATTGCCCAACCCAACGCCCAACGCCCAACGCCCGACCGCCCGACTGTCGTTGTCATTCCTTAAGCCACAACAAAGAGTTGGCAGCTTCTAAAGACACTTGAGACACACAGTCACACTTTGCTTGGCAAATAGGGCTCTATTTCACAAAATGTCAAATGTTTCACGTAATTAAAATTCGCTGAATTGGAAGCCGCCTTGGGGCCTGGCTGGGTGCTTGCTTGTTTAGTTAGCTGCCAGGTGAGCTGCGACCTCAATTTCTGTGCGGCGCTAAGCTCGTCTGATTAATATGCAATAAACGCCCAAATCAGTTAGTTGAAGTGGCTCAAAGCAAACAACTGTGCCGAACGCTAAGCGATAAGCGATAAATGTGACGCGGGGCCATAAGCAAAAGTTAAACAATGATACACAGCTCGCAATAATAAAGCTGAAATACGTACAGCATATAAATATATATATGAACTGTGTATAAATATCCCAGCTGTGCACCTTAACGAGCGCGCTAATGGCACACACAACTCATACACACACACACACGCACACACACACACAGGCGTGAGACAAAAATCGATATTTTAACTTGGGCCTTAAAAAACTTGTTAAACTTTTGCGGCCGCTCCAAAGGGCATTCGTCTTAAAGTTGACTTGGCAAAACGGGGCATATCCTTGCAAACAGCTAAGCATGCAACTACACTTTCCGCCTGCTCTGCTCCTTCCGCCTCGTCGTCTTTTCCTTATTGCTACCCAGTTGCATGCCCCAAAGTGTGCATTTTGCAGCGCTGCTGCTGGCTTCAAAATGGGCGACGCCTTAATTGCCGCACACTTGGCGCGGCGCATAAATTTTGGTGTTACGCTTGACTTGCTATACACACACACACACATACGCCCATCTAAAAATGTGTGTGTGTGTGTATATGTAATTAAACAGCGTTCTGCATCCTTTGTGCCGCTTGTTGTTGCCATTTTAGCTGCTTCTCGCATGCCTTTGTTGTGACCCAGTTGTGTTGGCTACGTGTGCGCCTTTGGCAGTTGCACGTGTTGCATGTGGCATGCAACAAACAGGCTGGCATGCAATAACAGCTGCAATAAGCCGCCAGCAAATGGCGAACAACAAAGCAGCCAGCAACTAGCAGCTAGCAGCTCCTTAAGAGCTCACTCGCACTCATTGGGATATTTGATTAGCATTTTGCTCTTAAAATATATAAGAAAAAGAAGGGAAAATGAAAAACGGTGGGGCGTGGTCCCTTGACATATGCAAGGGGCTAGCCAAGCCACACCAAGCCACACCAAGCCACACCAAGCCAGGCCAGAAAATAAATAAAAGCAAAGGCCAACAAAATTTAAGGCAATACGAAAACGCAACGAGACGAAACGGAACGAGCGAAACGAAATGCAAAGCTGAAAACATTGTTAAGCCGATTTCAATGTATAAATTCATGAAATATTCATGTCCTTTGTGGCATTTCTGTTGTCATCGGAGTAACCCACACAATTCCTTAAAGCATGGCCAAAAACTTTGCTGAACTTGAACTCAAATAGTTTTTACTATCAAAATATCAACAAATAATTTTACTATATATGTGCAACTCTCGACTTTAGCTCTATGAAAAACTACTAAAATGTTTAAATGAAATTAATTTCAATTCCGTAAATATTAAATATTAAATTCAAAAAGTTATGATTCGCATTTGATAAACAGCAATTGATGCAAGTGAATTAAAACGACAGCAAAAACCCTTTTTTTTGCATTTCAACAACAAGCAAAACTCAAACAGCCGGCCAAAATGGTAAGTTAGAGTATTCAGAGTGCAATCGACACGAAATTGAATTCGTGCATGAACAAACCCGAAAACTAACTCAAATAGCATGTCATCAATTTATTGAAATATTTAATTGATGGCTCAACTAAAATGATAAATTAAATTTTCATAGCAACAAATATTCACCAAAAAAAATAAGTGAGAGCAAAATAAATATATGAATTTTTTGGAAGCAGACAAAATATTTAGATAGTTGAGAGGATTCACAAATGATTGATGTGGAATAGAGAATATAGAATATTAAATATATTGATGGATGATTCTGCATATAAACAGAATGACAAAAGAGAGGAAATATTTTGTTTACAAAAAAGAATTCACATGATCAAAAGAAATTAAATATTACCATGCAAAATTTTATTATTTCTCAACTTAAATAATACATTTGGCATATGGAAATTTTCTAAACAGAAAATACAAATGAAAAATGTTTTTTATAGTGTTGCCTAACTGTAGTTAGCGCATTGAAATATAAGCTCATAAAAAAAAAGAAAAACAATTCAACAGAAATACAGTCAACATGAAATTTTATTTCATATACATAATGCTCAGATAAGCCGTCGTGTTCTGATTCTATGACATAAATCCAATATTAAAAACCAAAAAAAAAAAAAGAAAAATGATCCTTTAAAGGCCTTAGGTAGAACAAATTAAATGCCAAGGACAATGATAAAATTCAACTTGGCAAGAATATCAACTCAATGACAAGGCAAACAAACTTCACATGTTGACATGTTACACGCACACAGACACAAATAAACACACATACACAGTGTAGCACTCACAAACACACACACACATACATACACACACACATCAGCAGCAGCATTCCTCATTTAATGATAGCGATTTTCGCATTTCTTCGCTTGCTTTTCCATTCTATTTTTAAATTACGTCAAACCGAGACCCACGTGCAACTGTTTGGCTCTAGTTGTTGTTTATTTAGATATGTTGTTGCTGTTGCTGTTTGCGTTAATGCTGGAACATTTCAATATATGCACAACAAAGGCAATAAACATCAAATATCGGTTAGATATATCTTCATCAGGCAGCTAACAAACAGCAACGGCAACAGCAAAGGCAACAGCAGCGCTAGCGGCAGTTCATGTCCCGTGGCCCACCAGACGTATGCGTAATGTATGTAAATATATTTCAAGTGTTTTCCTGGCTTGCTTTGCATCACTTCCGGCGGAAGCGATTGATTGTGCGCCATCTTGCAATGCTCTATGGGCATGTAAGAGTCCGCCACTCCACCTCGCTCATTGTGGGACTTGATTTCGCATAACAAATCAAATTGATTGCTCGTCGGATACATTTAAAAGAAATGAAATGCGCAATCCTTATTGATTTCACATTTTTAACAACATTTCGCAGGACCACAAAAATAAGCATCAACGAGTTTTTCACCACACTCTCTCCTATAATATATATTTTTTTTAATATTTTCAGTTTTTTTTTTAGCCGTAGTCCTTAGCTGACGTCCATTTTATTATCACTTTATTTCGGCCAGCGAATGTAATTAAAATGTTAGCAGCATTCAATTTAGCTGGCACTTTTATGATTTCATTTTGAGTGGCCATAAAAATGTTTCTGTAATTTCTGAATGGCTGCCAGTTAAATTCTGGTATTTAGATAAATGAAATCCAGATAAAATACTAACAATTCAAGTTTATAGTATATACCGAAATATATTTGGCATTAACATGTAACTGTCCCATAATAATGTGATATTATTATTTCTATCTGCAGTATGGCTTTGTTAACTACGCCTTGGAGCTGCTGGTACTCAAGCACTTCGGCGAGGAAATATGGGAGAAGATCAAGTAAGTAGCGCCACCAACGGCGGACAGACAGAAACTCATTAGATGCATATAATGCGAAAACTAGCATCGTCTTAAGCCAGAACTTGGCATATCATCAGAAATTAATGTGCGACTTTTATTGTGCGCCACAAAAATAAGACAAGTTTCCCAGAAGCAGAAAAATAAACAGTTGGAAATGTGTTCCATTGTGTTCTGGGATGGAACGAGGAGAGGGAGTCTTGATTAACATATTGTATTATGCAAAAGTTCATTAATTTCGTTAAGGCAGCAAACGTAATTATGAAGCTACAAATGCAAATGCTGGCGATTATTAGCACGTCGTATAATTTATGTTAAATAGTTGGAATTGTTGTTCGCGTGGAGGACTCAGCAACTAGCTAGGATAGAAGCTACCAAACGGTACAAATTAAAGGTATTAATTCTTAGTTAAAGCCAAGAAGTAGATTGTGTTCGTCAAAGTGCCTTACAATGACAATGACAATGACAATGACAATGACAATGACATTGACAATGACAATGACAATGACAATGACAATGACAATGACAATGACAATGACAATGACAATGACAATGACAATGACAATGACAATGACATGACAATGACAATGACATGACAATGACAATGACAATGACAATGACAATGACAATGACAATGACAATGACAATGACAATGACAATGACAATGACAATGACAATGACAATGACAATGACAATGACAATGACAATGACAATGACAATGACAATGACAATGACAATGACAATGACAATGATGGCAACAATAGGTCTAATAACAATTATAATGATGACCATCATAACAATTACTACAACGCATCACTAACTAATGTAATTAGTACAAAAGCAAACTTAAACAAATGATATCGGTGTAATGGCTAACGACTTGCTGTAATGAATACCGACTCATTTGAAATGAATCCCTCATGACACCCAGACAAGCGCATAAACACTTTACTAACTGCCGGAAGTGTGTGAAAACAATTGTGCCGCGTGCGTGTGTCCCAGTGTATGTGTGCTTATGTTATTTATTTATTTATTCTTCAATTGGTGTTGGCCTGCCTTCAGGGCAGCTGTTGGTATCAGTTACAGTTTGAGATGCGGCTGCAAATTGGCATTGTGCCGCATTTAATTAATAACTAATATAAACATAAATTTATGCGCAATTGTGTGCCAAACACTAACCGCAATTAACTAATTATCCATTTTTCACATGGCCCGAACGTGCTGCCACGCCCACGCACAAGAGTATATAAATTAGTTATATGTTGAATATGTGTTTGTGTGAGTGTGTGTGCGTGTATGGGTGTGTATGTGCGTTGTCTGTGGCACATAAACAAAGCAAAACACGCGTCGCATTAATGTTAACAACGATTTGTGGGCCTAAATGCAGCGCTAGAATTAACGGATATCCGCCCAAAAATGTCTGTGCGTGAGTGTGTGGATGTGTGAGTGTGTGTGAGGCAGGCAAATACATTTCGCATTTATCTTAATTAAGTTATTGATATAGCGTGTGTATTTGCTTAGCGCCCGTTTGTGCCGCTGTTTTTGCCTTTTGGGAGTCATGGCTTTGGCTCTGCCTGAGTCACTTCTCCAACCACTTTTAACGAGTTCTTCTGGCCTCATTTGGGCCACTAGGCAACCAGTCAGCCGTTCGTGCATGACGTCAGTGCAGACAGAAGAGAGCAGCTCGACAGCCGTTGCTAATTGAGTAAGATTTATGATTTTTGATTGCCTAACCGCAAGTCAGCTGACTAAAGAACTTGCGGCATTAACTGGGCCAGCAAAAGGCAACCCTTTTAATTATCTACATGAAAGGCAACAAGCAATTCAGCCAGAACGGCAACTTTTCTCATTTGTTAAACGAGAACGCGGTCAGCTTAACCCGGCCTAAACGTCTGCCTGCCAATGGCGCTGCCAATGACATGACTTTAATTACATTGCAGCCAGTCGGCATTGACAGTGGGCAATCAGTGCAGCAAAAGCATTGGGGCATTGGGGTAGTGGAGCAGTGGAGCTGTGTGGCAGTTGGCAGTGGCAAGTGCCACACTTATTATACTGCCACTTGAGGCGCCCAGCCATTGGCATTGACGTTCGTTCGCCCACACTTGAGTCAACAGACACACACACACAGAGAGAGAGACAGACTCAAAGATATTCAATTGGTGCTGGGCGCGTGTCGTGTTTTCTTCTGATTCCAAGAATTGACTCGCAGTTGCTATGTGTGCTTGTCTCTTCAACAGGTTAAAGTGTTGGATATTAGAGAACTTAACACGATTAAGCATGATGTGCATGTTGACTAATGTAACTCAAAGCAAACACGGCAAATCGTTTCTTAAATGTGATATAGTTTGAGCTTCTACTTATATAATATATATATTACAGTGAATATGACGTGCTTGAAATATATTATGCTGTATGTGTATACACAGCTAAGAGAACAAACACAACTCTGGCATTATGATTTCTCTTAAGCTTTAGGCACACTATTTTTGTATCGAACGAGTTAATCTACGAGGCAGTGCAGTTAGTACCTAATTTCGCCGCCCGATGGCGCTAACTCACACAAGGGAGTGTGAGAGAGGGAGATAGTGGGAGAGAAATCGGCAACTAGACAATTTACATTTGCTGAATATTACGAAATAGTATATAGAAGATAAAACGTATATAGAAGATAAAAAAATATAGTATATAGAAGATAAAAAAACATAGATAAAACGTCACGAATCATATTTTTCATAATACATAAAGTGTTAAAATAGTCTAACAAGTCACAATTTACACGTCTTTTAAAAAAACTCTAATTAAATAATTAAAAAAAATTAAATTAAATAAATATAAACAATTATTCCCCATACATATTATCAAATATATTCAATTAACATCAGCTTCAATTGGTAACTTTTCATAAAATCATAATTCATCATTTAAACAATTAATACCTTCATGCTCGTCATCGTGACATGGTCGCATCTCTAGAAACGTTCACAGACAAGAGTTGTCGTCCTCGTTTGCCTCTCGTTTAGTTGCACTCGAAGGCATTGTCAAAGCGTTCATTAAAAAGAAAGCAAGACCAAAGGCGAATACCATTGACAGGATACAAGGAGCCAGCGCATACGTGCGTGCCCGTTATAACTACTGTCTGCGTCTGCGTCTGTATTGCTATCTCTCTTTGTCATTCGCTTTCAATCTGTCTGCCCCCTCTGTCTCACAGTCTGCCTGTGTCTGAGCCTTCAATATGAATGGCAGTGGCATTTGCCTTGATTGACGCACTGCTGACCGCAAATGAATGAATGTGTTTGACTATCTATTCTCTATCTTTATCTCTATTTCTGCCTCTCTCTCTCTCTCTCTCTCTCTCTCTCTCTCTCTCTCTCTCTCACTCACCCACTTTAACTCTGTGTCAGCCGGCCTCTTGTTGATTGCCTTTAAAGCTGACAGCTGCTTCATTTAGCTTTAAAGCCAGTAGACGTGGCTACTTAGACATCGCCTGCACTTAATCAGAATCTCGGCGCTAAGTGCTTTATGGGGCTGCTTCTTTTACTCTTTATCGTTATTGTTATTTTGTTATTCTTATTGTTGTTGTTGTTGTTGTTGTTGCCGCATAATTGCAAAGCATCAATCTGCAAATGAGCTTCATTAATTTGCCACATAAATAAGAACAAGCACAAGATTGAGCTAAAGCCAAAAGCAGCTTCAACTGCTTGGAAATATTATCTAGAATTTTGCTGCTATCTATTTCGCATGCTCTTCATGAATGGGTTACGTTGGGTATATCATAAAAATATATAAAAATCAATTTAAGAGTTAAACAAACTTAATCTTAAATTATAATAAATTCATTCATTCAATGATTAAGAATTTGAAGATTGCTGCTAGTTAGAGAGCATTTGTTAGTCGGTTAAACTTTGGCTAATATACTTTCAGCTTTCTTTTTAGCCTTGCGGCTTGACTTTGACTTTGATGTGGCACAAGGATCACAAAGATTGAGTAGCGGCTCGTGCACAATGCGCGTTGCCTGAGACACTGGCTGAGGCCGTAGCGCTTGACATTAAAGCTCATGTGAGACTCACACACACATACGTACATACATACATACATACATGTAGAGACTCACTGTTGGCCACGCTCAAAGTGGCAGTTGTTTTGCTAATACACACAGACCGGAAATGTAGCTGATCCCCCCATGATAGCAGCCCACAGCGGCGCACAGCGCTCTGCAATGCTGTCGCAGTGTCGTTTTATTGTTATTGTTGCAAAAGTCCTTGTTATTGTTATCGTTGCTGTCGCCGCCGCCGCCGTTGCCGCTGGTGTTGTTGCTGCTGCTGCTATGCGTGTTTGTGGCACTTTAGACAAAAATCGATTTGCCTATAAAATGTTTTACACACGCAGACAAACACATACACACACACACTCACACACTCGACCACAATAAGGCCAAGCTGCATGTGTCGGCATGGCGTCTAAGCTTCAAGGCTTCCCCCTTAAAGCCACCCGCCCACAGCTGTTTGTCTGTCCATGCGCTCGCCCGTATATGTATGCCAGTCAACAAACATGCTTGTGCGTAAGTCTGTGCATATGCTGGCTCAGCTGAGCTGCTGTGCTTACTGCCAAAAATTCACTGCTAATGTGTTGCCTCCGCCTCCTCCCCGTCCACTCTAAGCCAACTGCCGGACCGCACAGCCAACTGGCATGCGGGCAACTGGGCAGCGATTGATTATGCACACATTGTGTGTATGTGTGTGTGTGGTGGCTCGCTTCAAAACGCTTTCAACTCAATTTCGCTTGGGCCCAAAATAGCCTCTGGACAGGCGTTCAATGCGAAAATAGCTGGACTAAAAATGATTCAAATTTATAGAAATTTTGATTAGATCGATGACAAACTAAAGTGCTCAGTCACCTGCCCCATGTCATGATGGAACTGGGTCGTTTTTGCATCTGGGAACAAATTTTTGTTGTATTTGTTTCCCTGTTTTTTTTTTTTTTTTTTTTTTTTTTGATTGGCTCGCAATTGCGTTTGGAATTGTCATCGGGGCCGCCAGGCAGAAATTGGGCCATAATTCTGCACGACCTGGCCGTGTCGTTTGTTGGGGGAGGGGGGGAGTCGCAGCTAGTGGCATGGAAAATGTGATATATTGACAGAGCATTGGATTAGCTAGCAGCTCTACACGCGCGTTGCCTTCACCAGCCATACATTTGCCAGCACGCTTCACTTATTGCGCATACGCCCAGTAGCCGATGTGGCGGCATATGAAATGCAAATGTATGTGAGCTTTGGAGGCGTGGCAAAAACATTTTTGCAACTTATTAACTTTGTAAGCGTGGCAGCTGCGACAGCTGCTGACAAATCTCAAAGTATCATCAATCATCATTTTGCCATGCGGCCGTGCCCAAAAAGGGTATAGCGAGGCGCAGCCATTTTGTCAGCTAGGCTGGCAGACTTTCCAATGTGTTGCGACGACACACGCAAATAAATCCTTTTGGCTGTCATTAAATATACATTTTTACTCGCATATTAATTCAAAATCTCGCCGCTAAGTGCCGCTCCAAAATCCGCGCACAACGATTTGATTTCTCTTTATTTATTTCCCTTTCTCTTTTTTTTTGTTTATTGCCGTAGAAAGGCCCATTAGGCGCCTTGTCCGAGCTTCATATTACAGCGCTTTATTTTAGCCAAGCATTTGGGGTCTCTGCTTCTCTTTAGATATTCATATCAGCTCACACACACACACACACACACTCACACGCACTCACACACACACAAATCCACGCCCGCAGCATTATGTGGTGTTTTTCTCTTTCTATTTTTTGTTTTTTGTTGTTGTTGTTTTTTTTTTTTTTGCCACACGAAAATCGATCGCATTTTCATGGCAGACATTATGGAAATTCGAGTCGCTTTTCAAGTGTTTGTCTGTGTGAGTGACGGAAATGGCATTTCTCAGGCATGTAACGAGTTGAGGGCGTGTATGTGTGTGTGTGTGCGATGAGTGTATGTGTATGTGTGTGTGTGTGTGTGCTAATGCGTCAACAAATGTGCGTTGGTGCGTCTCAAGTTTCAATCCTAACCAAAAAGCCGTTTCGTTTTGCTTGGGAAAAAAGCCTCTAGTTTTAAATATATAATACAAAAGCTGCCAGCGGTGTGTGTGTGTGTGTGTGTGTGTGTGTGTCTGGAGTCTGCTCGTCTACCCAATGCTCAGTATTTATGTATGCTCAAAGCTACTCAGCATAAGCCTCATTAAAAAGCAATAAAACAACACAAGTGATTACAGGGTATTTTATAGTATAGCACTGCTAACCTAAATATTCTTGTATTACATCAGATTTGACAAAACAAAACTTATATTAAATTCACAATTCTCAATTTAATTGTAACCAACTTTGGCACAAGTTTCTTCAACTTTTTTTATGGCCCCATCAATGGGCTACAGGGTATAGACAGAGCGTCAAGGCAACCCTTTCTACACCTGCAGGCTTCATAAAATATCGCTAGCTTATTTTGAACTTTTTCGCTTTTCTGTTTGTCAAATTTTCATATCTCTCGTCTCCAACTGTCGCCGATTGCTTTCGACAGTTGAGCGCATCCAATAATATCTTTATTTCGATTGGCAGGAGGCGGGGGCCGCCTGCCCATCTTCGTTTTAGCCACAGCTATGCTCAGACTAAATGCCTCTTCATTTGACACGTTTTCGCACTTATCGCTGAGATTACTTTTCCCATTGATTGCATTTCCGCTTTACTCTCTAAGACTCTTTGCGGCGACTTCTCGACTTTCTTTTCTTATTCGTATTTTTGGCTGCTTCATTTATTGTTCGTTTGATTGCTTCATATTCAGCGCATTGGCACACCAGGTGTGGCCACGCCCATGCCCACAATTTATGCTTGTAAGTTGGCGTTTTATGTGCCGCACTTTTATCGCTTTATGAATAACGCCTCGCGTGCGTGCGCTCAAAACTTGGCCACGCGTCGCATACGTAATGCGAATGGCATCGAAAAGAAACTTGACTATGGCTCGCATTATTGCCAGTTATGGCTTCTCAATGGCTACCCTCGCTCTCTTTCTGATGGCGACTCTTCTGCGAGTGCATTAATAATCCAAACCAAAGCATAATCGAGTTGTATGGCCTGTCAGCACATGATTACGGAGAAGATATAGAGTTAGAACAGTTGAATAATTTATTTAACAATTAAATAAGAAAATAAATTCCAATAATAATAAATCTGTTTGATATTAAATTTAAATCTAAAATTATTTAATAAATGAATGAAATATATAAAGAAAGATTACATTATTGAATGATTTATATAACAATTAAACCAAAGATAAAAATTCTACTAAAATTCTTAAATAAATCAAAAAAGATTAAAATTCAAATTTATGGTGCTATTATTTTATTTATTTTCTTAAAGAAAAACAAATTCAAATTCAAATTTATTTTGTTATTATTTTATTTATTTATTTCTTATGTTATTCTTATTTTTATTTCTTTTTAATTTTTCAACATTGATAATAAAAAGAATATTTATGGCTTTACATATTGATCATATATATTTCAATATATAGCCATTTCATATATGTAAACATATTCGTATATATATCATTCACTTATTTTGAGACCTCATATTCTATATTTATCCACAACCAAACTAAGTCTGTTAAATTGAGGCCATTCCGCTCTGCTACAGCCCCAATGCGATAATCGAATCCGACTTTAGCCCTGAGGTGCGAACAGTTTGTGATGGATTTCTGGCGCAAAGCTGTTGTAGGCCGTGCTTAACCAACTTCCAGCTCACTTGCCGCCAAATGCTAATTATAAATTTATCGACTTTCGTGCCAAAACTAAAGAGCGCACAAAAAGTCCATTAATTCGTAATAATAACTTGATACAGGGCAAACAGCATGCCGACAGTGCCTCGTCCAGCCTTGGGCAACTCGCCGCTGCCTATACCTTGACGCCTGCGGGCGGGCAACAAATATTAATTAAATAAGTTAAATATGCTGGTCGCTTGCTCGTGCCGTGGACGGGCGTATGCGCAATGCCTATCGCGTTAATCAAACGCACAGTGAACGGCATACTGAAAGATTCAACTGTGTGTGTGTTTGCTATAGAACTACGTTCTTTTTCAGTGTGTGGTCAGCTGCATGGCAAGACTGTGAAAGGGCGTGGCGTGATGGTCGACCCACGTATTTGGGGTTTAAATGCATCACTGGAAAAATTCTTATTTATTGCATTCGAGAATTGTGTAACAGCTGTGCGTATATGTATGTATGTGTGTGCGTGTGTGAGTTTGCCTTTGGGACGCTGTGCAACACTTAAATGCATTTTTTATGGCACTCATGCAGGGGATCAGCGAAGCGCCACTTCATAAATTCTCTTGCTCTTTGTTATTTTTGCCCTCTCTCCCTCGCACTCCCTCTCTGCTCCCCTGCTTTGTTGCCCTTTCTCATTCGCTGTTAAAATTCAAGTGAGAAGTACAGCTGGAACATGCAATTCAAAATGCATTGAATGCGATTAAATTTATTCAAGTGCCTTGCAACAGCGGACACATCAATTTGCTGCCACAAGCTGTGTTGCCAGCTGACAGCCACGGCAACTACAACTGCATTTGCAGCTGCAACTGCAACTGCTTGAGTCCCAGCTCAAAGCAAAGCTCTACTCGTTTGTCTAACAGAGATTTGTGTTCCAGTACAACGTGCCGCCGTTCGCTCCCCTTATGCAAATCGATGACGTTGACCAACGGCAGGCAGTGCAAGGAAATTTTTCAACTGATTTGCATGCAACAACGCGCACATGTCTGCGACTGTTTGCTTCCGCCTCGCTCACACACACACACAGAGACACACACAGACACACACTGACAAGCAACAACGATTCAACTGCCTGCGGCAACATACTGCGACTGTAAACTTGTAAACTGCAATGGCATGCCAGACCGGAAGTGTTGCCTTGTGCCACTGTCAATTTGCGACATTTTGTTGTTTGTTGTTTCATTTTGTTCGCTCTGCTGTTGCCAGTGTTGCTTTTGTTGCAGCTGCCTCGTTTATGTCACTTCAAATTTCGCATTTGCTTTGAGTGCCGCTTTGGCCGTTGGGCATCATTAAATCAGACGCCCCGGCTAACATTATTACAGCAATATATACCCTGTACATATTGTGCTGATCGAAGTCACTTATTGTGGCAAATATTGCAAACATATTAATGAAATTTTAAAAGACCTTTAGGTAAGGTTTGGGATGTCAGACTGAGAGTCTGCCTTCAATTGTTAGCAATGTATTGTTGGGAAGCTAATAAGACGCCGAAAGGGAAACATGTATTAAAAAAAACTTTAGATTATTCATTTACAATTAGTTTGAAGTAATACAAAAAACTTCTATTATTTCTATCCTATTCTTTTTAATTTATAATTTATATTTAAAAAAAACTTTAGAAAATTCATTGACAGCTGTTCAACAAATACATAAAAAAAAAAAAAAAAACTTCTCTAATTACAAAAAAAAAAAAAAATAGAAACGTGAATTACTCTGTAGCTGAAGCCTTAGCATCACTCAACTACAAATATTTCAAATTTCCAGCGAATCCAACCTACGAAGCATTCTTAATTTATATATCTAAATTTCGATTATTTTAAATTACCGAACAGGGTATCAAGCAGCCAGTCAGCTCCACAAAATATAACAGAATTCCATGACAGACCTTTTGTAATCCAAGCAGCTTAATATAAATGCTGCAACAGGCACACCCACAGCGCTTCATATTTCGCATGCTCAGCATTTCTGAAGTTTTCGATTAAGGAAATTGATTTGCTGGACATTAAAAAGAAATCTAGAAATTCGGCAGATAAAAAAGCTACAGTTATTAACAAAGTTGGGATGCCAAGGAATATTTTCAGCTTTAAAAAAAAAAAGAGAAAGCCAAATAAATTAAGGGCCAACATTTCGCTCAGTCAGCAGCAGCCAAGCACAAGTGGCCCCCAGGCAGGCAAAGGCCGTTCGCATTTGGCCGCATTTATCAGCGCGTATCGACAGTTGCTAATGATGTCCTAATTTCGAGATGTCACAGTGTGCGCATAGATAAAAATGTTTGGAGATGTCGGGGAGATGGCAGAGTACAAGACAAAACGAACGAAAGTCAATCGATGAAGGGGCGACCACAAAATGCCAGACATAACAAATGGCCAAGGAAAATTCAAGATGGAGATACACTGACAAAGCTGCGTTCGCCACGCATGTGGACAGTTATTAATGAGCTGATTGCAGTGCCGGACAAAAGTGGAATTCATTAATCTGACCGACCAGGAAGGTGTTTACGTTCCATCTATGTAAGAGCTTAAGCTCTGACACACTTAAAACTGAGTTAAAGGCTAATCGTGGTCGTGGTTGGGGTTGTGGCCGTGGCAACGGCATTGCTAGCTTAGCAACAGTAAAAATGCTAAGCCGCTGCTAAATTGACTCGAGTCGGCTAATCACAATCACAATGACAATGACAATGACAGTGACTGTGGCTGTGGCTGTGGCTGTGGATGTGGCTGTGGCAGCGGGTATGACAATGACATTCGCAATGATGAGAATGTGGATGATGAGGGTTAAAACTGGCTCCCAGCTGGCGGCCAGGCATGTGGCCTCCTCCATCATTAACGACGTACATCACGTCTGCCTGTGGTTGCTCTGTAGCGGTTTAACGCTAATCGCATACAAATACGCGCATACATGAAAACCCAGCAGCAGCAGCAGCAGCAGAGGAGGCTGAGGAAAACGTAGTTTCACAAACATTTGCCAAGCATGTGCAGCTGCAGAGCTGCCCACACCAGTGCCCCACAGCTCCGCAGTCCCTTTGCTGCCTATTTTGAATAACACGCCTCAAGGATTACGACGCCCAAGTCATATAAACACATACAACAACGGATCAGAGCAATTGCATAGGATAATGTTCGCCTTCAAGTTACCCTCTAATGTGGTCAAGGAAGAAGGAGCTTTAAAGGACGTTAAGGCTTATATCTTGAGCCTAGGACTTTACACTTTTCTCTACCCTCTAAATCGCATTTGCATTTAATCTTCAATTTAATATTGTTAAACTTCTGATTGAATTCTTCTTTATTGGACTCTCTTTAACAGCTGTGATGATGGCACTTCATACAATTTAATATATTTAACTAAAGATATCTCTGCCTTGCTCTGTAAACTTGAATCTTTATTAATATAAGCTTCTTCGAAATACCTTTTTTGTCATTATCTATATCAAATACAGGGTATTAAAGCATAGTCTGTGGCTCCACCTCTACCTCCACCTCTACCTCTACCTCTACCTCTACCTCTACCTCTACCTCTACCTCTACCTCTACCTCTACCTCTACCTCTACCTCTACCTCTACCTCTACCACTGACTCCACATTGACTGCAATTTCAATGTTAATTTGTTGGCCCATGTGGCCAGTGCTCAATGTTCAATAGTTTATGCAGCTTACCGAAGCTGTTCAGCTTCGTTTTGCAATCCCAACGCAATTGGCTGGCTTTTGCTCATATTGTTGCCGCATTTTAGGTGCGAGCAGCCAGGCAGCGTTTCCTATTACCAATGCTAATGCCAAAGCTGGCCCTGGCCATGCTCCAACTAAAGTGTCACGCTGTGAGTGTGCGTGTGCACGAGTGTGTGTGTATCTGTGCTTCTCTTTTTTTTTTTGCGCACAATAAAACATGTGACTCACTTGAGTTATGTGCCACATTAACTTGCACAAGTCTTAAGTGGCTTTTAACCTTATTTCGTTTCCGTTTCTTCGCTGCAGCTTTCCGCAGTGCCGCTGCCACATGGTGGGGCAATTTTTGTTTAAGGGTAGATGTTCGCTGCAACGACTGACGATCCTTTAGAAAACCAGCTGAGCCGAATATGTAATGCACTTCATTAAGCAGAGATTCAAAGAAGTACAAATTTAGAAGAATTCTCAAGACAAGAAGTTAACTCAAGTCAAGTCAAGAACTTGAAGCTCTGATATTTCGCACAAATCCGTCCCGTTTTATTTGAGTAAAGTTGACAACTCATTAAAAGATTTGTATTATAAATCCGTTTTAGCTTAGGCAAACTTTCAAATATATCTTTGATGGCAATCAAGCTGCCACACATGAAATATATAAAAACAGCTCAAGTATTTATATGTTTTTCCATTTCGCCCATTTGCCTGATTATCAAAAGGCCAACAGCTCATAGCCCATGTTACATACACAGCAACAAAATCAAAGTTACCCATAAGCGTAGGCCAGAGGTAAGCTGAATGTGTTTTATATTTAGCTGGGTGGAGTGGGCGTGCTCTTTAGCTAAGTGCCCAGGCATTGCGCTAGTTTTATTCTCTCTTTACATCCCTCCCACTCGCTCTCTCTCTGTCTCTATCTCTGTTTCTGTGTATCTCTCTGTGTGTGTGTGTGGATGACACACATGCGAAACTTAAGTTTTGAGCCGCCTACAAAGCAAAGCAACATTGTGGCAACTGTCAGGGACATGCGGGCCAGAGTTCATAAGCCAAGCCAAGCCCAAAGCTGACTGAGTAGAGCAAAGAAACTCGCAATTTAAGGCTATTATCGCATTAAATTCACAAAGCAGCACCGTCTCATTAAAAATTCGCAACTTACGCCAGTTTGTGGAGTTGGAGTTATGGAGTAGATGGGCCAAAGGCGCTTTAAGCCGCAAATGGCAAATCAAATCAGCTAATTGATTTGTTATCAATTGCGGTTGACTTTGGCGAAAAGTTTGTAAGCCAACTTAAAGTGGAGAACTTGAAGCTGCCAAAAGCCAACAAGTAGTTCATAATAAAGCGATTTAGTGGCTCGCCATAAAATTGTGAGAGGCAGCCCAGCCAGAGAGGGGCGAGTGCGGCACGCACACATGCCAGGCACGAAGGCAGCTGCGTGTTCGAGCCCCATAAAATCCCCCAAACAGACATGTGTGCGTAATGGTGTGTGTGTGTGTATGTTTGCCTTGTGGCATATTAAACAATAATATTTACACGCAAGCGCGTCAAAAACAAAATCCAGCCCAACTCCAGCTCGAGGCTGGCCAAGACTGCAAATATCTAATTGCCAAATGGAATTTTTTCTTTCATTTTTTCCTAAGCTATTTTGGCAACCAATTCACGTGCAACTAGGTAAAGCCAACTGGCCAACAAGACCATTACTTGTGGACTGCTCAGTTTTTTTTTCGCGTCAAATGTTTGCATATTATTTGCCCGGCCAGCGCCATTGGCCAGATTAGGCCACTTAGTCGCACCCGCAGTAACGACCACTCACCCACACCAGCACAATATTCAAATGAGCGAGAGAAAGTGGGGAAATTGAATTTGTAAACAGCCAAGAGAGACAGGAGCACGCTACTAAGTGTCGCCTTGCATTTGTTACGCTACGCGTACACGCCGTATACTTAACATCCGCCCGTGAGTGGCTGCAAATAACAAGGTGATAAATTCGCCAGGCATGTAATTAATGTGCACAGCATAAATTGGCTTAAATGCTCGAAATTAATGTTTACTTTTCTGGCGAGCACATTAAAAAAAAAAAATAAAACTTTCGCTCCTCATTTCACACATTTATCGCCAATTTGATTAGATAATAAAAGTCGCGGCACAGCTCGAGCATTAAAGACAAACTCAACAAATGGGCAATTTGATGTGTCGCTTTGTTATGCGCACGCACACATTAACTTTTTCAATTAAGCTGTCGATCAAAGAGTGACACACATACACACAGATACATTTTCACTTAAGTCAATAAATATCAATCAAATGCGGCGTAGACAGGTGAGGCAAAGTTATTAAGCAATTTTACGCGTCTGCGATTAAGCTTATATTAAATATGAGCTTTGAGATTTTGAACTGACAGAGTAGGGAATTTCTTCACTGCAAATAGATTGAAAATTTCAAGAATTAAAATGAAAATTATCAAGGCTTTAACTCACATTTCAACTGAGCTTTGAGCTGCTGACAGAGTCAAGCATTTGATCATATATAAATTCCAATTTTCAACTTTATCTAAATTGAATTTATCTAATCTTCAAAGTTAAGAGTTTGCCGGTTTACTCATTCAATTTGAGTTCGTGCTCAGACTCCCGAGAATCTGCATAAATCTAATTTTAATTTAAAATTTCTTCACACAGGCACACACTGAACAGCACGTGATATACTATATACATCATGGCAGCAGCATCATAAATTGCAGCCAAAAAATCAATTTCCATTTAATGCGGAAATCCCTGGAAATTTCGAGTAGAACCGCAACAGCTGCGTCGCTTTGTTGTGCTCGCAGGAAATTAGAAATCAATTTTTATCACTTACGCACAGATTCGATTCGCTAGCTGAGAAGCTCTCGAGCTGATGCTCCGCACTCAACGAAATCGCATAAAGTGTGAAAATATTTGTGAACGCATTCCAGTTGCGTGTCGCGCTGCTGCCACTTGCCATTTGCCAGCTGCAATTCGACAGCTGTTCTCGGCTGCAACAGCAATGCGCAACAAATGGCTTTGCCCGCTCCGCTCCTTCACTGTCAAGCTAGCCTCCTCCAGTCCCCACTCCTCTGGCTGGCACTAATCAGCAGCTGTTTAACGCTGCTGCTGCGGGAATATCAAAAGTTAGGCCAGGTACAGACAGACAGGCAGACGCTCCTGGAGAAAATGGAAAAACTTTCGCACGTATAACATCGACTTTGCTATGACTTTTTTTTTTTTTTTGTCTGTGATTTCTGTTACTTTTCTGCAGCGTGCGCTTTTTTCTGTTGACTTGTTCGCATAGTTAAAGAGGAGTTGCTTAGTTCATATGCAGATAATAAAGTTTAAGTGCAATTTATGAAACGAAAGACTTTTGCAGTTAGTTCTTGAAGTTCTTGCTAAGTTTGGGTGTTTGTCTATAACTCACTCACTCTTTCTTTTATCTCGATCTCTCTCTGTCTCTCAAACTCAACAGAGTATTACGCAGTCGTTCAATACAAGCAACATTCTGTCTCCTTATATATATATATATTTTTTTTTTTTCTACTACTGCTGCATAGCTGTCGCTGTAACGCTGTATTCAATTTGTTTTGGCAACAGCTTGGCACAAGTTCTATTAAATAATAAACTCGATTCGCACAATGTTCAGAAAACAACAAAAGCAACAGCAACAAGGAGCATAGGTAGCGGGGTAAACCATTTGGTTTTTGCTGTTTTTTCGCATTGTTATTCCATGCAAAAGCGTCTCAAGTTCTGTCCGGGAATTAACATTTGCCAAAGCTTCTTTAAATACACTTGAAGTTGTGCCAAAGTTGACTTACGCAAAATCTCAAATAATATTTTAATTGTAATTTTAAAGACTTGCTTTCTTTGATGGAGAAAATCTAAGAGTAAATGGAAAATAAATATAAAATTTAAAGTAGATGATTGAATGGGAACTGCTGAATTTTCCAGAGTTGCTTAAGCAGCTCTAAAAAATTACTTATATATTTACAAATGCCTCGATACGAATTAATCACTTATATGGAGGTAAATAGAGCCTTAAATTCAAGCGGATTGGTTTAAAACTTCCGCTCGAAAGTTTGCATACATATACGCATGTATATTTAATTAACTTTTACTTTTTCTTTTTTTTTTTTGCGTGCATAAAAAATATGATTTTGATCCATTCTGCAGGCGACTAAAATGAAACGAAACCGAAAACCATTTGCAACATGCCGAATGCTCGCTAAGACTTTGGATCCGGCTTCCGTTCCGGCGGTTATAAAAGCCAGTGCCATATGCGCGTCAGTTAGCTTTATGGCTGCTCCTGGCTAAAATACACATAAACAAGCACACTCCCACACAAGCAATTTAATTAAAATTAATGTATGTATTTTCTGCTTCTTCTCTTGTTTTTCTCTTTTCTTCTTCTTTCTACTTGATGCTGCTCCTGTTGCTGGCGCTCTTCATATTTCGGCTGCAATCTCCTCTGCTTCACTCTGCCTTCAATCCCACATTTTGATGGCTGGCAACAACAAAAACGTGCAGAAAAAAGGCCATGGTCAGCATGGAGGGACAATTTCTGGTGCGTCAAATTTACGATGACGAAATAACATACAATCTAATTGGAGCAGCTGTTGAGATACTCAGTAAGTAGCTGACGAGTAGCACTTAACTGGTTATTACTCTAGTTGGGCGCCACATAAAACACGGCTCACACACATATGTATACATATATTTTTATATACCTTCTACAGAAATACCTGCCGATGACATATTGGAGTTGTTTGGCAAAACTTTCTTTGAGTTCTGCCAGGATTCGGGCTATGATAAAATACTTCAAGTCTTGGGCGCTACACCACGCGACTTTCTACAGGTGACTTATGCTAGCAAGTACAGTCAAGCTTGGCCATAAGGAATGTGAAGATCACAATAATATAATGGAATTATAATCTTGACCGAGTTCAGCTCATTCCTGTCCCTGGCCACAGTCAACACTTTGAGCACTGTGAATAATTTAAATAAATTACACAACGTTCGTTATGGCCAAGGCTTGGCCTACGTTTGGCTGCGGCTATGTTTAATTAAAGCACATTTCGCATTTAACGCTCATTTCACATGCATCACACACACACAGCATCTCATTCAAGAGCCAATGCTCGCTCACCTGCCTGCCATGCCGCACCGCGTCTCACCTTTGCCGCTGCTGGTGCCAATTTCGATGCAAGTCATTTTTCATGTTGCCAGCAGTCAGTTGCTGCTGCTCGCTTTCAGTCGCATTGATAAGCATTATTTTGCTTCACTGCACACACACACACAGAGTGAGTGAGGGAGAGAGAGAGACACTCACACACACACACACATCACATCGAGACTCCTGCAGCTTGATTGGGGTGTGGCCTGGCCTTTTGTTGCACTCACATTCGATTTATTTTCAATTTTCCACACTTTCCACCGCACCATCAACGGCGCTCATCATCAGACGTCCTCGTCATCCATCTGAGCCCCATTCCTTAGTCATAATGAAAAATGAAATTGAATTTTTGCTGCATTTTCATGGGAAAACATTTGTAAAAACAACAACAACAACAACAACAATTTTATGGCCTGCATATAGAATCTGGATGCATTGCACGACCATTTGGGCACCCTGTATCCAGGCATGAGAGCTCCCTCGTTTCGCTGCACCGAACAGGATGGCGAGCTGCTGCTGCATTATTACTCGGAACGCCCTGGCCTCGAGCACATTGTCATCGGCATAGTCAAGGTAAACGCTGGCGCGCTGGTCAGCCACCTGACACCTGCGCTCACAAAGTTAACCTGCCGCATTATCTCTTACAGGCCGTCGCATCGAAGCTGCACGGCGTCGAGGTGGAAATTGACATTGTGAAGCGCAAGGGCGAGCCCATCGATGAGGCCGAGAAGGAGCGCGCCCTGGCACGCGAGCAGCAACAATTGGACACTGAGACGACAGCTGGATCCGATGAGGCGGCTGCCACTGGAGCACCCATCCAACTGCCAGCCGAGCACAATAATAATCACAATGCCAACAACAACAATGCCAGCAATAGTGGCACCAACAACATCAACAACAACAACGATGCTCAGCAAATTGCCATTGACCCGAGTAAGCGAAGTAGAATTCAAGCCAACAAATTGCTTTGGGCTCATTACGTACCCTATTAGCAGCCGGGTATAATGGACTAGCGCATTCAATATGCCCCGTTTAATAGCTATTGAATGTTGTTTGTAAATTACACTTTGGCCACAGTCAGCAGAAAGAAAAACTTTTTAAAGCTAAGCCAACCGCAGACTCACAGACCCTGGTCTGTGACTAACTGAAGGCAATTGGACATTGGCTTGGAGACTAGAGATGGTCTCGTGAGTGCTCGACACGATTTGTGATAATATTTAATTGGAGATTGTTAGCTAAGGTTCTGTTTTGATGAACTCGTTAGGATAAGAATCCATTAAGAAAAGAAATATTGTCTGCTTCATCTGTGGCAACTCACGTGTCACGAGAATACTTGCTCATCTCTAGGTCATACATTTATTTGCCTCTATGACAAGTCAACCGCAGGCCTGGTGGAGTCCAATGGTTATTGTGCCAAGAGAGAGGCTAGAAGTGGTCATGGTTGATATGAATATTCTCATTCATTTACGCATAGATTTTCAGTTAGGCTTTTTAATTGGATAAACATATTTAAGACAATTTATTTTAGTACACGCCCTCTCGTGTGTCGTGTCGCATGCTCATCTTCAGACTTATGTATATATTGCCTGCCACTGCTTTGGCATTCCTATTAATCCTGAATTGTAATGGCCTCAACCAATCCACAATCCACAGCTGGCGAGCAATTGCCGGCCACATCGAAGGCCACAGGCGGCGCGACATGTGGCCCACTCGTGCAGGATAGCTTCGATTGCGATGGCGACAAGGACCAGAAGTGCCTGCGCCTGCTGAAGAACAAGAGCGACGACATCGAGCGCTATGACCACGTACAGTTTCTGATACGTGAGATCAATGTGGCCGCCAAGTCGCAGGTCGATGCCAAGAAGGATGAACAGGCGGCCATCGATGATATGGAGTTTCTCTGCGAAGGTAAGGCGCAAAGCGTTTTCTATTAATTTGGCTAATTGCCTGGCTAATCGGCTAAAACCCTTTGGGCCCACAGCGCCCCTCATCTCGCCGGCGACATTCTGCAAGGTATTCCCCTTCCATCTGATGTTCGATAGACAAATGAAAATCGTGCAGGCCGGCAAGGCCGTATCCCGCGTTATACCCAGGTGAGTTAAGGACTAATGGACGCTGGCCACAGCCAGGGCCAGCGCCAGGCTTTGTCATGTTTTGCGATTAGCCATTATGAGCGACCTTCTCTGCCTTTTTGTTTGCCGCAGAGTGGCCGAGGAGAACTGCTCGTTAATAGAGGTGGTGGAGGCCATTAGACCACACCTGCAGCTAACATTCGAGAACATTCTATCGCACATAAACACCATCTATGTGCTCCAGACGAGGCAGGGTGCCATGAGCAGCCGGCTCGAGCAGCGCTTTCTGAGACTAAAGGTAAGCCTTGATTTGATAAAGCAAATCGCTTTGCTCTGTCCCGCTCTCTCTTTCTTTGTTTCTCTTTCTCTTTAATCAACCACATTTCAATATGCGGTCACACAAAAACACACACACATACATATATATATCACATAATGAATAAGCAAAATGGCCGCTTAAGCACAGCCGCCGCCGTTGCCGACGCCATTGGAATTGAAACTGAAATTGTTTTGCATTAAATTTAATGCGGTCTGCCACAAAAACGTTGCATTAAACTAATTTTACGATAATTGTTTTGTTTTTTTACTTTACTTTTTTACTGAGCTTTTCTCTCTCTCTCTCTCTGTTTCTTGCTCTTGTTCATCTTCCAGGGGCAAATGATGTATATACCCGAAACGGATCGCATACTGTTTCAGTGCTATCCGAGCGTCATGAATTTGGATGATCTAACCAAGTGAGTAAAGCATTAAATATAAGAGTATTTTAAGTTTAAGATTAATTGCAATATTTATTTGTTGCATAAAGTGAAAATGAAAAACAGACTGTCCTGATTCAAATTTTTAAGACTTTAGCTCAAATGGCAGTGAAGTGGTTAGAAGAACGGTTGCTTAAAACCTATAAACTCTTTAACTGTGAGAATCAGTGCAATACCAATCAGCACATTTCACTTCATGAATGAGTATAGGAATTCATTCAAGGCATTTCATAATTTACTATTGCTGTTAGCAGCCAATGTACACAAATTTTCCAATTGAATGCATAGAAATTTGTGTTGTAATCACTGATTATGACAGCAACAATTTCATGACCTACTCCCACAGCAAAGCAATAAGCTCTCTCTCTCTCTCCCTCTCTCTCTCACACACTCTCTTGTTCTTTGTCTCTCTTTATTCAAGTATCGCTCTTGTATTGTTACATAATATGGCTTTTCTATAAGCGATTGCTCCGAAATAAACATAATCCCAAATGTATACAGACATTGTTCCAGATAATCTCTTGGCATATCTTTTGCTATCTGCTGTGAATTAAAATTACCCAAAGCATAAAAATTTACATTTGTTTATTTAAATGTAGATTTATAGAGCAGCTGCCGACACTTTACGGCCTGTTGTTTATTATTTGCGCCTCGAAATTGAAAGAAATGGCAAATATGTTGCGTAAATTTATTGGTGACAGCAAATATGTATTACCACCTGACTATAAGCCCTGCCACACACACACACACACACATATATATATGTATATATACACGCGCTTTCTCTCTCCCCCACAAATTTAAACTCAAGCATTTTTTATTTTATTTGCCAGCATTCCGGCTGAAGCCAAGTTAAATCCAAATAGACTTAAGTTATATAAAATACGCGTCATTTTCTTCATCTTTATTTTTTTATTTTTTTTTTTTACCGATTCCACTCACCCGCATAACAACAACATCATTTATTATAGGAAGGGACTCTATATCTCGGATGTGCCGCTGCACGATGCGGCCAGAGATTTGGTGCTGCTTTCCGAGAAATTCGAGGCGGAGTACAAGCTGACCAAGAACCTGGAAATGCTGACGGATAAGCTACAGCAAACGTTTCGCGATCTGGAGAGTGAGAAGCAAAAGACGGACAGGTAAGAGGGAGAACGATGCCAAAGCGTAACACAAATAGAAACACATTAGTAAGAGCGCTGGGGAAAAACAACACACAAAAAATCGTTGCATGCTTTCAGGCGCGAAATTAAAATTACTCGAACATTTTCTTTCCATTTGTTTGTCATTTGTTGCCGTTGGTATTTCTGCCCCGCCGCCGCCGCCGCCGCCGTTCGCTGCTGTTGCTGTGCTCCTTGGATTTTCTGATATTCCACGCCAGGCTGCTCTACTCGGTGCTGCCCAAGTCGGTGGCAAATGAGTTACGACATCAGCGTCCAGTGCCGCCCAAACGGTAAGCCAAAAATCCTCTAACCAGCGATTACCAATCCAAGCTGGGCTCGTCTCGTGCCGCATGATGTGAAACTTTTATGAAGAGTATGAAATTTATAAGCTACTTAGAAAGCACTTTAATTTATTGAAAATATGCGACTAAAGCAGGCTATAAAAGTTATTGGGTTGTCCTTCCATGTTGCAGGACTTTTTGTTGTGACTCAGTTTGAACAAGTGCGTGTTGGTAATAGATATTTGCTAGCACGCATTCAAATAAGTTAATAAATTCATCATTATTGATAAATAACCTGACACGAATCAACACGAAACATGCAAAAAGTAATAAATATATAGAGAAGTAGGTTTGGTTTGAGTTCAATCAGGTAAAGTATATGTCACGTATCAAGTATTGTATATCCACAGTCGTGTCACGAGGCAACACGATGCCAAAATATAGCCAGAAATAAGTAGATGTTTTATATGTTTTCCAGTGAGCTAAAGTCTAGCTCTAATCAAATATAATTCAAATAAATCGAGTTAATCTACGATAAGTATAGTCGCTGAATATAGCCATAGATTTATATTTAGTTTAGTTCATATTTACTCAATATTATTCAAAGTGTTAATCCTCGAACTCGAAATTGATGTACAAGTCGTCCCAGCTCGTATTTAGTCAGGTATAGTCGTTGTCTAATGAAATGTAATTCAGATCAATTGTGTTAATGCTTGATAAGTATACACAAAGTCGTGTCACAACGCTCAACTCGACACGCATTCATTACCCTAAATAAAACGTATAGATAAGTCATCTATCTAGAACGCTTCAGTGCGACACGCATACACTGAGGCACTAAGCCTCAACCCAGAGCTGTCAATGGTCGCAAACAATTCGCCATTTGCACAATTTATTTAATGCTTATATATATTTTGACAGCTACGACTCCGTAACGCTGATGTTCTCCGGCATTGTGGGCTTTGGGCAATACTGTGCGGCCAACACGGATCCCGAGGGCGCCATGAAAATTGTGAAAATGCTTAACGAGCTCTACACAGTCTTCGACGCGCTGACCGACTCCAAGCGCAACCTAAACGTCTACAAGGTGAGAGGCCATTAAATATATATTTTATAAATATATATATAGGATGTATATGTAATTTTGATGAATATCCATTGAATGCACTCGCCTCAATGCGTCTTTAATGGCTGTCAAAACGTTGCCATCAGCCTGACACTTAATTACAATTTTGTGCCCGGCCACAGAGTGTTTGCAAAATTTAACCGGGTCAAGCAATTTGCTAGCTCGCTTTTGGGTCAGCTGTCACTTTGCCAGGCAGCCGCTTGAATATCTATTTTGTTCTATTCATGCATACATATATACACGTGTGTGCATTATTTACTCTGCAGGTGGAAACAGTGGGCGATAAGTACATGGCCGTCTCGGGTCTGCCGGATCATTGCGAGGATCATGCCAAATGCATGGCACGCGTCGCTCTCGACATGATGGACATGGCCAAGAATGTCAAAATGGGCTCAAATCCAGTGGTAAGTCAGCTGAAAGCTAAGCTAAATAAATATTTAAATTTGGGATTTCATTACATTTCAAATGTAATTCAACAAACTGCATATATTCTGTTTGTGTCATGTGTCAGCTGTCAGCGGGAGACAAGCCTTTAGATGTTGGACTTGTTGCTTGACTTGGCCAATGCTGAAAGCCAGTCAAATTATTGTCTTAACTTATCAAATATGAATTACATAAATGTCAAATCAGAGACCTGACTTTTGGATAAAGTCAATTGCAATTATAATTGACAATCAATAATTACAAAGCATTAAGATTGCTGCGACTTAATGTGAAATTCTCCGAGTAATTAATGTGCCACAAATAAATCAGTTTAGTTTAGAAAATAACTCAGTTGAGTAATTTGATATTTTAAATCACATCTGAATTTCAGGCAATTAAGCTCGATTAATAAATCTTTAGTTGATAACAAGTTTGGCGCCAGCTCAGCGCAAATTTTATGTTATTTTCAACGAGCTGCTGTCTGTTGCACACTTGAGGCGCGACAATATTAAATGAATGCTGCAAATTGTATGCACAACTAATGTACAAGTTTTCAAGTGGCAGAACGGGCCATGACAGAGAAAGAGATAGAGATAGAGATAAATACAGAGACAGAGACAGAGACAGTAGCACTGGCAGTTGGCAGTTGGCAGTTGGCTGCCTGCTAATTGTGCACACTGAAAGGATTCGAAAGTTACCCCCAATTCGTGCAGCAAGCTGAGCTGAACAAGCTGCGCGCAATTTGTTGCTGAATACATTTAGACGACGGCTCAATGTTGCATAAATATCAATGGAGCTAGCTGAGAGACACTAGAGGACTACGACTCGCAAATTGCCGTGACAAGCAGCACGTAAAATATTAATAAAAAACTTAAACGAAAACGAGGCGTTGAACAAGCAGATGCGCCCTTTTCCCCTTTTTACACTATGCCATAAGAGACAGAAAAGCAATTTTCAACCAGAAACTCATACGGCCGGAAAAAACTTAAATATAAACTTGGCAGACTTCAGGCAACATCAGACCTCAGCAAGGGAGAGTCGAGTCGAATTAAAAAAAAAAAAGTAGTTATATATAAAGTTTTGTTGTTGAATATTGAACTTTTTTGACAGTTATTCAAAGCTCATAAATTTCTGCACAAGATACTTGATTCATTGCATGTGGGAGAGTGAGAAAAACGAACTGAGCTGCACTCAAAGAACGAAGCTTCAGTTAAACTGCTCCATTTCACTGAGTAACTAGAAGAGTATTCTGAAAGCGGTTCGAAGATCCGAATGATTAAGCAACAACACCTTGCGTTATTCTCTCAGAGTAACAAGCCGCTGTTGGGGGTACTCAAAGTGTGATGAAGATCAAGATGTTTGCTATGCAGCGCTCCAAGCTTTATTGGCTTCGCTGAGTGTTAAATAACTAGAGGAGGATACTCAGAGCGATTTGAAGAACCTGATGTGAGTGATCTTTGTTATACAAATCGCTGAGCGATTTTGAAAATTATTCTTATTGGGAAGCATCAGAGCAGCTACTTAACTCTATGATATCCCTTGAGTCATTTTCAAATTCCAGGCTTTAACATATATATGCTGTAGGTTAATTACTATTAGGGTAGAGTAGGTTTGCGCACAGGCGTCTTCTTAGCCCTCTGGTGGCTCTGGAATATGACAGCTTTTTTGCGAGTATGTCTAATAAGTGTCATGTCAATTGTAATAATTAAAATTGTATAACATTAAAATATCCTTGAGGCTATCAAGCGCAAGTCAGACCACAAAGAAATTGAACTACTAAACTTCTGTCAACTCGCTAGTGCCCAGGCAGACTTGACTTGATCATTGTCAGACTGTCTTGCTATTTAAATAAGCATATAAATTATTAATAATATCTACTACAGCCTGCAACACACATTTTCATACAACTTTAAAATCCTCTTCACATTTATATACATCTTTTTTATATACTGCAAAAGTTGAGCTGGCAAAAAGTTGTAACAAATTGTGTAAATTGCTAAAATTAATTCCAAATTGATGACACCCTGTCAAAGCAGCAAGCATCAAGTTGTGTGACGTGCTTGGGTTGACAACACATTCCATTCCATCGCATTCAAGCTGGCTGGCTGGCTGGCTGGCCATCTCTTCCCCAAGACCTTGGCAGCCCGTGCCACTTGACCGTCAGCTGCGGCGAGCTGCGGCCTGCTGCAATTTGAAAAGACTTTGCAAAAGGGTATGCAAATTTGTCACCATCATATATAACAAGTGGGCGACACTTTGATCCTCTTTGTATAGAGAATTCAAAGTTGATAAAAACTAAACTTCTTTTTCCTGTCATATGAGTTGATGTTTAGCTGAGTCTTGAAGTTGACTATTCGAATTGGAGAAATTTCTTATAGCATATACAGTACAGAGGAGAGTATCTATTCCTCTATTACTGTCCGAGCATAGTTATTCGACCAAGATCTCTCTTTCTATTCTCTCTTGTGGGCTTAAACACTTTGAATGCTTGAGCTTAAAATATACGAGAGACACATGTATACAGGAATGTATGTGTATGTTTGTGTGTGTCTGTGTGTGTGAGGACAAGGAGATGTCGACTTGATGGCATCCTTCACAATTACAGCAGCCCAGTGACGACGGCGCCGATGTCAGCATTGTTGTACGTGTGGACAATGCTTGTGGCTTGTTGCAGTCACTTGCAGCATGTGCGGCAAGGCGTGTAGCAGGAAGTCGTCCTCGAATGCTCAGCTCATGTCGCCTGGCCTTATTGTCAAAGTTGTTTTTGCTAGAATTTCCATTGCACAGTCAGCCCACAGCCTCACGCCTTACGCCTCCCACCTCGCGCCACGAATGCGGTGTCTTAAGCCATCGGGCCATCCGTCTTCCACTCGTAGTGCATGCAAGGCGACTACTGTAACTGTAACTGTAACTGTGAACTGCTGCGGTTGCCATCATTGCTCATATTTTGAGTGATTGCTTTTCGTAATGCAGCCGGATGCACGTAGCCAGGTTCACTCCGGCCCAACTTTGAAGCATGTGCAGCCAGCCGATGCGCACGACCACAAAAAAAAGTAAGCAGAATAAAAAAAAAAACAAAATCAAATTGAAAAAAAAAAACACAAAACTCGTTTGCCTTTCGACAGGCAACGAGCCAAATTGATAGATAGCTCAAAATGCAATTAACAAATCCCAAACGGATTCGCTCTCCTGCCTCTGTATGGCTATTTCGCGCTTCATTAGCTGCGCACAACAAACAAAAAAGAAACCATGTGAAAACAATAAAAATGTAACAGAATATCCTCAAGAAAAGCTGCCCCCTCTGCCACCTCCGCCCCCTTTTCATGTAGCCAATTATGCAATTCTGTTTTTCTAGCAAAAAGCTTTCTATTCTTTTGGCTCGTTCTGCCAGCTGCTTGCAATCAATAAATATTGCTACAACTGTTCAAATAAACTTTCGCTTGCAGTTCCTTTGTTAATACCCTACCATGGAGTGTGCTGAATGTGAGTTGTTTAGTTTTGCCTTAAGAAATAATAGAATAAATAGAAATAATTTATATAAATATATCTAATATATTTATATACATATATTATTATACATATATCGTATGCTTTGATCAAATATTTGTAGTTGCGATTTATAGATACGCCTTTGAATTATCACGAAATATATTTGAATAAACTGAAACACCTGCAATACAATTTTTTTTTTTTTTTAATTTTTTAGCAATACTACCTTTCAGTACTGTCAGTAGTAGTATATACTGAGTTCAATTGTATATACTACTTATACTTAGTCAAAACTTTTTAAGAAATTCACTGCAACTATTCACAAACTTTCAGAGAATATAAGTGCTATATATTTTAAACTCTTATTGAATGAAGCAACTTTTATTTGGTATACTTTTCCAATAGAAGCATTGCAACTGCCTCATTGAAAAGCATCATATCAAAATTACATTTGTGCGCCACATGCTGGACCAGACATTGATTTGATTCAGTTACCCGCAGTTTCTGTACGAATCAAGCTACATATAGTGCAAGCATAAAAGCTTTGGACACGCTGTTCCATGCCTGTCCAAATGAATGAAGCAAAGTTTTCAACATTTTTCACACAACCCACATTTGTGTGACCTCGCCGCGTTCAATTGCCAAAACTAAGACACGTAATTACTGCATCGTACACTACTTTCTTTTTCTATACCCTGTATGCCAGCAGATATGTAAAGGGCTTGGTTGACTTTTGGGAAGTTTAAAGTATTCATGGAAAACATGAAGGATGCTCAAATTCTTTTGTTTTGCGTAGTGCATTTAAATTGCTGTAAAGTATATTTCAGTTGGGTTGAATATTTTGCTGTTTTTGATAGGGCAAATGCTGTATTTATTTAGATTTTGAAGCACTAAGATGGGGGCCGAAAAATAATTCTATTTATGCTTTCTTTCATTTCATGTATTCATATCTTGCTGTCGCATCGGCGGTGAGAAACAATTTGCAAGAGAGAACAGGGAAACTTTACGTTTGAGATAGAAAATTGATCTGCCTCCAATATAAAAAGTTCTTATTCTTAGACTATATCACTTACCTATGAAAGCAGGGTCTCGTATCCACCTATCAATTGATATTCTCTCAACGACTACATTGTAACTACCCTGTCAAGGCCTGCAACTGTTTGCAATTGTATATTCTCTCTGCGTTGGCACGCATGCTAGCTAGGAACTCTATTCACCTTGCCACACATTCCTGACCAGCTTTGGGGCAACGTCACCTGCTGGGGATTGTCGCCTTTTGCTTTTGAGTTTTTGGGTTTTTGGTTTCTGCGTTTTTGGTATTTCGGCCGCAGCCGCAGCTCATTTCGTTTTAAATTTAATTAAAGAAAACTTTTGGCCACCACAGAAGCAGCAGCAGCAGCAGCAGCCACAGCCACAGCCGCAGCAGCAGAGGATGTGGCACTGGCAGTGGCAGTGGCAACTGCAACTTTTTCAAAGTAATTGTGGCAACTTCTCCCCGGTCTGGCTGGTTACTTGCAACTTGGCACATTTTCGTGCAGAACTTGAGTCATTTTTGTTGGCCTGCTTTCGCCACTCGCTCTCTCGGAAAGTTTATTAGCACAATGAAGTGTTGGACTTGGTAATCTGCGCGTGGCACATACTTTAGCTGGGTGTTAGGCAAGACTTTATTCAGTTAATAAATTAAAAAGTTAAGTTAAGAAGCTCGTCTATAAAACATGTTGTCTTAAATATGCGTGTGTTTTTCTTTTAATTCACAGCAAATCACGATTGGCATCCATTCGGGTGAGGTGGTCACCGGCGTCATCGGCAATCGTGTGCCCAGGTATTGCCTCTTCGGCAACACTGTGAACCTGACGAGTCGCACCGAGACAACGGGCGTACCCGGACGCATCAACATCAGCGAGGACACCTATCGGTGAGTGTGAAAGAAACATAAATGATGTATAATTAGCTAAGTGGCGGATGCGCATCGACTGGATTCACATCGTGAACCGCAGCATAGGCCGCAACTGCCGCCTTTAAGGCGTCGTCGCTGTTGACGCCTTCGCCAGTGGCCACAAAGGCGGCGACAGCTGCCTTCTCGGCTTCGGTGACAGCCTCAAGCAGCTGCACATGATTCTCGCTCTCATCCTCGCTCTCTGTGCCGCTGCTGCTGATGGTCTCCAGCCTCTGCATGCCCTTTGTCAGCCGCTGCACTGGCTTCTCCGGCGGCAGCAGCTGCGTTCCGTCCAGCTCCTCGGTGAGATCAATGTAGCGCTGCAGGCGTTTGGGCAGACGCAGCGTATCGATGCCATTTGGCAGCTGATTATGCTCGCGCAGCACATCCCGAATGCGGCAGCTAAAGAGACAGATTGTAAGAGATTTCGTTATATAACAAATATTTGAGTTTGACTTTTTTGTTAGCACTAAATATCTGGCAGCTAAATCTGTTTGAGTTGAGTATATTCCCAGAATTGGCCGTAAAGCTCGCAGCTTTTAGCAACTTTCTCTTTGGCCTTTCGCATGCCTGTCAATCTCAACCAGCTATTTCATAAATTAATTTAAGTTTCACATAATAAGCTGCTATAACGAAAAAAAATAATAATAAAGTAGAAAGAGCTAAAAAATCATACAAGAAACAAGAAAAAAAAAAAAGAAACGAGTGGAGCTCAGCAAAGTTCATGTGCTTAAAACTTTTGTTGTAAGAAAATTTCTATAAACTTTACTTTCGCACAAAGTTGCGTTTCTCTTCACTTTCTTTTTGCGGCATTCGAGAAAAACAATAACAAAATGGAATGTGAGATGAGACAGAAAGAGAGAGAGCGAGAGCTTGACTAGCAGATGCTCTTGAGTAAATTATTGACAGAGAGAATTAATATAAATATTTTTAAGAAAATTCTCTTTTCTATATTTTGGCTTCTACATATTATAAATATTGAGAATTGTTCCTCATTTTATTTTTTTATTTTATTTTTTTTTTTTTAATAATAAGATCTAATAGCTATATATCATTTTATCTTCCCTTGTCTACATTTAGCTTGTAATATTTAGCTTGATATCAAAAAGTCGAAATTACAAGCCAGCATTTGAATCAAGTTTATAATCTATAACTACCATAAATTCTGCTTAAGCTTCAGAACAGAAATCATAGGTTGGTCAAAAGGCAAACAGCCTTGCTCGATTTACAGGGTATAGGTAAAGCAAGCGAGTAAGAGAAGTTCAAGTGCCGGAAATGGTGTGTAGATTTTTCTTGCTTGCCTCTCTCTTATTCGCATACTTTTGCACTTTCCCCACTTGATTCGCGCGCAATCAAGCGTCTTTTTTTGAGGCATAGTGAAAGCTGCTTTCGAGCCAAAGGAAACTTGCTGAACCTTGCTTGAGTGCGTGCGTCTGTGTGTGTGTGTGTGTGTGGGCTTTTCTGAGGCAATTGCGAAATACTCTGTGCGAAATGCAAAAACTTGAACAACAACAAAATTGACATCATAAAACGACGGCGACGTCAGCTTTGGAATATGCTAATCTCTCGCTTAAGCTGTCCGCCATAGTCAGCTGGGAACAACTTTTTATGTAGGCGTTAATTTGCGTTGTCAACCTATTGAGAGCTGTAAATTATGGCCTTCTTTTGTTTCGCCCACTTTATGGAGCGCCACTCAAGAAATGAAGTGGGTCCCCAAGCAACTACTAAATGATTATTGAAAATGACGCGCTGAGACTCAAATGCATTTTGTGGCCTATACATCACATTAATAGGTTCTTAATTGAACTCAAACACTCGCCTGTCAAAGCTGTTTAAGCTGTCGCAGAAAAATGCAAAATGCATAAATCACATGCGACAGCCCCAGGCATTGAAATTGAAATCTGTTTCACGACTGCGGTCACAACTGCGCCTGCAAATATATTGATTGCTTAATAAAATATGTATGTAAAGCATATATAGACTCCATATGCATTCACCAGCCATATCCATGCATGTCCAGTTGCAAGAGCGCAGTTTCCCAGCACAAGCATTGGCCAAAGAAAAATAAACTGGTAAATAGTTGAAGAAAAATGCAAACAGAGCGAAAAACAAATATAAAGAAATATTCTATCAAGAAGATATCCTGTAATGCGGATTATAAATTGATAGTCAATATTAATTTGTAAAAGTAAAAAGTGAATTAAAAGCTGCAAATTACAGCTAAAAGCTAAAGCATATTAAGCTCCATTAAATATTATAATTATTTTGTTTAATAAGAGTAGAGTAGATAATCAAATAGATTTCAAAGTATCCAACCAGCTATCCCATTAAATAAACATCTAAATAAACTGAAAATCTGCTCAGCCTAAGCATTTATATACCCGCCACCAGCACTCTCAACTTACAGGGTATTAAAGCACACACAAGTACAAATTGCATGTGTGGCTGAGCCAAAGTCATTGCGATTTTTATGTGACACGTGAGTTGGCAAACATGCGAGGCAAATAGAAAAGGTTGGGGTGAATGCGTGCGACCCCTGGCCTGAAGCCGCCCTATCTCTCTCCCCTCTCTCTCTCTCTCTCTCTAGCCGAGCTAGAACGCAAAGTGGAAAAGCCACAGCAAGCTTCTTTGTAGGCAACTTATCAAATTAGTAAATAGCTTGACAGCTTATCGATTAAAGTGCTGTCTACTAATCAAATTTGTACGAAATTCAATTAAATTTGGCCAACAGCTGTTGGCTGAGACGTAACATTGCCTAAAACGGCGCCAAAGTTGAGAGCTCGGCCAAGGCCTAGAGAGATTGACATAATAGCGAATGGGAATGGGAGGGGATAACGAATATCCCCTAAGTCATGTCATTAAAGCACAGCAAAGAGCCCAAGTAAAACAAAGAGCAGCCAAATTTAAGGCCAGTTGGCAGCCGAAACCGAGGAGCGTCAACAAAATGCTTTGTCAAACTGTCTGTCAATCAGACCGGCCCGAATGCCGCTGCCTCTGCTGCTGGCGCTGCTGCGACTTTTGTACTTATTAAATTTTCCGGGCTTATCGTGGAGCTATGAGAGTCAAGCGCCGCCACCAGCAGCAATCTCAGGCAAAGTAATTGAATAAAAAACAAAGTTGAACTCGGCTGCCAAACGTCAGCAGCCATGTGCCGTCGCCTGTCCCATTCTGAGCCATCCTTTCAGCCAGAAGACTTCAAAGACAAGTGGACAGTAGACACGGCCCCTATGCGGCACAAAGTTCGCTTTCAGTTTTCTGTTGATAATTACCGGCACAAATGTCGTAGTGTCGGCACACCATAGACCTGTTCCTTGCCAACGATTTTATCCATTAGTAGTCGGCCATAGCGCTCGAAGAACATTTCTCGCCGTGTCCCATACACCATGGGCTGCAAAGAGAAGAGAAGAGAAGAGAATTCAAGTTAAAAGTGAGCAAACGGCGTAAAAGGTAGCAGAACAGTTTGCCCGATAAGCATAGAGAGTTCTGACTACCCGCATCTGAGCACATTTCATCTGTCAAACCGAACGAACGAACGAACAGACAAGCAGCTCAAGTTCCCAGAAATAGTTTTCACTTGAGTTTTGGTAAAGGACATGTCTTAGGTCTTGACAGAGCTAATAAATTACTTAAAGCTGTATTGAATGTGAAATAATGTTAAATGTGTTATATAAATTTTACATTAAAATTTATTTTTTTTTTTTTTTTTTTTTTATAAGTAATTTATTTTTATTTAATGTTTCTTATTTATGAATTTATTTTTTTTATTCAAAAATTAAATAAATATTTTCATATTTAATACATATAGTATATACACACATATATCTTAAAACTTTTCCCCATTCGCCACGAAAATATTTCTGAGAACACTCACAATGAACAGAACGCAGAAATGGCGAGTGTCAGTTAAATGTTTGTTTGCAACTCACCTTGAAAGGCATTTCAATCATGGGCACATTGCGCATCAGTATCTGGAGACATAGCACCAGCTCGTAACTATAATTACGTCCATTCTCGATGAGTTTGTCGAGCAGCGCAATTATCACGGAGGTGCCACCGTCGGGCGGCTGTGGTGCGGCGCCGTATCTGAAATGAAAGACGGGTCACGGGTCACGGTTGCGGTCTACGTGCAATGTTCTGGGGCACGTAGTTGGTTAGCCGGCGCAAATGCTTGCGGTTCTTAACTGTAATTTGTTGACGACATTGCTCACGCTGCACTCACAGCACAAGGCACAGGTAAAACGGGGAGCGGGGCTAGAGAGCGCATGTACGGCAGGCAACGGGCGATAAAGCTTTGAAGCGCTGATAAACAGTATGTGCTAATGAAATAATGAACAGAACACGGTTCGCGGTCATGTAGTCGACGTCCTGTCATATCCACACACACACATATGTGTGTGTGTGGTAAATTGCAAATGAAGTGCAAATGTGGCATGCGGAAGCAGCAGCAACTGTGGCAGCAGCAGCTGGCAAATGTTTAATAGCGATGGCGCATCAGGGTTCTGTCACATTTTAAATTGAAAATGTTTGTCAAAATGTCTCAGTCGTTGCTTCGACTTTTTCTATTTACATTTCTCACAGATATGCTGCGTAATGTATATTTAAGTACTTGGACAGAAAGCGCACCAAAAGTCGAAAATTAAAGCTGAAAAAGCTCAATCTGTATATCAAAATTAATGACTAGTCAAGTCAAATTAAGAATCTTATACAAGGAAAACAAAAATGATCTAAAATTAAGGCAATTTATTTATACATTAAATGAATTTTATACTTTTCTTCTTTACTCTTCTTTGAGTGTAAAAATTACACATTTATGGCATCAACTATAATATGTTCTTGTTAACATTTACTTTACACACACCCATGCAAACACACAGACCAAAGTGCTATGATCATGAATATTTGAATATTGATGGGGAAAAACGTATTTGAATAGCGTCAATTTGCATATTTCATGGCCAATTTCAATTGAAAACGCAACAATGCGAAAAGCCAAACACAAATGAAGAGCGTAAACAATTGAAATCCACAAATAATGACCGCATCATCAGCGAAATCAATCGAGAATTGAGAATCAACACAAATCAAAAACAAAGTACCACAAAGCAACCCCTTAACAATGATGGCCATAACAAGAGCTACGCAGCTCACCAGAGCTGAATGCAGTCTGAGACCATACTTTCTTTTGCATCTATTTATATTATGTATAAGTGCTATGCTTAAGCATTTCCATTAAATGGAGATAGAAACGAAAAGAGAATACAAAGTGAAAGAGAACTCAATCAATGGATGCTTAGTCAAGACAAGTTAAGCGTTTTCAATTTATAGTTTAGAGCAGGATACTGCAGCTAATATACATGCACAAGGCATGATTAGGTTTATCAAATCAGAACTACTTTTAGTTAACAAATAAAAGTTATATCTCTGCTGCCTATTAGACTTGAGCTTAGATCAACTTAATACAGATTTCTCAGATTTCTTCATTGGACATTCATTTAAATGCACAAATTCATAAATATATTCTTTAATTGACATTTCATTCATATTTGATAACCTGACTCTAGTAGGAGCAGAGCAACATAATTTTCTTCGCTTGCCTATCCGGAATTCTTTTAGCCATTTCTTCTCTACATTTCTTTCTCAACTCTCTATACTTTTATAACAATTATCCGCCTAGCCTTTTATGTAATATGAAGTCATAAAATCTTATATCAAGTTCCTCCTATAACATATAAATCCTAAAAAATATGCTCATACAGTTCAAAGAAGTTAATTTTTATTTGCGCTCAAAAGTATGCTATGGAAAATTTGCAGTAATTCAATATGAAGCTTGGAGGAAGCTAAGGAGCTCGCTAAGCTAACTATGAACCGTATACTCTACTACACTTAATTTAAATGTAAAATTGGAAGCAGCTTTTATTATGATCATCATCATAAGCATCATTTTTATTATCATCATTAGCATAACTGGCATTGCATTTACTGCTAGAAATTGAAAATGTATTTATGCAGCGCCAAAAGATAACCTTGCCCTAATAACTATCAATCCGCATAGTTGAATTGAAACAGAATTGTAGAAATTCACACTATGGAAGCTCTCATTTGCTACGCTCTATGGCACTTGCTGAATGCATTTGCATTTCGTGCAATTGGACATAAATTGTTATATCTAGTGCCCGGCTCTGATTTGATTGCAATCTTTGTCTCGTTGGCTCTTCGATTTTTGGCTGGCAATCAATATGCGCATACTTTTTGGCTCCGCATCAAGGAATGGAATCGTTGGCGCCCGTGCCAAAGGGTTGCGCTGAGCAATGGGGCGTGCCGTGGCAACAACAGCAACAATGTTTAGGAAACGGCCAACAACTTGGGCAATATCAAGTTATAAAACAATAAATTGCCAACCGCAACCAGAAACCAAAAACATGAAAAAAAAAAAAGGAACTACGAAGAACTAGTTCCAAGGACAATGTCTGTGCGAACTAAAAACTAGTTGAAACTGCAAGCGTTTACATATAAATTTTATGAATATTTCAATGTTATTATTGTTGTTGCTGCCTTTGCTGCTGCTGCTGCTGCTGCTGTTGAGTGCATGCTCGTAAGTTTGTGGCAGGCTGCTTGGCTATGACTGTGGCTCTGGCTCTCTTCTTCTGCTGGCCATGAGACACAGCGGAGACGCCGCGCTTAGCGTCGCCTTGTCATGCAAATTCGCTTTGGCAGCGACTTTCATATTTAATGTTAATATTTGCATCTCGCTCAAGAGGCGTAACGCCTGTCAAGGGTGCCGTGGGCCGGGGGCCGAGCCATTGTCAGTTGTACCACTTGATTATGCTAAGCGCCGCATAGAGTTTTGTGTTGCATACATTATGATGACGATGCCGCCACTGCACTATGCATATTCTGTGTGCTAATTGAAGTGTGCACCGGCACAGAATGCCCACACTTCCCCTCCTCCACTTACCTGAGCAGAATGAGCAGCAGTTCGGGAGCGTTTGCCTGCAGCGCAATGCGTAGAGGAGACGAACGTCCGCAGGACTCAATGGGCACATCAATGAATCTGCAAAAAAAGAAATATTTGGCTAGCTACGTTACTAAGTGGATTCCTAGATAATTCTCTGAAATGTGAGCGGGTCGACAAAGCAAAAGTGACTCAACCCTAATGCGTGCTGCGTCCTGCCCTGTCCCTAACAACCAACCAAATGGCTACACTACATTAGCCTGGGGTCGGGGCGTTTGGTTGAGGATGCCAAAAGGAAATTAAGCTGCTACGATGTTGCCTGATGCCTGTTGCCTGTTGGCTGTTGGCTGTTGGTTGTTGGCTGTTGCCTGGTGCTGTCTATTGTCACAATTTGGGCACTTTTCGGGTTGCTCTCTTATGCGCCTGCGATGGGTTTTAGGAATGTAATCTAACATTGTGGCAGACATTGTCAGGCACACAAGTCTCTCAGTTTCGAAAGTAATGTTTGCTCAAGCTTCGGAAATTTGGCACAGCTTCAACTAAAATTAAGTTTTATAAAGAATTCAGCTTTTGTTATTTGGAAATTCCTAGAAGAACGCATTGAAGAACAAGTTAGACATAAGTTGGACTTTATTCAATTGAATACCAATTGAATATGAAAAATGAAATTCAGACTTGATTACTAAAGTTAGTCGTTTAGTTTTCTATAATGTAAAGGAATTTCTTTATAAATATTTATATTTAATATAAAAAACTATTTTCTCATATATATAAAGGTAAACTATATATCATTGAGCTATTCTCTCGTCTAACAGGGTATTTAATATTCCACAATTCGTATATAACTCTACCATCTGAATAGTTTTTTGTGAGCACTTGTCATATGGCGTAAGCCTGCTCTTAGAGTGCACAACTTCAATATTGCGTATACGCAGCGTTGTTAGAAGGCGTTTAGCTCCATTGAGACATTAGCTTGTACAGCATATGCACTTGAAGCGCTTTGCGGCACATACGAGACAATGGCACACAGTCGTATGTATGTGTGTGTATGTATGTTTGTATGTATGTATTGTATGTGCGTGGCATTTTGTGTGCTGCTGTTGGCTTTTATGTCTGGGCATAAAAGTGGGCTCAAAACCACAATAAAGCGACAGCAAGGCACATGCAGGTGATATACTCACACACACACACACACACAGACTCTACCATACACACACACATGTACATATTTCTGCCCGCACACACGCTGCTGTTGCGCAGTTGATAAGCGCATTTGCCTATTTTACACTGGCAGCGCTGTAAAGTCCTGTGCAAATTAATTTACAGCTAAGCACAAAATAACAAAAGTCCAGTTTGCCTATCAAATTTGTGGGCTTTTAGCACGTTTATGCAAACTGAATTGTAATTTACGTTTATAGTTGAAAATAAACGGAAATAAACTTGAAAGGCAACAGCTATTTAAATTGTAAATATTACGTTTTTATTATAAAGCTAAAAATTGTAAATTGTAACCGCAGAGCATATTCAGATGGTTGGCCTTTGGCACATGTGCTTACCGCTAAATTTGTAGTAATTCTTTTTACATGCTGTCAAAGCCAACCGAAAGCTAAAAACTAAACTAACAACGTGCTAGATTGGGGCCGTTATGAATCTTTGACTCTTACTGGGAAATATTGCAATTTAATTTAATATATCAAATTTGATATGTCTGCTTCCAGGTATAAAGTGAGGCAACAATTGCTGCTTAGCTACTTTTAGCTTTTTTTTTAGTATTTTAATCTCTCATTCACACAGCTGACTCTAAGCTAAGTCTAAGTAGATATATAATACAGATAAGTCTAAGTAGAGTAACCGATGGGCAGCTGCTTTTCTAATGGCTTTAAGCGTAGCTAAAATTAAACAATCTGTGTAGAAGCATTAATATTTTTATGATATATAAATAAATATATATATAGAGAGAGAGAGATTTATGCTCTAAATAAAATTCTTGTTTTTGCACATTTTATTTTAGTTAGCGTTGCTGATTTGTGCAACTTTAGCGACACTCAACAGCAATGTTTATTGGCACATGGCTTGCTTTTACTGTTGCTCCCAGACACACACACACACACACACACACAGCCACACATAGAAACGAGTTGGCGTTGTCGCGGAGTACGGTCGGTGTTTTCGCGGTCCAGTATTCTATGTTTTGTTTTCGCTGTAAAAGTGGAAATAATTAAAGACAACGTGTATGCTGCGGATTATACTTACCCAGCTGTTCCAAAGACTGCGAGAAAAACACTTAAAACGTGTTGAACGCTTGGTGGCGGCATCGCGAAGTATCCGCTTCGCCGAGTGTGGTGCAAGAGAGGGGGGGCGGTAGCGTCTTTTTGGCCTTCCATCTCTTTTTTCCTCGACACAGGGCGGGAAAGCGTTTTTACTTGTGCTTGTGTGTCACAATTGTCACACTTGCACAAATAATAACAACCAGGGGCACAGCTGTTAGTAGTGCTGGAAATCGCAGCGGACATTCTAACCATTTTGAGTAACCTAACCATTTTGAGTAGTTTTCTTAGCAAAGACAACAACCTAACTTCTGAGGCGAAGTTACAGTAGCTAAAGTACTGCATACTTTTAGACGCAGTCTAAAGTAGTGCATACTTCCGGGCTCCTAGTGTCTCGAAGCTAAGCTGTGTTTTAAATTAGTGGGTCACTAAATTCAAATTTTTAGTAGCCATTGCCCACTACAGGCTACACGCCACGGTAGTCGGAGCAGGTATGGAGGCCATGATGGAGGATGAGCTGCAAGCTTTCGCGCGCCGCTCTTCGCTGCAGCGGTCACCGCAGCAACAATTGAGGGCGTTGCCGCAGCCGGTAGCACCGAGTCAGTCCCCAGTGGCTGTTTGCCAGGCACCAAAGTCCTTAAAGGAGGCGTTAGCTCAAATAGGAGTTACCTTGGAGGGCTTGTCTGCTTTATTTGGTGGTCAGCGGCATATAAATGCCCTAATGAGAGAGGAGTTGACCAAACTGGTCAATCTTCACAAGGCGGCCGAAAAGTTTTGTGACCGCACAGTTAGAAACTGCGAGGTGCAGACCACGCCGCCCAAGAAAGCAGTGGAGAAAGTCCACAAAGCGAGCATTAGTGCTCAAAAGAGTAGCAATACGCCCAAACGGCCAAGGGAAGTAGCCGCCGAAGTGAGAAAAACCCCTTCAAAAAAGTCGAGGCCCAACAGAAGCGTAACGGTAGAGCAGATAGCAATAGGTGCGGCAGTTAGGAATGCAAATCAAGCAGATCCACAGACTAGCAAGAGTAGCTGGACGGTCGTCAAGGGTCGCAAGCCCATACAAAAGCGGCCCAGAACTGACGCAATTGCGATCTCTGGCGTAGGCGGGTGCAGCTATGCGGACATGCTTCGCGTAGTTAAGAGCGACCCAAATTTAAAACATCTGAGTGGCGATGTTCAAGGGATCAGAAAGACAGCTAAGGGGGACCTCCTGTTGCAACTAAGCAGGAAGCCGGAGCATAGTGCAGATGCTCTTCACGAGGCTGTAGGCAAGGCATTGGGCGACAGAGCGGTAGTTAAAACACTTACCGAAACGGCACACATTGAGATTCGTGATCTTGATGAACTAGCGAGCAAAGAGGAGATAATAGAGGCAATTAGGGTGGAGTTGAAAGATAGCTCACTCCCCATTACGGTCATTAAATCGCTTCGGCCAGCTTACGGGGGACAGCAAAGAGCTACAGTTGCTCTCCCAGTTGGGAAAGCCAAAACTCTGCTCGAGTTGTCCAAAATTAGGATAGGATGGGTTGTATGCCGTATCCGAGCCGTGGACCAGCCTAAACGCTGCTTCAAGTGCCTCGATTACGGTCATATAGCCGCTAACTGCGCTAGCGGCTGTGATCTGAAGGGTGCCTGTTTCAGGTGTGGCGAGATGGGTCATAGTGCAAAAGTATGCACCAAGCCACCCAAATGTAGCCTCTGCGTCCGTAAAGGCGAAAAGCAGACGGATCATTCAGCAGGCAGCTTCAAGTGCCCATCCTACCGTGAAGCTGCGCGTAAAATGAAATGTTAAGGTTTCTTCAACTTAACTTAAATCATTGTATAGCTGCGCAAGATCTACTAGAGCAGACTGTAAGAGAAAAATTTATAGATGTAGCCTTTCTCAGTGAACCTCATCACTGTAAGACCAGCTGTCCCAGAACGTGGGCAACAGACAGTACTGGCAAAGCAGCGCTATGGGCATGTGGCGGTTCAACGAATGTGCTTTCAGATGTTAAGCCATTCAATGGATTCGTACGCGGCCGATACGGTAACTTATGGCTATACAGTTGCTACCTGGCCCCCAGCATGCAGCTCAGCGATTTCTCAGCGACGCTCGATGAGCTTGCCGTGGATGCTAGGGGTCGGAAGGCCATAATAGCAGGCGACTTCAATTCATGGGCGTTAGAATGGGGTAGCCACACAACTAATACTAGAGGCCGTATCCTTCTGGAGATCTTCGCGACATTAGATGTTGCACTGCTCAATACTGGCCAAGAGTACACCTTCAGTAGGGCTGGATACGGATCAGTAATTGACATTACTTTTGTCACTTCATCCCTTTTTCGGGAAGCATCATGGAGTCATTGCGATAGTTATACGGGCAGCGATCATACGGCACTTCTGTTCACAATAGGGGAGCCACTTGCCAGGGCGCCAAACTTGTGGAGAGAATCGTATCAGCTGGATACTTTCAATCCAATGGCCTTTTCAGTGGCCATTCAGTCGCTGGGCACATCTGGCAATGCTGAGGCCAGAGCATGCCAAATGGTAGCCCAAATTCAGAGTGCCTGCAGTAGTAGCATGCTACGCCGCAAGCGGTTCATGCGACAACAAACGCCTATGTATTGGTGGAATGCACAAATAGGTGACATTCGACGCAAATGCATCCAGGCGAGAAGAAGCTACCAACGCGCCCGTGGTAGGACCACATATGTAGAAATGCAAATAGCATACCAGACGGCTAGAAGACAGTTGAAGAAGGCCATTCGGGCAAGCAAAAGAGAGTGCTTCTTAGAATTGTGCGACTCAGCCGAATATGACCCTTGGGGCAGGGCATATAAGATAGTGGTCAAAAGACTATACGCAGGTAATCAGGTGCAGCCTATGGATCGTTTGGAGCTTAAATCGATTGTGGAAACACTCTTTCCAGAAAGACTAAGCTCCATTCATGCCCCTGAGACCTTGTCTGCCGAGCAGGGCTCAACGAGCACTCAGATTGACTTAGTTACGGACGATGAGATACTAGTAGCTCTCAGAGGTCTTAGACTTAACTCAGCCCCAGGGCCAGACGGGATCCCAAATCGTGCGCTAAAGCTAGCCCTCGCCTTGCACCCGAGCGCGTTCGCGGAATTATACAACGAATGTATAATTCATGAGACGTTCCCCGCAATATGGAAAATCCAGAACTTGGTATTGCTACCTAAGGCTGGCAAACCACCGGATGAGCCATCTTCGTATAGACCAATCTGTCTCTTAGACACCATGGGAAAGGTGTTTGAGAAACTGATTTGCTCTAGGCTGGAGAGTGCCATTGATAGCGCCGGAGGCCTTTCACCTAACCAATTTGGTTTCCGGAAGGCCCGTTCAACAGCAGATGCGCTTGACAAAGTTGTCGGCCTGGCAGCTTCCGCCATCCAAGGCACCAGATGGAAGCACGGGACGAAGCGCTACTGCATCATTGCGACTCTAGATGTGAAGAATGCATTCAACACAGCTAGTTGGGATATGATACTGGATGCGATGTCACAATATAATATCCCTAAATATCTAAAAGAGATAGTGAGGAGCTACTTCAGAGGAAGAACACTAACATACAATACGAGTGAGGGTCCCCAAACTCATATAGTGTCAGCTGGAGTCCCCCAAGGTTCAGTGCTGGGGCCTCTCCTATGGAATATGATGTACGACGGCGTACTGCGCTTGGAACTACCAGCAGGCGCGCACACCATTGGCTTTGCTGATGATGTAGCAGTCGTCACCATAGGAAAGGAGCTTAAAGATACTGAGGATATGTGCAGCGCAAGTATCAATCGCATACGAAGCTGGTTGTCTGGAGCTGGACTAGAGCTAGCGGCGCACAAAACGGAAGTCGTCCTAGTCAGCAGTCGCAAGAGAGTGGAAACTGCCAATATAAAGATCGGCAGCGTTACCATCGCATCTAAGAGGGCGATAAAGTATCTTGGCGTCATGATAGACACGAGATTAACTTTCCGCGAGCACTTAGAATATGTGCATAAAAAAGCAGCTGATTCTTGTAGAGCTCTCTCAAGAATTATGCTCAACACGCGGGGACCAAGGCAACAACGACGCCTCCTCCTAACGAGCGTCACTAGGTCCGTCATCCTCTATGCTGCACCAATATGGTCAAGTGCGATGGCAACGCCGAGCTATAGCCGAGGCATTTGTGCCACTTACAGACTGAGCGCAATCAGAGTCAGCTGCGCCTTTAGGACAGTCTCCGATGACGCGGCACTTGTTATTGCCGGTATGGTGCCACTGGAGGAATTGGTCGCCGAAGCCGTGGAGCGGAACACGCACGAGCCTATACAGCGCGACGTTATCAGGGCGGACAGCATTGCGCGATGGCAAAGACGATGGAATACCTCAACAAAAGGGCGCTGGACGCACACGCTCATCCCTGAGCTTGCACCATGGATAAACCGCAAGCACGGTGAGGTTAATTTTTATCTTACGCAGATTCTCTCGGGACATGGATGCTTCCGGAGCTACTTGAAGCGCTTTGGCCACGAGGACACGGACGAATGCTCCTGGTGTGGACGAGGACTGGTGGAAGATGCCAAACACGTCTTATTTGAGTGCGGACGCTTCCAAGAGGAGAGGCGTTGTCTGGAAGAGGCTGTGGGCCGCTCTATTAGAGCGGACAACATAGTCAATGCCATGCTGGAATCGGAGGCAGCTTGGAATCTTACAAGCACCTTCGCGGCCACAATTATGACGGAGCTCCGCCGAGTTGAGCGGATAAGAAGTCGAGGTGTCCCAGCCTAAGATAGTGCAAAGCGCTTGCGAAGCAATGCTTCACGGCCGTACCGCAAGCATCTTGCGCTATCTTTAGTCGCCGCATCTAAATTATCTAGTATTATATAGTATAAATTTTTGTTAATAAACGAATACAAAAAAAAAAAAAAAAAACACAGCCACACATATATAGCCAGCTATTAATGCTTATTCATTTGTGTTAATGCTTGGCTGAAGACACAGTTTAAGCTCAGGCAAGAGGGCAACATAAATGTTCTTCTTATGTTTGTCACAGAGCTTCACTTCACTCTGTGTGTATATATGTGTGTGTGTGTGTGTGTGTGTGGGCGTGTGTGCATCGGTGCTTGAGTGTTGGCTATGTGCGCTTATTACACGCATTTTTGACTTTAATCCTCCAGAGTGCTGGCAAACAAAGCCAAAATAACAAAAGGTTTACATTGCTGCCAGTTGGTTTGCAGCTTATCGCAGCAGCAACACACACACACATACACACACACACATACACTCATGTTCATAAATCTGTGGCAACTAAGAAACAAGAAAATAAAAAAGTAAACAAACAAGGAATGCGAGAGACAGCAAGTTGAGCTCATGTTAGGAGCGAAAATCTTAATTATACATGACACCAGCAGCAGCTCGGGCGAGTTTCAGATTGAAAGCCGCAGCGACCATTGTTCAAATAAATGGCAGTGTAAGCGTGTCTACACACACATATATATATGTACATATATCAGTGTATGTGTGTGTGTGTGCTTGTAAAGTGTCGCCATCTTTTACTCAATTATGGGCGACAAACACGCGCCGAGCGCTCAAACAATGCAGCATGTATTAATTTAATTAAAATCCTTTTTATTTGTAATTTTCTCTCGCTTTCCCCAGCGGCCCGGCAACAGGCTGTGCCTTTGTTTGCCCGCCTTCCAAGACAGACATTCATTAAATTTGCCTCAATTTTTCAGGCTTTATCAGCAGCGATTCATTCAGTTCTGGCATTCAGCATCAATTAGTGCGCCAATTGAATTTTTACTCAATTACAAGTAAATTCCCTTTGTTTTAGCAAACGTACTCTAGGGAAATTCGAACTAAACTTTTCTCTATTCTCTACATATATAACATGATTTACCTATGCGCTTAAAGGGTTCTGACTGCTTTTCCAATTAGCTTGCCTAGCGCAAAACTTGGCGCATCGTGACAGGAAAAAGAAAAAAGAAAACAGACTTTGGCACACACGGCTTGAAAACAAGTTTGGCTGGCAGCCTTCAGGCATTCGAGCTGAACAGAAATAATATCCGAGTACACGCAAAATAACAAGCCACAAAATATTGTTGCTATTGTTAGCTTGAAAGTCAGTCGAGGAGCACTCGCGGCATTTAGAGTTTAGAAACATGCAAAGTTCATAATATTCTCAGCTCAATATGAAAGTGAAAGACTAAATGATTCTCGATGCTCTCACTCTACTCATAGGCTTACTTTAGACAAATTGATTTGAATCACAAGATAAATCATAACTAAAACTCAAGGCAACATTTTTCAAATGAGAAATTGATGAGCACAGATTGAAGCTCCTCACTTACGGCCATCAATTAAAAAGTCACGAATTTCAATTGCTTCTGCCTCTAGAGTATACTCCATTCGATTGAAGCCAACTGCAGAGCAGATATATACATATATGTTTATTTTGTTTTCCGTTTGCTTCTCGTCGGCCATAAATTTAGCGGGAAATGTCAGCTTACCTGAGCTGGCGCTCCTGCTCGAAGCGCGGTATCCATACGGGCAGCGTCAGTTGTTCGCGTGTGGCATGCTTCAGGAAATAGACCATGGCGCGCACATTTTCGTTCTGTTAAGCGAAGATATGAAGTTCGTTTTCGCAGTACATATACATATATATATATAAGTGCTTACCTGATCCTGAAAATCGCTGCGCCAGCCGGCTATAAAATGCGGTGCGTGTGGTCCAAATAGAGCGCCCAAAAAGATGCGCTCGAACGTCTTCTCACACTCGAATATTGACACTGTGAAGCAACAAGAGTGGCAATTAGAACAACTCCATGAAGTACAGCTCCTGGGTAGGAGACCCAATAAAAAAAAGCTATAAAAAAAAGCCAATTACGGCGTTGCACTTGTTGCCAGCTTTCTCCTTTACTATTTTTGCCTGCCACAAAATGGAGTCGCAACGGAAATAGTGAAACGGAAGCTTGCAAAATGTCAGTAGCCAAAAAAAACAAAAAAAAAAAAAAAAAAGAGAAAAACTGAAAACCGAATTTTGTGTGTAAAAGCGAGCACAGGTCTCGAGTTAACTGGGCTAAGAGTGGGCTGCCACGCACACAGATGAGGTAAAGGGCTGCTGGCAACATTTTCACTGCTGTTGCACGCTACAAAAAACATGTGTGGTGCGTGCTGACAGTGAGTGCACGACTAGCAAATACCCTGTTGGCAAGATAATTGATGGGGAATTATAGTTGAACAAACTATATTAGAATATTATCTATTCAATCTATAAATGATGAAGTGAGAGATGAGCTATACATAGTAATTATTTGATAATTGTGAGCTGTGTCCTATAAGCATAGCCAAAACTTTCAGATAATAGATCTCGCCTGATGAGTAGATACTATTCCCATGCATATTTATTTAAGATTCTTCATAATTGAACTACAATCTATAATTGATAGACTGATCTATCTGAAGCAACATTCGATCTGCATACGCATAATCCATCTTTTAGCCGTACTAAATGCTTGCTGGGTATAAGAAACGCAAGTTTTAACGCTTGCCAAAAGCTAGATACACAGAAAAACACAAACACACACAGCAGTCAGCCTGAAGCCTTGGCATACCATTAATTCCGCTCGTCTTCGGGCTGTCAAGTTTTACGCAGCATTTTAATTAGAGAAAACACACACACACACACTTGCACACACATCCACATAGTCAGGCGCGCAGCCTCTGGAGGCATGGCCCAAATAACTTGCAACACTTTAAGGCACTTTACAAGTTTTACGATGCAACAAGCAAACAAGAAGCAGCGGCAACAGCAGCATCAACAGCAGCCGCATTAGCAACACCTTTGTATCAACTTAACGTAATTCCAGTTCGCAATTAGCAGAAACACGTGATTAAATGAGATTCGCTTGCTTATGCGAGAGCTTCATAATCTGATGCGATGTCATCAAATTCATTAAAATAAACAAAATATAGACCCCAAAGCAAGCCACACACACAAACACACACACACACACCCATATGTATATTAAATTATTAAGTTTGTGCCTTTGACTTACCCAGAAGTTGAACCACAACCTCAGAATCGCGTACACCCCAATCCCAACAGGTGCGCAGCGCAATATACAAAATGTTGTGATATTTTCCCATGAGGCAGACCTGCAAAAGGGACACGATTACATATTCTTCTAAAAATAAAAACAAAGTTCGTATATTTTGTTCGCTTTGCATGGAATGCATTTAAATTTAAATTTAAATTAAATGCTAGCCAAGCTTTCGGACCATGTGCTACAAATTACGCTGGCATTAGGACGGGGCTTAAAAGCTAAGCATTAATCTTACATGTGTGTGAGCTTGTGTGTGTGTTTGTATGATATAAAACCTAGTCTTAAAGGAGATATATACCTTAGCTACCATAATATATATTGATGTACATATGTACATAAGTACACCACGAATGATTCTTCGTTATTTGTTACAAATTGGATTTTTTAGGCTTGTGCTGAGTTTTTGAGTATTTAATGTCAAAGAAATTGTTTTAAATTTGTTTACAATATTGGTAAGAAGAGTGGCAATAAAGAAAAGAAAAGGCTAACTTAAGTTATCTGAAAGCTCTTAAGAAAATTGAACTTGAGATACGCTGATTAGGAAAGTTCTAAAATAGTTCATGATGAATACATTAATTTGCCAGTATTCGCAAGTATTTTTGACTATAAAAGTATTTCGATTAACTTTAAGTTTAGTTAATGAATTTATAGAATAAAAAAATTAAATTATGATCACATTATTATCACACTCTACATAAAAGTGTATGCCTTAAATTCCAAACGAGAATCTAAGAGAAGAAAAAAAAAAAAAAACAAATCATATTAAAACATTGCAAATTATGGCTTCAGCTTACATTTCCATTGCTCTCTTTGGCCAGTCGATGGTATCTCAGGGCGGCAATGACCGCTATGCTGGCCGCCTCATCGGTGGCCACATTCTGGCCATCGGCACAGCCTTTGACAATGGCGCTCAGATGATCGAGAACGTCGCGACGCGATTGCCGATCCTGCAGTCCGTTGCGGGTGATGTGCTCGAAGGTGTCGTTGAAGAAGCACTCGAAGATGTAGTCCATGACCAGTTGGCGTCGCGGCAGCTGGCCGTGACGCTGGTAACTGGCTCGGCTGGTCGCCACCCGTGGCTGGCCGACCAATAGCCGGAAGCCAAACAAGTGTTGCGGCAATGTCACCAGCCAAAGCGAAGCCAATTGCCGTTTTAATTGACTTACGTACTGCTGCAATGCCAACACCAACTGCAACAACATGTTTACAAATCAAATCAAAACAGTTAATATGCAGCAAATGCAATTTACAGCCAATTAATGGACCAATTTTGAAAACACCAAAATACGTTAAAGTTAAGTTCAGCACGCGGAAGTTGAATGGAAGAAAAACCACGCTGGGCGAGAGAGAGGGACGACTGTTCGCTCGTAGGGTGTGAGCGGCACACACTTGCTCAGAGAAAGAGCGAATGGGAGAGCGAGTGTTTGCTCGTGTGTGTAGAGAGCGAACGTCAACACACTCGCTCACTGCTCTCTGCTCTCCTTATTGATTTTTTCGTGCTGGCAATGATACGCACAGAAACAAAAACAAAAACAAAACGGTAAACGAAAACAATTCGTAAACAAACAAAGCTATGCACATTTTATTTGCATTTAATTAAATCATGGGAATTGCGTGCAATCAACTGAATCAAGTTTTATGTTCTATTCGTAATTTGTAAATTGTATGACATTTGCAGTCATTTGATATAATTCTTGGCAAATTTAGCATGCAGCAACAGGTGGAACTTACAATTGCCGCCGTATTTGCAGTAGTCTTTTAATTTATATCACTTGCTGCTATAACATTTAGTCAAATTATTTAACGTTCTGCACTCTAAATACGCAACGCTAAATTTAATTATTCGCGCTGTTCAAACGCCGACAAGCAACTGAACCGCTATGGCCCAAAAACAACACAACATAACCAACAAATGCTCATATCAAATGCTCAGCTGTTTTTACCTGCTCGCCTCGCGCTGCCGCGCTCTGCCTCTCTTTGCCACGCTCTATCTCGCTCTACTGCTCTCTTGCTCTGCTGCTCTCCTGCTCACTCGCCTGGTACTTAAATTTCAATTCGCTTTCACTCTCGCTCTCTTTTCTTTAAGGTTCGCGCTGATTTAATAGTAAAAAATAGAATTTTCAATTACAATTGACATTTTTTATACAATTTTAACTTTTTACTTTAAATTTATATTTATTTAAAATTCTGCAAAAATTACTTTGATGCTCCCTCCACCCGTATGCAAATTGTTTTAATTGAAATGCGGTTTTCGAGAGTCGGTTAAGTGTTTTACCGTTCACAAAATATTTATGATGTAACTTATTAAATGTAATTAAAATGCAAACAATTTTTTATATATTTAAAATATTTATTTAATCTTGTTTTTTGTTTGTTTTTTTCTGCGCGTAATTTTATTTATTTGCATATGTTAATTGAATTTCAGTTTTAAATTTTTTTACAATTTATTTTGAGGTTTCGATTATGAGTAAGGAGAATTGTTTCAATGTTATTTATGGTTATATTTATGTATATCTCGTGGCATATACTCAGTGCTTGCATATCAATTACGTAGCTTCAATATTCATACATTTTATTTGCGTGATATCTTCAATATTTACTCTGCAAATTACGCTCTGTGCAAATTTGTGTTTTAATGAAGATATTAATTAAATTCAATCACAGTTGCGGGGGGGAAAACAATCGCCAATTGATTACTGTCCTCTTGCACCAGAAGGTAGTTCCTTAATCGCTTGAATAAACATAAGTTGATTAAGAATGAACGTTCGTTGCAGTGGCTCTACTGCTAGACTCTCTGTAACTCGGATGAGAATGAGAAGATTTATAGGTGGAAATAATATATAATGGGCGAATTGAGAGCTGCAGATATTTAAATGTATTTAAAACAAGAGTTGTGCAACTAATATATACCCTGTAATCCAATTTGAATTAGGTTGGACTATGGGCCAAAAATGGTTAGACTAGGTACTTCAGAATATTAAACCTCAAGTTGTGTAACTATAATCAGATATCTTGGTAAAAATATAGAAACATAAAAGTTAAATGTATGTATTTGAATGCTAATTAAATGCATGCAAACTTATATATATCCAGTGATTCGATAAGTCCTCAACATTTTATTAAAAAATAAAACCAAAAAAAAATTTGGCAAAAGTTTATTAAGGAAGGCAATAATCCTATGAGAAAACTATTCGATATTGAAAATAGTGAAATATTGATAATTTTTCGAATTAATATATATTATTTATATATGATAAAATATGCTAAACAACAATATGAGAACAAAAAATATCGACAAAATGCGAGTTAAATGAAAAGTTTCTGTCCATTTACATTTTCGATACTAAATATACGCATTCCAAATAACTTATAAATATAGGATATGCAAATGGCAAACTCCCAAGATCATGGTCGAATGCAATCCGTACTCCATTAAAAACTTAAAAGTCATCAATTTCACCTGCGACTTTTATTGCATCGTTACGTTTAAGGGACAGCCCATCGAATATTGTGTACGAAATGCGGGCGAATTCGATAGGTGATCAAACTGCAAAACAAAAAATTGCCAAATAAATTGAATTAAATGCGCATGCAATCAGCAATTGAGCACTATAATCAAGTAGATGATGCAGGGCATCCCGCATGCTCACACACCCATGCATTTGTTGTCTGAGGTATTCAAATAAATTGTGCTGCAACTGCACGGAAAGCGGAAACGGAAATACGACCACAACATGCGCCACGTACGCAGCCAGACAAATTCAATATATGCAAATAAAAAAAAGAAATGATAGCGAAATGGATTGAAATCTGAAAAATGGAGCAGAAATGTGTGCGTAATAAATTCGATGGGAAAACATACAATGCAGATATTTACGTAAATTTATGACAGGAAATAAATATATTGCACATGGCGACAAAGAAACTAGTGAAAATGTGCAAAGCTTTAGAGTTTTTAGAGTGAATTTCAATATGTGACAATAGATGTTGCTTTGGCATGATACAAATATTAAATTCCAGCTGGCATGAATCATGGGTATGAATAACATGGATTTGTTATACAGAAGCTCATGTAACAGAGGCTCATATAAAAGAAAAATACTTTGACTTTGAATTTATGAAGATTGCAAACAGCTGAGCTCTTGTTTTAGCTTCCGAATGATCCACAAATTTTGCGAGAGTAAAAGTCTTTATTTATAATTATTTGTAAATCACTTTAAGAATCTGAAACAGTAAGCATATCTCCGTTTCAATAGAAATGTAACAGATGAAAGCATTAAATTTGAATGCTATCAAATACATTGAGAAATAAACGTTTCATAAAACTCAATGTGAATTTTAGTTTAATTTTTCAATCAATATTTTTTGATATAATTTACTTTTGATTTTAAGCAGACTGCATGCATGACTTAAGTTTCAACTGGAATTGATTCAACTTTGCATTAATAACGTTCTGTGCAGTTCAAGCTGTAGCATATCAGATTTTAAGTACTTAAATATATCGCACGTGTATAGATATATATGTATCATATACGTATATACATACCTACAACAACAATAATATTTCTTCTGCTCCACAACAATAAAGCATAAAATGTACTTGTAGTAAATTGTGAAGTGCTTCCGAAATCATTTACCAACTATCTGCAATGACCAGAACTCGCTCAAGTGGCTTCAAGTGCACATACCTCTATATATATATATATATATGTGTGTATGTGTGTGTGTCTCAATGTTGACATACATTAGCCAAGTGCTGGCAATAAATTGCAGACGATTGTAGCCGCCTTCAACTTCATCTGCGTTGCGCATACGTAGTCAATATGAAGTGCTCGTAATTTAAATCTCTGCAGGAGCCGAGTGCTGGGACTATAGCTTCATGCGAATGTCCCTAAATCATATTCTTGTTGCAAGTCAAAGCAAACTTTTGATTGCCAATTGTTATCTCTTACTCATTGCCTCTCTCTGTCTCTTTTACAGCCTGCTGTGCCAGGAGATCAACCAGGACGATTCGTTTAATCTGGAATATCGCGGCCCGGTCATTATGAAAGGCAAGCCAACGCCGATGGACTGCTGGTTCCTGACACGTGCCAGCAGCGCCCTAAATGCCAGCAGCAGCGGCAACGGCAGCCTCGATTCGCCGCAGCTGCAGCCCACAACGCCAACGGCCACAACGCAACGTCTGATGATGGGCTTGGGGCATGCCCCAGTCTCACGTACGTCCTCGGCGAGCGGCAGCGGTGGCGGTGGTAGCGGCGGTGCAGCCGCAACGGGTCCTGTGGTGCCGCCAGATGCATAGGAAATGCAAATAAACTGTAAATCTACGTGCAACTCCTTGACTTCACCAGCCAAGCGACTATCTAACTGATTATGTGCGTGTGTGTCTGTGTGCGTGTGTGTCTGTGTGTGTGTGTGTGTTTGTGACTGGGCCACTTAACCACTTCATTTCAATGTATTTGTCCTCTGCGTGTGTGCATCTGTATGTGACTGTTGCTGCTGCTGCTGCTGCTGCGGTGGCGACTGCGTCTGCGACTGCGACTTGAGAAGCTAGCATCACGCATCGCTGTGGATGGATCGCTGTGCAAGGTAATTTATGTTAATGCTCTAACAACTGTAACCACTACACAAAAGATAAATGGAATGGGTGCCAGAGTCTATGGGCAAGGCTGAGCAGGGCGACGCCCGCACAAGCTAGTTTACAAATGATTTACAATTCTTCAGCGATTACGTTGCGTATGCGTAATTTATGAGCATATTTACCAGGCTTATTTGTACTGCATGAATCAAAGGCGTCTATCTGGTTTACAAAATTAGCATTGTGTATCATTTCTATGCCGGCGCACTCCACCAAGCTGTGGCCATTAGTTAAAGTGCTATGCGATTGGCTGCCGGGCCATAAAAGCTGAACACATCCTGTACAAGTTTTCATGCTGTTTGCCCAAATGCCGCCGCTTGTGCCGTAAACTAGATAAGTCCAAAACAACTCAATATAAAAGCCATAATATGGCAAACAGTTAAATGTATATATACATATATATATATCTGCTTTTCAGTAGCAGCAGCCGGCACCAAGGCACGACACGCTTCTATCACATTTTGTAGCATACTTTGCGGAGCAGCCAAAAGGATTGTCAACAGCAACGAGCGAACTGTTTGCATTTATCTTCTCTGTGTGTGTATGTGTGTGTTTGTTTGTTTTTTGTTTACAAAAGTTTGGCTAGCCTCTTTCTGCGCCTGCGACTGCAAGCGTGCTATATATATATATGTATGTATATCTATACACTTAGCGATATCAGCAGTAGACCACAACAAAATGAGCCTTGCAATGAGCTAGAAAGAAAGAGCACCAAAGTTTAGGAATTTAACACATATTTTCATATCAAATATTTGGCATAAACAAACAACCGCAGAAGCAGAAAGGCTGCCATGCAAGAAAAAACAACAAAGCAAAAAAAAATGTAAATTTGCGAGGGTGGCCTGATAAGTTGGCAATTATGGAGTATAATTAATATGCAAATAGCTAAGTTTGTGAAAACAGCGCGAAAGAAAGAAAGAAATTTAATGGAATGGTCTGGCATGTTTTTAAGGAAATTAATTTCTTAAATTATATTTCAATTATCCATTATCCTTTATCCTCAGACCTTTTTGGGGCCGGCTTCAAATATAAATGCCAAAGGCAATCGGTAAATTGACCTTAAATTTGTTGTTTAAAGAAATAGAAAATACTATGAAAAAGTATAAAAATTATATCTCTAGCATTACCAAGTCTAACAGAATTTCTTTTAAGTAATCCAAGAATGGGCCCTATGGATTCATTTCCAGCTTTAGCTTTTTCCAAATGAACAAACCCATTGAACTCAATGCATTAGTTTTTTATATAAATCATATCACGTATCTAGAAAACAAACATCAATAACATATGTTATTTATGCGTTAACAGCAAATGTTAACAGCAATGTTAATAAAGTGACAAATGGCTTCGTAGAAAATGCCAGCGACCCTCGCCATGGCATGTAACTCAAGTTTATCGTCAAGCCAACAAAACTTTGTTAATGTATATGGCATTGAGGCGCAGGCACAACAAATCGCATTAAACGCCCAAAAAACGACCCATGCACACAGATACGATGATACAGGGACACATAGACAAATACTGGCGACAGATATGCTTAGAGTTGGCGCACAGACTTGCATACGGATTTGTTTTGACTATATCTCAGTGTGGGCGTGGCATTTTATATTGGCTCTCAATGTCTGTTTATGGCCTCGATATGCTCACATTATCGTTTAATGTCAGCAATAACAATAACAATAATAGCAACAGCAACAACAACAACAATGCAATTTGATGACTTGCAGGCTGGAAGGCATTTTGATGATGATGCCATACAAATGGGTGTGTGAGTGTGTGTGTGAGTGTGTGTATGAGTGTGCCTAACGATGGCTCGTTAGAAATGGATTAACATTGATTAGTTGTCGCATTTTTCTTTCTTTTCATTATATTTTATTTTACTTGCGCACAAACAATAATTAGAAGGGTAAAAGAAATGCTTGCCGAGCACATTTCATATAAATTATATAAATCACATTCCGTCTCGGTCAGCAGCTCATTTACATTCATAACGAATGCAGGCAGCACAAAAGATTCAAATTAAGGTCTTTAGCCAGAAATGGGATTGGTATCTGGGTAACGAAAGTTTTCAGCTGTAAGACGGTCTGCTGTCGCTTGGATTAGGCTACAAAAAAAAACCCCTAACATTTTTCCTTTATTTTTATTTAATATCAAAAAATATTTGATGCTTATATAGAGTGACTCTATAAATTTTAACGAGACTTTAAAACAAGTGGAAAATAATTTGTTAAGTTAAAAAACACTTTGGGTAGTTTCAGTTCGTAATTAAAATTTAATGTAGCAAAGCCTATTAAGACAAAGTTGAAGTGAATTGACGCAGTAATGAAAAAGTTATAAAAAAAAAGTTCCATACGCCTCTCAAAAACGCTTCTAGCTGGCGATTATACATACATATAAATTCTTCATTCTAACTTCACTCGCCTTTAATTTAAACATAAACTGAAAAATGCTATAGATACGAAAACTTGTCGCTTAAAGAGTTAGCCTTTTTTTTTTAGATCAGCTTAATCGAGTATACACCTGTTCGTCTCTTGAGGAAGCATGGCATAAATAAGCTTGACTATCCTGCAGGAAACCATATTAAATATGCTTCGTTGGCTCAAAATTCGGGCAACACTTTCGCTATGCTGCTGCCTGCTCCAAGCATCCGGTTGCCCCCAGCTGCTGCTTGATGTTGCCGTCTAATAACGGTATATACATATTTTTTTGTTATTTCTTATAGACTTTATATGTATATATATATTTGGCATCCGGTTTATTTGGCCAGGATGTTGCCTCGAGTTGTCCGCTTTTTTTAAATTTGAAGACCGTGAATCCTTCTATATTTGATGAGCCTTCGATATGAATGCTCTCGGTCCTTGGCAACCCCTTTTGTAACTGTAATTAATTTAGCTGAATGCACTCACTTATTCAGCATTATTCATTCGCATTGAATGCTGCTACCGAAAAACACTCTAATGAGCTCTTAATTAGGTTTGCGCATCTTCGCGCCACTTGACTCACACTCATTTTTAATCTTTCCACCTGTTTTTTTAAATTTCAATTCCTCTACATGCATATATATATAGTGTGTATATATACATTTTTCTTTACATTTCAGCGCTAATACAGCTAAATCTCGTATATATACATATAGCTACTTTTGCATTATTTCATTTTCCTTTTTATTTTCGCGCAATTTGGTTTGCTTTTCGCGTCGCTTACATTTCAAATACACAAATGCAAATCCCGAAACCAATCAAATAAATATTTGCCTAACTAAATACAGCATCTACTCACGCAGCCTCCACCTGCTTCTGCCCTTGATTCCATCCAGTTCTCAGCTCAAGGTCGAGCCTTATACAAAATTTAGTTCAAATTGCAAGTGACAGGCTAAGCGGCTGCTGCTGCTGCTGCTGCTGCTGCTGCTGCTTATACTGCTTCTTCTTCCTCCAGTTCGAGTTGGGCTTTTCTCATTAAAAATTCATAAAGATGGAAATTATGATTGCGATGAGCCGCCAACGACAAAATGTCAGAGGCAAAGCTACTTCTGCTCTTGCTGCTGCTTTTCACTAGGCCAGCGGCAGGTGGGAATTACAAATGGCATACAAAAAAAATATAATGAAAAGTTAGCATTGCATAACTGAAACTTAAATACTCTGCCATGATTATGAAACATTATTTAAATAAAAACAATTTTATTTCTTTCATCATTCTAATTTTGTTCGAATTACTTATCATACTTCTCTTATGTGGTCAATCCATATTGAAGTCAAGGGTCAGTCAGACTTAAAATCAGCTCGAAAGAACGATCGTGTCCACACTCAGCTCAGTTTTATAAATATACTTTTTATGCAGAAATCCCTGGCAAATAGAACAAAAGCCCTACCATAACCAATATACACCATCACAGATGAAAGCACTTATGACGGATGCTGAAAAACGTTAAGAGAAAAGAAAATGGCAAGGCACAAGAGCTGAGCCAGATAATAATAATATGTCTAACGTTAATGCTGATGACAACGACTATGTCAATGATGATAATGTGCTCGGGCGCTTCATCCGGTGCGGCCCACGCACGGGCGTGACATGTTAAAGAAAAATTACGCATACGCCGTGTGTGCAATGCCAAAATACAAATATAAGCAACAACAAAAAAAAGAAAGGGCTGCAAGTGGCGACAAACTTTTGGCACATGTGTTGCGCATTCTAATAGAAATAACTCACACGTTGGCACTCCTGAGCGGCTCGAAAGGTCTGCAGGAAGCCAGCTCGAAGGCACATTTTATATTGAATTATTTTTTATATCTTTCATGCAGGAGCCAACGCAACTTGAAGTCCTTTACTTACCTTGGGGTACCAGGTACCTTGGGTTCATTTCAGTTGCAATCGTCGGCCAAAAACTTTTGGGCCACGTTTTTAGTTTTGGTCCTCACCTGCACCCTTTGATTATTGCTAGAGAAAAGTTTTATGGTTTCAGCTCTGGCATTAATAAATGATACCTAGCTATGTCCATAAAGCGTCTCACAGCTCAGCCCAGTTCCCAGCTCCATTAAAGACAGCTGTGTGTGGGCTGTGGCTGTGGCCAAAAAGTACATCAAAGTTAAGTTCCCACAGCGATTGTCAACTCGGCTCACAATTCAAATAAACTCACTGACAACATTGGGCTTACGCACACGTACATTGAAGCTCTGTGTAAATATGAGAGTCAGGACTTAATCGAGAGCTCGGCACTAATTTCAATTAAAGTTGAAACGCCTGCGAACACACACACACACACACCCGCCCGGAGACAATGCACAATTTAACAACAACATTAACTAAACGCCACTCAGCCCCGCCTGCCTTCCCCCTGACAAACAGACGGACAGGCGGACAGACAGACAGTCGACAAACAGACGCCTTTCATTTGCATAAATTGCCAAGGGCATGCGCATACAAAGCTCTAAACCTGCTCCACGTCTCGCTCTGCTGCTGCTGTTGCTGTTGCCGCAATTTGTTGCAGCTGCCACACACATACTGACACACACACAGAGCCGTTGCAAGTGAAATGCTACCACGAAATGTTGCCTATAACAAATCAATTCGATTCGAGCTTAGCATATTTAATTGAACTTCAATACGCTTTGCACTTGTTACCAGCCAGCCAGCTTGTGGCATGCTCTAACCAGCTACCGTACACTGCACAAAATTGGCAGTATTAATGGAACATATAATAAACTAGCTTTAAAACTAGCTTTTGAGTTAGAACTGAGATTTGAATACCTTTTCGTTCGCTTCTCTTTTTCCTAATTGTTGCTCTTAGTTAGCATATCCAACCACTTACTATAACAATTCATTTACAAACTGAATATGAAATGAAAATACAAAATTTGCTCTTGGCACATTAATTAAATATTTTATACAATAGACAAAACTGTTCTTAACAATAAAACTTGCTGCACAAATGCAGCAATTTAACTTGTGTGTGTTTGGAATTTTCATTAAAATGAAAAGTTAAATATTTCAGCAAAAAGCAAAAAGAGAAAAAAAAAAAAGGAATTCTCACTATTTTATTATGTAATCAGAAGCTAAATCTAATGAATTCTTTTTGTTTTCAAAGCTTCCAATGATATGTATTAAATATATACTATATATTTCATAACTATATATTGTGAAACTTTTATGGTTCACTTAGAAGACGTTCCTTGTACTATTTGCTGGCAAAAAAAATATAAATAATTTTAAAAATTTTACTCATTAATTTATATCATAAAGTGATTAAAATGAAAACATAAATCTCCTTTAAATTCGCACGCAAAAACAAAAGCTAATTAGATTTAATAATTTCATTATATTTCCTTTCAATTCCCCAGCGTAAAAAGTCCAAAGCAATTTCCAATACATCGAGAAAAAAACAACAGTAAATTCTATTTATTTGTGAACAATTGCATTATAGATAGCAGATATCTTTGTGCTGGTTTTTGTTTCAGGTCCGCATCAAATGCGATGTGACACAAAAACCAAACAAATAAAACGAAAAGAGAGAAGAGAAAAATAGATTGAAAAAGAGAAGAAGAAGAAGAAGAAGAAGCAGCAGCAGCAACAGCCACACAATGAGGGCAGCTCTAGCCGCATGCACAAAACAGCGTTTACAGCTTTACGGCTAAAGTTCGGAACAACCGGGCGTATGCGCAACATTTGGCATGAACCGAAAGGCCAAAGCGCCGTGCAGTCAGACAGGGTCTCGGCGCGTGCATTTGATTTGTGGGCTATAAAGTTCGCGCCCGAGTTGTGATATTTACAATTTTAATTCAATTTGCTCTTGCTATAGACTGCTGTCGATGTCCAGCCAACTGAGGCTGTGCTCTACGAATGCCAGCTGTCCGCCCAAGTCACTTGGCTGTTGTCATTGCTGCTGCTGCCATTGCTGCTGCTATTTTTGCGCATTCCACTAATCGATAGTTTATGTGCCTTAGATGCAAGCACATTTAAGCCAAGTGTAGAGCGGGCCAGTCAATTCAATGACAGCTCAGCCCAAGGACAAATGCCGTCCGCAAGGACCCCCGAGCATCGTGTTGTTGTTTAATTGTCTGTAAAATTGTTAAATTGCTTAGCGTGTCATTCTCTTACTATGTATGTATATCTGTATATATGCGTGTGTGTGTTTGTGTGTGTGTGTTCGCCTGTCAACGGCTTACGGTTTACATGCATGTGCAATTACGATCAGCCACTCAGAGCCACTCAGACCCCGCTCCGCCCCATCTCAAACCAGCCACAAATTTTCAATTCCAGCAATTGTCATGCATTAAAGATTTAAATACTTTCACACAATTTGTTCGCCGTGAACTTTATAGCAAATTGAATTGTTTCCGTTTGACACGCAATACAATTATAAATATATATATTTTTCATATGTATAAAAATGTATATAAATATATTAAAGTATGAATCAATTTAGTGCTAATTTAATGACTTTTTGGTTGAATTTTACAGCCTCAAGTTGAGTCTCTGCTGATGTTAAAATAATTAAATAGAAGCCAACGATAGATATGAAATAATTTAAAGGCGAATACCTAAAATAAAGAATATAGGGTTAAGAAAAATATATTTTAAAGAAAAATACTGAAATATAGAGAATCTATATATGTATATATGTTAAGTAAAATAAGAAAAATATATTTAAAGAAAAGAATTTTAATATATACATATATTTTAGAATCAATATACTCATCTGTAGAACAAGATTTGCTAAACTTTTACGAGGAATCTATTGATTTCTCTCATTTTCTCTCCAGCTCTCTCCTTCTCTTCTCTTACATGCAATTCATCAACCCAAATGCCTTAACAGTCAAGCTTCATTAATTATGCATCAAATTTAATATTCCAAAAAACTTTAAATTTCTTTTTTCTATTTTAATTTATTGCTCAACGAATTTCTATTTGATATTTAGTACTTGGCCAGGCCAGACACAGAAGCGTTTGGCAGCCAGCTAGCAGCAAAAAAAAAAATCAAATATTTTGGCCAATAAAACTGTTCAGCTAACGGTATAAATAATCGTGTCTTGGCAAACCTTTGAGCTTTCGTTGGCTTCGCTAGTGGAACTTTACGTGATTGCAATTTTTAATTTTCTAACGTCAGACGACGGGACGGACGCAAATAAAGATAACGGTATGCTGCGTTTGAACTGACTCTTTTCCATCTTCTTCTTCATTTTTTTTTTTTTTTTTGGCAAACAAAAGTTGTTTAGATCCTTTGTAGTTGGTTGCTGTTGTTTGAGCCACGCTGTTGGCATACGAAACGAGGCGCACAACAAAAGTTGCCACGCTGCGGCCAGGTTTCAACTTTGACATTGACACTGTTGCCCCGGCTCTGTTTTGCTTGGCTCAATTCGGTTTCGCCTGCCTGTCCTGGCTCGGCTTGGCAGCGTAATTGGCCGTAAAGGGTTCAAATTGAATTGTAAGCGCATAGAAAGCCAGAAGCAGCAAAAAATAGCTAAACGGGCGGCGAACAATGCAATATGATTGACTATATGTTGCGCTGTAATTAGCTACAAACATTTTACAGTGCATATGATTCTCTTAGATAAACGGGATTTTTCTGGTTATATTATTGTGCTCTATCTGTCCTTCAATTAGTTCTAGAGACAAATATCTTCTTCATAATCCTAAGCATTAGCAGATATATTTTACAAGGTAAGATATTTAAAGCATATGCATATGATCAAATTTAAAAGACATTCTATAAAGACAGATATATGTATATAAAAAAATATATAGAGATACACCAGAAAGTTGCCTTACACTAGATATATAGACATATGGACTCTTAACTCAAGTTTATATATATTAATAGAGCTGCTATAATATTGTATTCTATATATCTGAAATATTTATATATTTATGGGAAATTTATCATAATTCACATAACCTGTTGCATATAAAAATAAAGCCCTTATACCCTTTAGCCCATTTACACAAACTACAGGGTATAATAAAGAATGAAAACCAAAGCCAAAGCAAACAAAACCCAATAGAGCGCAAATAAAGGGCGCTGTCGTTTTGGGCTGTGATTTTTAATTCAACCGCATTTATGGCAAAGCTAAAAACTTTATGAACTTTTCATTTGCACAAGGCTTCAATTATATACATCGAAATATATATAGATGATATCTATTTCATATATATATATGTAATCTTTTCTCATTCCAGCAATCGACAATTTAATGGAACCCATATTGTAACTATTCGTCTGTTGTAATTAGTAAGTAGAAAGAGAGAGGGATGTGTGTGTGTGCGTGTGTATGTGTGCATGTGTGTGTGAGTATTTCAATCTGTACAAAAAGAAACAAAAAAAATGATAAATGAGTTTAATATATATTTATTCGTCGAGGCTTTTATGCGTGTATTTTGTGAATAAGCTCGAGACGTGAGTTTATATTTATTTTTCTACTTTGTGATGGTTTCTTAGGCTGAACTTTTTGTGCTTTGTACTATAGATGTAATTTATGTAGGCGCTACTCAAACGTAACTCTAACTGTATAAGTATGCTTAACAAAAACTTCTTTGAAAATGCAAAAAAAAAAAAAAAAACACACAAACAGGACTCATATGCAAAAAGAACTGTAAAAATATGTCTATGAGTCTGGCAAGTAAGGCAAATATTCTAATCCACAAATTGGACACTAATTAAGCGAAACTCGTTAATACTTAAGTATACCACAAGGCACCAAATATACGTTAGCAACTGTAGCACAGTCGATGGTTACGTAATGCTGAATACGCTGAATGCTAAATACAAATGGAATCTATGAAATGGCTTTGCACACAACTTCTATACAGGGCTATTGACCAGAAAATACAATGTTAGCTAACTCAAATGCACCAAAGATGAAACTTTTAAGCAAGTAACTAACAAGATAACCAAATAAAGTACCAATTAAATACCAAATGAAGTACCAAATAAATACTCAATATATACACAAATACCAAATAAATAAAAAATATAATATATATACACACATGTGTAATATCTACAGCAAACCAAAAGTCAAATATCTTAAGTAAACATAAAACTATCCAAAGTATATATATAAAAAGTCTAAATCAAGAGCATCCAAAACCAGTAATAAAAAAAAAAAAGATACCTAAGTAAATATACTAAAATACTAAATATATTATTTGTGAAATTTCCTGTAAATTTATTAAACTATTGGCAATATACATCTATAAGTGTTATGAAGACAAATCTCTACAAGTAATACTATACTTAAAACTGAAAATAGCTTTATAGTTCTTAAGCCAACCGATTCGAGGAGATAGAAAAAAGTACCCAAAAAGCATTATAATCACAAAATATCAACAGTGTAATCACAGCTATAGAAAGCAACCCATACATATATATTATTAGATATATATACAAGATAAAGCATATGCATCTATTAGATACTTAACTGTTCAGCTGAAAGAGTTCTTTATAAGTCCTGTAAGAAATAAATAGTTTTGGCTATAGATCGCATAGAGCTGTTCGTTTGTTGCACGTGTTCTATAGAGAGAGTTGGGCGCAGTTTGAGAGTTCGTGGCGAAATTCTATTTATTGTAAATTATGCAGGTAAAGCTGAAAAGGGAATCACTGTCTCTACTTATTCTATCAACAGACTCTCCTTCTGTCTCTCACTCTCTTGCTCTATTTAATGTGTAAATGTTAAATATTTTAATGATATAATATTATAATAAATGAATATTAAAAAAAAAAAAAGAAAAAATATATATATAAAGATATATATACATACATGCATATATGTAACCTAAAACTAAATATTAATAAAAATATCTAATTGAACCCTGAAAATATTAATGTATTTTTACTTACCTTAATATGTATAGATGAAGTAATCTACTTAACTTTCTATTCTTACTTTTCAGTTTATTTAATAATTTTTTATTTATTTAAAATTTGAGTTAAAAATTAATTTCAGTTAATATAAACCCTTTTATTATATAAATTCAATACATACATATATATTTATATTCTATATTTTTTATATATTTTTTTCTACTTTAACAATCTTAAAGATTCTACCCAATTACATATTAAATATTAAATACTACACATTTTATTTGTGTTTAAAATTTATTTAATATTTCGATGACGGCAGCTGGCACAACCACAGAGATAAATCCCATCACACGATTTGCGTTATACGCCTCATTAGCGTGCTAATCAAATCTGCTCATTCTCAATCTCGTTCTCAATCCCATTTCCATTTCCATTTGCATTCCCATTCCCATTCCCTCTCAGTGGGCGCTTTGGGCGTTTCGGCAGTAAAGCGGCAGCTGCCTCCGCCTCCTCCCTGGCAATTCTTTCGCGTATCCAATAGCTGGCGCCACAGACAACCAGCAGCAGGCTCGGTATCACAATGAGCAGCACCATGCCCAGCGAGATGCTTGCCACACGTGCCGCATGCTCTTCGTGACCTGTAAGACGTTGCCCACAAGGTGCCGGATAACAAAAGTTTATAGAAATAAAAATGGTGGCCTTAAGAGAAACCATTTCTAGTAGGCAACACCTGATTGTAGTTTGCTTATTTGGGTTTGTTTAATTATGTAAATTTTTATATTATTTGAGAAAAGATGACAATCTCTAATCTGTAAACTCGATGTCCATTCATTTTATTTGCTTTTCGCTTTATTTGTTTCTATTTTGAATGCTATAGAATATAGCATAGCATCTACATGATACAATTGTGTTTCTTGCTCTTGTGGACATATGACAACTACACATATATATAGTTTATACATATACAATATATGTAAATGAAACTAAATATATATATTTCATAAATTCATCAACCATTCAAACGCATATCCATTAGTGTTCCAAGCAATTCCAACTAGTTGCCTACTTTTGAGCGCAACTGTCATGCTGCGAGTGCTTCAAAGCCCTGACAGACAAAACATACATCTCCACACACACACACACATACATGCACTCCCCCACACACACACTTACAGATAACTAACGGCAACTTGTCCATCAATTTGCTCAAGATTGATTGACAAAAGCGTAATGCACACAATACATTTGCCAAGAGGCGTGGCTCCAGCTTTACTATATGTGTGCTGTGTGTGTGTGTGTGTGTGTGTGTTAGGGACTGACGTGGGTAGCTGGCAGAGGTGGAGAGGCGTGTCATGGCTACGTCCAGGGCGGGCACCAAAGCACGTGACAGTTGGTTCAAGATTAATGTCTTTGGCTCTGACCCGATTGCTTCGTTATAAATTTCGTAGCAATTTCTTTGCACTGCAAATGCACATAACACTATGCAACAAAATACTGATTCCACTAATGAGACAATATTAGCGAGTTATTGTTATTGTTATTGCTATTGTTATAAGTTTAAGTAGAAAATGTAATAAGCTATCAATTGAAAACTATGCAAAGAGCTTTGCTGACTATCGCCTTGAGCTAAAACTCAGACTTTGCTGCATTCAGTGAAAAAGTATATTTCTTGGGGAAATTATAAACTGATAGAAAGAGTATTTCTTTTGTATCTACCAAGACTTTAACTTTACTAAACCAAAGATATGATTGACTTCTTATCGTATAAAGAGATCAGCTAACATTTTATAGTCTAGAATTTCAACATTTATTTTAGGTTTTACCAGATATGTTAATTTAAAAGTAAATATATTAAAATTCATTTTCATAATATGAAACAAGTTTTGAAGTCTAAAATTTGATCTTGTATGATTAAAAAAAGAAAAAGAAATTTATATGTAAGTCAAATGAAAAATAAAATGTTAAAATTTTATTTTAGTTTTTCATTTTTTTTTTCTTGTTTTTTTATTTTATTGTTGCCTAGTGTAAATGGGTAATGCAATTTGGCAACGCTCGTTATGCAAATTATTACAGAAAATTGACATGCAATTCGCGCTAGTTGGCTTTAGGACAGGTATTATACCCCAAAACTAACAGAACCCTAACATTTATATATACATATATAATTCTGTTATCGAGAGATGTGAGGCAAAGTGTCAAGATTCATGTAACAATTGGCATTATCCGAGCGCGCTATAGCCTATAGATATAAAGACTGAAAAATACGACTATTAACAAAGAGTTTATTTATAAAATGATGAAAATTTCATTAGAATTGACGCAACAAATTGTTGTAATCGCTTAAGCCGATTTCGCATGCAGTTTGGATGAGTTATTTAAATAAAATTAATATGTGGGCTGGGCTATTTGAGCATAGCGTTGGAGGTATTTGCGTAAAGGTCATGGCAACAACAACAAACCAACAAAACAAAAACAAAAAAAAAGTATTTTGATGACAGGTGGGGCAATTAGCAGTGTGTATAATAATTATTTAAGTTTAGATAAAAATATATATGTTATATATACGATAAATGAAATTAGTTGTACAAAATTTGAACTTTGTAGCCTGTGCAGGTAAGGCAAATGTGTGTAGGTGTGTGTGTGAGTGCGTGTGTGGGTGTGTGAGTGCGTGTGTTGATGCACGTCCTAAACCTCTGTTGATTTTTGCACCGACGGTGTCGGCAATGTGGTGAACGGCGGCGGCGACGGCAACCCGTTGTCCTGCGTCAATGCAGTTGTGGGCGCTACGCGCAGAGGCGTGGCAGTTGTTGCTGTTGCTGATGGCACGCTCGAAGGTGGCCTATTGTAGTATTGCGTGTTGTTGGGCAACACGGGCACGCCCCCAAAGCGATTCTGGGTCGCCGATTGAGGCGTATAGTTGATGGAGCTGGCTGCACTGGTGCGACTATCGAGGCCGCTGAACGTGGGACTATATTGCTGCTGATGCAGCTGGTCGGCCTCCTCGGGCGAGAGCGGTTGATGATAGCCAGCCGGATGGATTTGGCCAGTGTGCACATCAGCCTCGTCGAAGTCATCGTCCTCGTCTGGCTCGTGGTGACCCTCGTGCTGCTGGTCCAGTTCGGTGCCGGAGGCGGAGCGGAGGGAACGACGGCCGGTCTGCTTGGGTTTCTCACCTGTTGCGTGGGCAACGTTATTTTGATTAATGTAGGAAATATCCTTGGCTAGCTTTGTGCTAGTTCTATTATCACTACCTTCCGATGAGGTCACATCCTCGTCCTGCATGTCCAGATCCCATTTCTTAGCTGGAAAATCAATTTGCGGTTTGCCCGGTAATGGTTCGTTCGTGCGATATACTTTATCGTAGGACCTACTTTTTTTCAGCGTGCTCGCATCGGTATCGCTATCGTCCTCGGGATCGTAGTTGAGCACGCGTAAATTACGCGCAGAACCGGCACGGGAACGGGGCAGGGTCATCTGCCAGTGTGGATCCTCCTTCAGCTGCTTCTGACGATAGCGATAGACGCCGCACACGATGCACAGCATCAAGGGGCATATAACGAGCAGGATAATGCCAATTGCAATGAATGCGATACGACGCGTGTAATACACCTCACCTATGCGCAACACAAAACAAGGTCAGCTCAAACGGCTCAAAGGCAAAATAGTTTCACTCAAATGCAAGCAGAGATATAAAAAACTTACGCAGACACTCCGTATAGCCATATTCGGGCAGATTCCACAGGCCACTGGCCAGGCACTCGCGTCGCTGATCGCCGACCAGAATGAAGCCCTCGTTGCACTCAAAAGAAACCTTCGCTCCGGGCATAAAGTCAAAGCTGAGCTTACGTCCGAAACGCGGCGTCTGCAGCACGCCACAGGAGACAACGCGCCTAGAAGAGAATTTATTAAGGTAAAGTTTCACTTTAGTCAAATATGTTTTCTGCTCCACTCACTTGGCATTCTCTGCTTGCATGTTGACTAAACTGTCATAGTAGTTCTTCGTAAAGTGCGCCAAGTCTCGATTTAGAGTCATCGCATAATCATATTGACACTGCGAACACTCGCCACAGAGTTCCTCGGCACGTTCCAGATCATAGCTGCGATTGCTGGGCAGGAAGTCGGCGGGATCCATCACAAAGTTCGGCAGGAAGGTGGCATTCGAATAGTAGCTTGCCATGCGTCCAAATTCGCGTGTAAACAGCGCTGCGCCCACATTGGGCACATCGCGATCCGTCAGCATCCACTTGAGGCCAAAGTTGTTGTACAAGCTGCGCTGATCGTTCAGGTTGATCGAGGCCACCTGGCCGTTGGGCAGCGTAAAGTCGTCCATGGGATTGAAGCTCCAATTGCCAAACAAGCCTGCCGTTTTGTTCTAAATAAGAAAAAGTCAAATATCAATCAGAATTCACTGCACTTCTCTGAGCAGAACCTACAATGAATTTCCAGGGCAGAAAGACGCGTCCCGTCATGAAGCCTTCGTTTTCGACCACCTCCACGCCAACGCCTGCATCGAATTGTACAATCACTTGCGACTGATTCAGCAGATAGGTGGGCGTATAGACCGTGACACCGTCAAAGTGCTGGAATTTCAAGCTCTCGCGATCGAAGTAGACCTTGCGTCCGTCAGCCAGAACATCAAGGCGATAACGCCAGCGCGCGTGCAGTGGACGCAGACGCACCTCAATCGTTGTCGTCGTATTGCCACGCATGGCCAGGGCAGTCAGCTGGGTGGCCATGACCTGGCCATAGTAGTTGGGCGGCAGCTGCTGGAAGCGACCCTGAACCTCAAAGCGTTCACTCTGGTCTGTGCTGCGAGCCAGCACAAATTCACCCAGGCCATTGAAGGTATAGGCGCTGCCGTCGAACGTTATCAAATGCGGATCACCGAAGACGCCGGCAATGCCAGGTGCCTGATATGCGACACAATCCTGCGAGGGACGCCGCTCAAAGCGATAGGTCTCACAGCCCACGGACTGCTCCTCCTGCCAGAAGCAGCAGGAGTAGAAGGGACGCATGTCATGGAACCACATGGACAGCGAGGGCACCTTGCTGGCCTCATTCCATGGCATCTTGCCCAGGTTGTGAATGCGACGTGGCCGTGAGCCCCACATCTGATCATAGGTCAGCATCAGGAAGCCATAGCGATCGTAGCAGCACTGCTGCTCAGCACCTTGGGCACTGTAAGCAGGAGGAGGGAAATCAATGAAATAGAAACTTAATATTCATGTGAAACTTGACTACTTACACTGGTGTACCGCTAACCACACAATGAATGGCGCCACTGTGTCGCAAGCAGCTGGGATTCGAGTCCTTGTCGCACTCACGATCGGGTCGGAAGCGGCCGAGGTCGAGCACCGCCTGCTCCAGTGTGCAGGGGCACAACGGCAGATCGGCGGCAAAGTTTCTGCAATTCGACATTTCGATTAGTAATTTCACCAACACACAAGCTGAGCGAGATGGAAATGTAGTTCCCCTGGCACTTGAAAGCTTTTAATTAGCTAAAAACTTACCTGAGGAATCTGTCGGCGCGTATCCAATTATCGCACAGAGCTCGAGGCCAGCGCTTGCCATGCTTCTGCTCCCATTGCGGCGCCATATACCAGGCCAATGGAATCGGGCGAGACCACAGAGTTCTATAAGAGTGAAATAAATACAGCAGCGTTAGTTAAGCACACGCATTACTCATACGTCCTGCTGGCCATATCAGCAATTGTCAGCGAAAATGTAAATGCTAATTGCATTTGTGTGTACTCGCGAAATACCCAATTAAGTAGTCTGGCTAAATACGATTCTAATCACAAGACACACAAGATATTAGCGGCCAGCCAATTGATGGCTTCATGTGAGCAGCTCAAATTTATAAGCGCGCGTGTCGCTCATCAAATGTAAATTAAATACGAGCACACACACACACAAAGGCAACTAAAATGAAATGATATATGGGCTGCTGCCACGTGCTCCATTGAAACTGTAGCACAGCATAACGACACCCAGAGGTATCATAAACCAAAGTGCCCTAAAAAAAGAACAAAAGTAAAAAAAAAAACAAAAAAAAAGATTGCGCATCTTTGCCAAGTCGAAGATTGAATGCTCTAGCTAGATGTGCCTTTGCATTGTAGGAGTATTAAAAATAGCTGAATATATTTAAACGAAAAGAAATATGAAAAAAAATATATTCTAAAATCTATATACATATTTTTATTAATATTATTTTTTCTTCTTTTTTCAGTTCTTTGCTAGAAAACTAGGAGAAAGGAATCTCACTCTAGCTAATGAAATCAATAAGAGCGATCTAGCTTCTGTAAAAACTGTTCTACAAGACAAATTAGACGATGAAATTCATTCAAGATACACAAAACGGTTAAGTAAGATTTTTTTGTAGCTTAATAAATAACTAAGAATCCAGTCGCTCGGCAAAACTAAAGTTACTTTGCTTAAGCAAACGAAAACTTCTGCAATTACATAGAAATAGCCATAAAACCCTTCATAGACAAACATATCAAAAGTTTCTTCTCAACTGAGTTACATAATTCATAACAATATCATAATAGTCTAAAATATTCAGCACAAAGACTGCTGCTGTCTGCTGGGAAGACTAAGCAAAGCTCTGAGAAATATACATATATTAAATTAATTATAGATCTAATCAGCTCACGTCGAATCCATTAACACAATTCCAGGTAGTATGGCGGTACCTGGCTATTGTTGGAATTCGCAGTAATTCACTAGCAGTGCGATTAACTCGACAATTTCCAAGAATTTCATTGGCTCTTAAATGTTATTACGAGCGTCTTTTGTGCGCTTTTAACTGCTGCAAATACTTCAAGTTTAAGTGCGAAATAATTACAAGAGCTTAATGCAAAAATAAGTCTGATAGCTGGGGATAAAGAGTGGCCGATTAGCAGATGCCCTGCTGCTAGTTGAGCTGTAATAGAGAGTTTCTATTCTAGACTCTAGTCATATATGCATGAATTAATATTAAGACAAGCTTAGATATTTTATCATCAAAGTCATGCTGGCATGCCTTGCTCTATATACTATATGTTTACAGGGTATACATATGGCAAAGGAAGTTTCATGCCAAAATGGAGCTATGCAAATTAGCAAAAAGCGAACGAGTGAGCCAAGCTAACAATTTGAGCCAATTGCCAACTGGCTGCAGCCAGGGCGAACACATTTCACTTAGCTATTGATTAGCCATCATGTCTAATTACAAAGTGTCATAATAAGCCATCTATGGCCAACTGAGCCACAGTCAGAGCCAGAGTCAACGCCATTGCTTACTGATTGGTCCCCAAAGGCGTCAGGAGGAGAGCTATATAGTTGCACGCAGCAAATTGAATAAAAATACGAGCACAACTAGGGAAGGGCCCAAGCTGACAGAGCTGAAAGTTAATTAAAATATAATAAACAGTGGCCCAGCCAGCCAGCCATCCAGCCAACGGAGCGTATGAGCAACAAGAGACAGCACTTAAAGACTAGACAAGGATTCAAACTTGGTTTGCCACATTTTTTAACTAATCGAATTAGACGGCTTTTTGCTGTATAAAAAGAATTTCCATTAGTTAATGTAAATAGAAGTGGGCGAGCTCATTCGATTGGATAAACATAGAACACTCAGAGTTGAGTTGAATAAATGTAGAAAATTTGTGTGTGAATTGAAGCTTATACTGATTGAAAAAAAAAAAAGTAATTATTTGATATATGCAAAAATACTTACGGACTGAGTGCCAGGTTGGAGTACTGAGCCGGCTGGGTGAGATTGATTTGCAGGAAGCCGAACTGCATGTCATTGTTGCCGTTGTGTCGGTTCAGATAATTGGATGGCGTGATGACATAGCTGCCCGTATTGGTCAGGCTGGCCTCGATCACATCAATGTACTCCAGCTGTGGCTCGATTTTCGTCTCACGATAGCCCCACAGAGAGATCATGACATTGGCATTCAGATTGGAGGTCAAATTGAAGGCATTCCAGCTGATCCGAATCTCGCTGGGATTGCGCTTGTGCACATCGTCGGTGGCAAAGAAGATCTTCTCGGTGGCAGCCGCTGGTGTCTCCACGAAGTACTTGCCGCGCCACTTGAAGCGCTGCGTGCCCACGGAGATCTGGAAGCGGATATAGCCCTCGGCCTTGAGGAAGGGTTGCACACAAATCACACGATTGCGATCCACATAGGTGCCCAGCACAGACTCCGTGTCGAAGTGACAGGTAACTCGAACGTTCGGGTCAAAGCAGGGTCCCGTTATATTCACCACCTGACCGCCCAGCATGTTGCCCGACTCGGGCGCAAATGTCAGCGGCAGTAGAGCGGCATCTGTTGTAGGTGGCAGCCTTAATTAAAGTGAACCCGAAATCGACAAAAGCCATTAATCATACGCACCAATATCCTTGTTGCACGAACCAATCAAAATCTGTTCATCGATGCGGAATATATGTCGTCCAGGGAATCCATTGCCCCAGCCCCGATTCGCCAAGTCCCGTATGACCATGTTCTGGCTGTAGGGCTTATATTCGTAGGCCTGAGTACCGTTGCCCGCATTAAAACCGACCTACATCAATTGAATTGCAAATCGATATTAATTTCCAGTCACAACTAAATTGTAATTAGTAGCCGACTCTCGAGCAGCTCGATTCGATTCTGTAACTCTTGGCCAAAGCGCAGCAATTTAGCCAATTAACTTATTATCTATGTACATTGTAATAACAATATCGTTGCCAGCTATTCATATTTGTAAACTTCACAAATGGAATTCAATTTCATAGAACAATTCGATTGAACTAGAAATAATTTGAATATACACTCAAGCAAACACACACAGTCGTGCACCCACGCACATGTAAGTGCCATATGCTTGAGCATTCTAACGAAATGCCTGCCCACATAATTCCTGTTATAAAAGGCTATCATATGCCAACGTATATGTTATATTTGAGAAAATATTTTGTGAAAATTCAGTTAGCAAAAGCTGAACATGAAAGCGCTCAACAAAAAGAAAAGCTGCCAACGTGCAACTAAAGTGCAATGAAAAACTTTACCGTTGCTTGGCAGCCGTTAATTAAAATTGCCACGTTTGTAGCTTGAAAGCAGTGCGTGTGCGAAAATTTGTTTGTAAAATTTCATTATGTAATTTGTTAATTAGGTGCGACCGAAGCACATGCCAAAAAGTCGTTTTTAATTAGAGTACTTCAATTGATGCTGCTGATGAATATCATAGCTGAGAGACTTACGAATGCGGGCACACCGCCCTCGCCCTTGGTGGTATCGCCGCCTGCCTCAGTGTGCGAGAGCCAATTGAGAACTGCATAGTTGTAGATGACATAGGTGTAGACCTCATCGGTGGCCAGAACCATTTGGAAAGTGTTTGTCTGAGAAAGAGAGAGAGAGAGAGAGAATAAGCTATGAGTAAAAGAAAATAATAATAATAATCAAGCAATGGCCATTAGCTTTCTTGCAGCCATTCGCACTCAATTAGCTTGCGCAGAAAAGTATGCTATGAAATTTTTTGTGAAATTGCTTGAATGGAATTGCAAGAGAAATAACTTTTATTAATTATAATACTTATCAAAAAGAAGTGAATGTATTTTTAGCTGTTATTTATCCATGTTATTCATGGAAAGCTCAATTTCATTTATTTAAGAATTTTAATATATATTCATCTTATTAATATACAAGAGTATATCTTATTGCCTTCTTTGTATATTATTTTCCATTTCTAAATTTCATGCAACTTACCGTAAAGAGTGAGTTATCAATGCCACCGGCAAAGGAGACATTTTTCCAGGTGGCGATCACCACGTGCTTGGGCACAAATGTATCGGCGCCCACAACGCCTGTGCGTATGTCCCACATTGTGCGCTCACGCACCTCGACACCGAAACGGTCCGTGCGTCCCATCAGATCACGTACCACACTGCAAACAGAAATAAATATGAATTTATAAGAATGTGAATATGTGAGTAAAAGTAATAAGCGAAGGCGAAATCAAATCACCAGAGCAGAGCATGAAGATAAATGGATTTGATGTTTGGCATATAAATCAGCACACGGCTACGCCTTATATACATATGTATATATGCGGATTTTTAAAGCATATTCAGTTTGTAAATGTAAAGCTAACTGAATAAGTATTCTGTCTTTGTTTCCAATTTCCATTTTTAAGAGACAATCGTCATTTACGAGAAGACAATTAAGAGATGCCAATTGCAAAGAAATTACTTTAGCCTTCATATCGAGTGAACTTGAAAGCATTTCTATTGATGGACGAAATTACAAACGAGCTTCTTCATTTATGAAGTCCGTTTCAGGCTGTTGCCTTGCTCTATTTGGCATTCCTCACAGAATGTCAAAAATAAATTGTTCCCTTAATTGCTTTTGTGTACTTTTAGCGCTGCGTATGAATTCTTTAATGTATGATACAAATTTTGATGGGAATTTTATTTAAATTTGAACCATTTACATTTCATTTGACTTTCGGATGGTAGACAAAGAAAAAAGCTGATAAACGAACTGTATTGCAATTAAATGAAATTCAAAATATTTATGGCAAACGAAGTGAAATATTTGTGCAGCAACGGCGCCGGCATTGATAAATGTTTGTGTTATTTGCATTCAGGCAACAACAATTTATTGATTTTGTTGATTTAAACTAAAGCAAACAGCAGCAGCAGCAGCAGCAGCAACGGCAGCAGCTCGGCATTGTGATGCATGTAAACAACAAACATAAAATCGGCTGTTTTTCTTTTTCCTTTTTCCATGTGCAGCATATTCATGAATGAACATGCATTCATCATGCATGTGAGCAACTATGAGGCGCACGCGGCGTATGCATAACGTTTATTTATTAACACACCGACGCGTCCAATGCATATGCAAATAATTTGTAAAATTGCAATAAATGCGCATCAAATGCACATGAGAACAAGCAACATATTAACATATATCCTATTACTCTATACCGCACATCCGATGTCTACAACACACACACACTTACATACACTCACACACAGCTGATGCAATTATGCCTCTCATAAATTATAACTGACAGCAGCTGGCAATCGAAAATAAATTGCATTTCGGCCTCAACTGACTGAAAACACATGCTGTCCACATTGTTAGCGCAACCAGCAACCAACATGGCCAAAAAACACACACACACACACACGAGCTCAAAAAATGGCTAACAGCAGCCACACGAAATGCCAGCATGTAAAAATAGATGCCATAATGGGCATACAATATGCGCCCAGGTGATACCTAGTAAAAAATAAAAAGAAAATTTTGCATAAATTGCATAAGAGAGATTTTTATATTAAATTTGACTACGTTTATATAATAGAAATGTGTAGTAGAGGCATGAAAATATATTTGGAATTTTACTTATTTTATAAATTAAAATAAGTAGAGAAGAAATGTACATTAAATTTTAGTTCATTTCAAGTCTAGTAATACGAAGAATAACTGCTAAATAAATAATAAGAAGAGAAAGAGAAATATATTTCGAATGTTACTCGTCTTTTATTAAAAAATAATAATAATATTATAATCAACCTACTTCTTTATGCAGATAATTACAAAAAAAAAAAAAAAAAAAAACTATTTAGATTTTACCTTCAAAGCAAAGAAATCACCTAATATAATTGAAAAATTTCTTGAAAATTTAGACAAGCCTATGAAGGAGTTTAGGTCTAGCATGGCTCGAGAGACTGCTGACTAAGTTACAGACAGAGTGCATAAAGCCATTTCATAAATATTTAATCAAATTTAAAGTCTAATCTAAAGACTCCAAAGTGAATTGAGCAAAGATATGGTCAAAAGATTTAAATAAATAAAAATGTGTTTACAATAAATTTCGATTTGTTTTAGAAATAATGAATACTGCCTCAGCATATGTATGTAGCGCTATCCATATATTTACTACTTTATAGATTTATTAATTTTTTCAGCATATATAAATCTCATCCATACTTTAAGATACCCCTTTAAGCAACCTACATTTAAAGTAGCGCATATACAATTTTATATCTATAAAAAAAACAGAATTTTCAAAAAAAAAACCGCACAGTAGAAACCTCATGCCGCAAAGAGACAACTGCACACAGTCATGCACAAACCACACACAGAGACACACACATATATATGCATACTCATACACACGCACGCACACAGACACATGCACTTGCACTTGCATAGTTTATCATTTATGCACAGCCCATACCCATTGTGCATGCTGCCTCCATCTTAGCGGCTGTGCGCTTTTGCCATGAAACTTTAAATGTCTGCAATTGACATTCAAGCCAAAATAGACACAAAAAAACAGAACAAATAATAATAAAAAGATAAAGCAGAAAATTGTCACACGGCCTAAAAATGCGCGCGCAGCGGCCAAAAGAAACGAAACGAGCTCTGCACGTGAAAGTAAGCCAAAAAGCTACAAAGACACACACACAAATACATAGACACAGCTGTGAATGAGTGTAACAACAGTAATGGAATGTATATATATATATATATTATATAGTCATATATATATATATATATATATGTGTATATGTAAGAGAGCGCGTCGCACTGCTCGTTTTGCTAGTCGTCAGCGTCAGCTACAGGCCAGCCCAGCTACGCCTTATCAACTCCCCTCCAAACAGCGTCCCCCGCTTTGTGCCACCCCTTACATTTGGCGTACCAGTTCTTGAACTGCGCCATTATGTACTTTATTGCATACATTTGGGCGCCGCCGCCACAGTTTTGTCTGCATTTTGGGTTGAAATGCCTGCTTCATAGCTCTGCCTCTTAGCCCAGCCCAGCAACCAGCTGCTTCCTCATCAACATCTCTGTCTGATTTTTCTTTTGCTTTTGGCCCAATTTCATCTCGCTCGCTCCCTCTCTCTCTCTCTCTCTCTCTCTGTGTGTGTGTGGGTGAACGTGAAACAATGGCCGCACTTAAAGAAAATGGCGAAAGTGGCAAAAAATTGCATGCAAGCTGCAGCAGCAACTTATCCTTCGCATGCCTCTGACCAGCCAGAACTGAATTTCGCATGAAAACATTTCCACAAAAGTTGTAAAAGTCCAAATGTTCAATGTTAAAAATAAGTGAATTACGAATCAATCAAATATGAAATACGAACTGAACTAATATAAGGTTAAATATAATTGGGTTTTCTTGTTTTGTGTGCTTGCTTTTGTTTATTTGTATTTAAGCCACGCCCACTGCCCATTAATGTTTTAATTGTGGCAGCAACGCCCACACTTGTGGCTGCCCTTGGCAAACAACAATTAAACGCTCAGCGCTGCTGATTTACACACTTGAACGCTTTGCAAACACTTTTGAGAAAGTTTTACTACCAAACGGCCCCATTCATTTTGATGATACCCTAACAAACAAAAAGTGGGTATATCAATTTCCCTGAGAAATATGTAACCTTTCTTTGGATAAGCTAATGTTATTTCTAAGATAATGACAATAAGATATGAATTGGGTATATGATATGATATGAAGCAAGCATATGACATATAAGTAAGTACATTATTTAAATTTATAAATTTAATTAAAATTTAAAAAAGAAAATTACAATAAAATGTCTTAGTTTATAGCCTGACTATACAGTGAGTGCATTAAAACTTCGAGCTGCTCCATTTTATTGTTGTTTAATTTGCGCTGCCAACAATTTGCGTGTATAATTGTGTGTGTATGTGTGTGTGTGTGTGTGTGTGTGTGTGTGTCTGTGTGTGTAATTAAACCTGCGCTCATCACGAATTTAATGGTCAAGCAGCGTGTGTGAGAAGGAACTGAGGTATTATGCTGCAAATGAAGTTCGCACTGAATAAGCGACTCCCGAGACGTATGCGTAATGCAGCTGCCAACAGTAGTAAAGCGTATCCAGTGCACATACTTGAGCTAATCCCGTGCAGAGTGTTAACTATAAGCGTGTAATTAAATTGATAGTCGCACATAAAGGCGAGTGTCTGGGATGTGTGTGAGTAGAGGAAAATGCTGTTAAGCAAGTGGAATTTACATAGCATGCCTGTCGAGCAGTGGCTGCTACATCGCATCAGCTCAGCTCTTCAGTCAAGTTATTTAAATTAAATTCCAGCGAGCATTACACCCACGCACACACGAACATCAAAGTTGCGTCCAGTATTTTTTTTTTCAGGACAATTAAATGTCAGAGGACGAAACGCTCGCATAGTCCCACTCGTCAGAGTGCCACTAACCCATAAGCGAACACTCGAACTGATGCATCTTTGACATATTGTCCAATGCTGACTGAAAACTATCAAAGTGAAAATAGAAATAGAAATAGAAATGGAAATGGAAATGCATTTGACATTGTCCAAGTCGTATGGTCGCCATCCGCTTTTATTTCTCTATGTGTTTTTCTTTTTCTTTTTCATTTTTTTTTTTGCTCACTAAATTGCTCGCAACAAATGCGCTTTACAGCCCGTTAATTGCTTTGTCGCACCAATTTGTCAAACTGTGCCCGAGTACACTGAAATCGAATGCCAACAAACATTTGTTGAACATGTTGAGACACTGCGAGCAGCAGTAGCTAGAGCGGAGCATGAATGTGCGGTAAATATATTAAATCTTGCAGATATTTCAAGTGGTAAGAGAAAGCTTTTGAATCATAGGAATTCGTTGGAATGGAAATAAGAGAATCGAGCACGTTTTCTTTATTATATAAAAGTAATATCTGTCTAGCTGACTAGAGATGTAAGATAGACGAAATGAATGTAAGATTCGAAATGAATGCATTTAGTAGTTTCTTTGCCAATCAAAAATAATATAAAAATTTTAAAAAAATATATGTAGAATTTGAGAAATTAGTATATCCTGGCTTGTAGAAAATAAGAATAGAATAGATTTAAAAGTAGAATAAGAGAGTCGCATAGCAGCAGCCGTACTGGACTGCAATAGTAGTGGGTCGTTGCGAAAATTCAAAGTTGCAAAGATGTTTAAAATCTGGTCAAGAATGAAATCAGAATGAAATCAGATTCGCGCTAGAATAACTTAATGATTTAAGTGTAACTAAAACTAATTCCGTAATAATAACATAATCCAATATAATAGAGTTGTAGAAATTGAAAGAAAATCCCCAAATTGACTATTCAATTTCATAAAATTCCTACATACATCCATATACAAATTAGCAAAAATTATATTATTTTACTATTTGATTTTTTTAATTAATAGAATTATCTTCATAAGCTGCATATAAAAATATTCTGTTAAACAATATTAAAGGCAAATAATCAAGCGGAAATAAATAAATAATAATGCATTTAATCTAATACAATTTAAAATCTGATAATATGAATAAACCTTTATCGATAATTGGTTGGTGATACTCTTGTAATAATTTTCTGTATTTTTGTAGGCTATTTAATTATAGTTTTAGCTGACTCTCGTTATGTCAATATCTTTAAATATAATAAATAAATAATATTACTTTTATAATTAAGTAAAATTATTAAGTCTTTAATATAATTAATATAATATTTACTGCAAAGGTTGTATATTCGTATGTATGCTATATATATTCATTTCAACTTTCAGCCTCTCCTTTCGTTTTTTTTTACACCAAAGTGTTCGAATACTCTTTGACCATACATATACATACATACATACATATATGCCTGTATATCCACAGCTCTCCCAGTTTCGTTCTCACTCTCAGCAACTGGGATGTTATTTATGTGCTCTATGTGCTATTTTTTAACCGCATTTTTTAGTCCGTCAGCAATGAGCGCCTGAAATTTAAACAAGCCCCGAACAATCTAGAGTGAGGCGACTATAAATAAGAGGCCCTCGTTGTAGCTGTCTGGCTTAAACATTGTTTTGGTAAATGCACAGAATACTTTGCATATAGCCTCGAAATGTGGAAGGCAGAAGAGTCTCATAATATATGCATAGGTCGACTCTAAGTGGATTTCAGCAGTGGACAACAGGGCGGCTAATTAATGCGTTATATTTCTGCTAATTACAATCCAAAGCTAGCGACTGGTAAAGTTTGCAAAGAAATTTGCATAAACAGCAAAACTGTTGAAAACTTGTTCAGAACAAAGTGCTGTGAATTTAATTATTTCGAAATTAATATGAATAAAATATGCGAAAAAAACAAAAATATCGCAAAAATGCAGCAGCAACATGCAAGCGCAGCGAATCTCTACTTTATTCATATTGATGCCGCTTACCTACGCTGGGGCTGCAGCTCTGCTTTCGAGGCCATCAAAAATGCAACACGAAGCCGAACAGCAGCCTCAGCCCCAGGCGACATTATGAAATTGACTCATGTGTGATAGGCACGTGCTCAGATCAGGCAGCAAGAGTGTTGGCAATTTAGCCGATGCCTAAAGGTAAATTGTAGCCAAAAGTGAGGAGGCGAAGCGAGCTGGGTCAGTATTAAAGGCAAGCTTTAAGTAAAGAGAGAAGCAAAGTGAGCAGAACTCAACCCAGCAACGCCTTTATATGCATGCTAAGGTCAATGGGGACAACAGAGTGAATGTAAAACACAAGCAGCAAAGCGCAAAAGAATGCAATAAGCCGAGCAACGAGAAAAGCGTTGCCCGCATGCCTGAACGGGCATTGCTTAAATGCCGCAGTGCAAAGCGCTGAATAATAAAAATTAATGCATAAAAATCAATTACATCAGTCAGAAACTCGACGAGGAGCTCTAGCTCTAGCTCTCTCTCTCTTCAGATCTTCGGCTAGATTACTTTTGCTTTTGGCTATATTTTTGGCTACAATCTAGCCAACACTGCAGTGTTGGCTGTTCGCGACGCCATTTTGAACTGGATGCACGCATAAGCGAATGCTGAAATCAGCAACACTCAATGGGTAACAAATGGCGGCCAGATAGCCGAACCAAGCAAAAACCGGATCTGGTAACAGGGAACAGGTAACAACGCCACTATGCAAACAATGCAAAATGTGGCAATAAATGACAGTAACTAGTCAGCAACAATAACAGCGCGCGCAACTCGAATGAGCATGTGAATACGAATGAGTATATATAGATATACAAAAAATATATATACACATAGATATATACAATATGTATGCAAATCATGCACCCACACACACACGTGTACATCATGTGCAATCGGAAATGCAGAGTTCGCATTGGCAAACATGCCTTACACAATATGTGCTTAAAACAGATCAGAACGTGCCAAGTGGCTGTACATGACTACGAGATGCTCTAGGCTAGAAGGAGAGCTGTAGGAACTATAGAAGAGATGTATGAGAAAATTTAATCTAAATAGCGAACGGAGCTGTTGAAGAGAGTTACTGAGCTGTCTAAATGATGACAATGTCTTGTTGAATGTTCTCCTAAACCTGATATATTTTTTTATCAAGAGTTTAATTTGAGATAAAAAGTTTTAAATTTGCTAATTAATACATTAAATAAAAATAAATAAAGCATTTCTGTTAATATGAATTATGATATCTCAATGTTAGTCTGGAAATTTATGAAATATGTTCAGGAACTTCTAAATGCCTTCTCCAGAATCAACGTTAATGAATACCAACATGAATAATCACATGAATAGAAAAATCTAGCTTTTGCTCACAGCCAACTGGAAACCAATATACTCCACTTCACTCCCAAAAAGTAGAGTGCAATAATTGTAGTACTCGTAGCGCACGTATGAAAAGTGATTTTAAAAATGCAAATGGCATAAGCGACTAACAATGACAGTGATTACAAATGGTAAAACATATAAACAAAGTAAAATAGAAAATGGAAAGTGAATCAAAACTAACCGGAAATAGACGCCAGGCGTGCGCTGGTCCAGATCCGAGGGATACTGGCGGCCCACGCGGCACTTGCTGAAGAAGATGCCAATGAAGGAGGGATCACGCTTGTGGGGCCAATCCTTGATGGGGAAGACCAAGGGATAGGTCAAATACTCGGGCGGGTCAGAGAACTCCAAATAGCCATTGAGCGAGAGCTAAACAACAAAAAATAGATATACAAATAAAATAAATATTATATTGTGAGCAATAAATCAGGCCAAGTTGTCAACTCACTCGAGTATAGTTGAAGCGGAAGCCGTAGAAGGGCATCTGGAAGTTAAGATTTTTGTGTAGCTGCGTCATTGAGGCGTGTATATCAAACTGATAATCGCCACGTCCGCCGTAGCTGTCCTTGTCGAAGAACCAGTACAGGAAGTTGGATCGCAGCTCAGCGAGGCGGGCGGGCGTAATGGTGTATCCGCCGGCAGCCGTCGAGGGCGTGTCCGGTGGCGCCACATTATTGTTGGGATCTGCCGGGCATGATGAAAATAAATAGACATATTTATTTACATATACATATATATAAACATTGTTATTAAAGTCAAGTCTGCAGTCGGCCATTATAATAATTTCACATTTCAGCGGCTAATTCACGGAGATTACGTATTCAATTTCGTAAAAGGAGCGTGCCGTGAGCAAGGAGTGCCCATGCCAGTGCCTAGCCAGGCAGCATTTCAATTTAGGCCCGTTGCATGCAGCTCGCACGGCACATAAACTGAATAACTTTGCACTTGCATTGCAATCTTCGCCTTGCCACATGCCACACTCCCACACCATTCCATTCCATTCCCTGCCACTTGCCACGTGCCTAACTGCAGCTTCTTTCTGCTGACTCACTTACAAAATTGCTGCCTCGCTCCCAACTGCACTTAGCCATTAAAGGTCACAGTTAATATTCATTTCAGTTTTACCAACTTGCCAGCTACACTTTCTGCTGTTTCCCTTTTTTACTTTCTCTCCGGCTTAACATTATGCTCGCTCAGAAATGTATTTTTCGGGTATATTGATTTTGCTTTGATTGTTTGCATTTGAAACAAATGTTGCGCTTTCACGCTGTCTATCTATCTATTGAAATTGCCTATCTACGTTTACTCAGATTTAAACTGTTATCTAATGCATATACCCTTTTCTTGAGCTCTTTCCATAGGTATTAGGCAGTCACTTATAACCGCTTAGAATTTATTCACTCGTTTTTACCATCGTTTCAGGCAGTTTTTTGTAATTTCTTTTCTTTATCCTCTTTTTTTTTTTAGTGCTCTTCGCGTTGTCTTTTTAAAGCAATTTAAGCCGACTAATGTTTGAGGGACACAAAAAGCAGCCACAGCAAGCCTTAGACCAGGATTTTCAAAGAAAGCTAGCTAGCTAGCTCTGGGGCAGCCTGTCTGTGGCTTTTGCCTGTTTGCATTTGCTACCCTTGGGTAATATCTTTTCAATTGAGAACTTTGTAGCTGCAACTATTTTCTTTATAGTAAATAATGCTCGAAAGTTCTTGTAAAGTAATTATTGGGGCGTCAGCGAAGAGTTTTTATTTCTAATAGCAGTTTAATAGATTTGAATTATTTTGCTACTACTTATATATTGATAGATATTACCATATATAGAGAGATATTTTCTGAGAGGATTTGTTGATTTTACTAATCTTCTATTGGAAGTGTTATTCATATCATATTGAACAGAAATTTTAATATGCGCAAGACTAATCATATATTCATATATCTGAGTTGCATAACTATTTTCTTAGCTAAAGTTTTAATATTACATTTTTTATTTAAATGTATGATAATTCAAATTGTAAATACAAGATATTAAAAAAGAAAAGTAATAGAAAAGAAGTTAAAATAAAAAGTTATTCGTTGCTGAATATTAAAACGAAAATGCTATTCCCTAAACATTTATTTTAATTTTATATTTAATAATATTTTAAATATATTTTATTATTCTCAGCCTAAGCCTGCGAAGCACAGATATTCATTTAAAATATTAAAAAATTATATTTACATATATATTTAATTTATTATTTTATACGCAAAAGTAATTCTTGCTGCAATGTAATAATGTAATAAAAAACTTTATTTATTTAATTATTTGAATTAGTATAAAATATTTCATAATCCTTGCTTTGACTAATGATTTAAGCATTAATTTATTATAATTAATTAAATAATTTTAATTTGTATAAAATATTTTATAATTATATTATTCTCGCTCCACTCAACTTGTGCATCGCATTGCACTATTTAATATATTTATTTTAAAATATTTTTTTTAATTCCCTGTTAAAATACTCAACAGAAATGTGTTTGTGTATTATAATATATTATAATGCATTTCATTTATGTATATGATCCCTTTATTAATGGATAAATAAACACATGAATTTCACCTTTGACAAATTCATATTAATTGTGGCTATCAAGATTTCATATACGCTTCAATAAGACCCATTCCCCGAGCTGGGCTTAACCATTCATTGGCCAATTAATGCATGGATTCCCAATGAGGCAACGATTTATTCATCCATTAAGCTCTTTTGTGCCCTGCTCCGGCAGGGCAGACAATTATTAAGCGCATTTCAATGATGATGATATATAAGCAGTGTATAATGCCCGATAATTGTTGATGGCAGTTGTGACTAATTAATAGTCAGCTGCACAGTTGCCTAAGCTTCGGCCAGGTGAGGTCTCTCTTCGTGTTCGAACTGTTTTTCGTGCAGCTGTCGCAGAATGGATCAGTTTTTAATCTATCTATGAATCAGTGTCGAGTTGACAGGCCATAAAATGTTATCCTGCCCGCACTAATCCTTTTTGGCTAACAACATGATGAGTGCTGTTGCTGCTGTTGAAAAAATGAAAGAGGCAGCTCATCGCTCAGGTAGGTGTGGGCGATGGGATTAGCGCTTGATTTATGGTCGCTTGGAAAATACGCAAAATTCGCGTGCGTCGCTCGCCATTCGAGTGAAATGTGGCACGATTTTCCTTTCTTTTTTGCTGACAAATTTCCCAGAATTCCCATTTGCAGGCAAGTCAAATTTAGTAACCAAAATTAATCTGGCCAACTTTGTAGTTAACTACCTGACCAGCTGTTCCATGACCTGTGCCCTGTGCCCTGTGCCCTGTGCCCAGGTAGCTAGACATTGTGCTATATAAACTTGCAACACGGTCGCATTGCAGCACATTCAACACGCAACACTCGACCCAAGATGAGCATCAGCACGTTTAACTTTCAGTTTTACAATTACAAGCTGCCGGCCGCGATGCCGCAGCTGAATACGGCCAGCAGCTTCAGCGAGCTGGAAATGGACATTGACGAGGAGGAGCAGCTGCCAACGATTACATCCACACCATTGCGAGCAGCCAAGTCAGCCCCAGCCAAGCCCCGCTACACCAGCGAACTGTCTTTGGCACTCGGCAGCCCAGATGTCCACAAATCGCAATCGCAATCGGAATCACAATCGCTGCGTCCGCAGCTGCATCGACCGCAGAAGCGCTGGTCCATGGAATTGCGCGAAAAGATTCTCGAAATGTCCAAGCACAACAATGGGTCCAATGAGAAGCTATCGCCGACACCACAACCACAGCCTCTGTCAGCGGATTGCAATGCCACATTCTGTGACAGCACCGAGCAGGCAGAGGAGCCCGCTGCAGTGATCACACGCAGCGTCAGCGACAAAATCAACTTCTTCAACAAGCTAACGAACACCTACGAATCGGCAAGTGGCCTGAGCTCTAACAAAAACAGCAATCACTTCATATCGCTGCTGCGATCGAGTCGTCCACAGGGCGTTGCCACTATGGGCAATGGCAATGGCGTAGTGCCGCCACCAAAGCCCAAGCGTCTGGGCAGCACACCTGCCACGCCCAACAACCCAACATCAGCGCAGCATCTATTTGCCACGCCCACCGCCAGGCCACCCAGCAGCGCAGGCGGCGGCGGCGGCGGCGGCGGCATACAACGGAAGAGCTCATTGCGCCGCAAGCCCTCAGTAGAGAAATCACGTGCCACGATTGCCCGTCAAAATTCAAACGCAACGCTGCGACCACAGCGCCATGCCATGATGGAGGACCTGAGCTTGGTTGTGCCCGTGCGATTACGCATTGCCGAGTACGAGCAGCGCATCTCGATGAGTGCATGAGAGGAATGAAACCATTGACGCCACGCCCCACATACCCAAACACAATTGTGTTAGCATTTAACTAGTGCAAGCTCCCAAGGATTAACTATTAACTAGCTATTTAGTCTTTAGTCATAGACAAGTGTTCAACATATCTATAGGAATATATATCTATATAAGATTATGATATCCTATAATGTAAAACATAATATGGAATAATAAATTCAATATGTAAAACATAATAAAATGCTTATAAATATAAAGGAAAATATTGAAATGAATTTGAGTATTGAAATTATTGCCAAAGATTTTTCGATTATATATTTGGAGTATTTCCAAAATATTCAATGGAAAACTGAATTTAAGTAAAATGAAGACAAATGAATTTCTGTTCTAAACTAAACATTTACGGATTTTAAGCCAAATAGTTGGATTACATATATATATATATGTGTATATCTCTAAATATATATGTATATCTCTAAAATCTGGCATGAAATATACGATATATGTACATATATGCAACAAATTAAAAATTAAAATAGAACTGAATACTTGATAATGACAGTTGATAGATCAGCGGAGTATTTCATATAGGTTAAGGACATAGGCAAAATTTATGTAGACAAATATTTAGTCATAATGTTGAATCAGATATGACTTATGTATAGCTCTACTCTTGCATATTTAAGAAAAAAAATATATATAGAGAAAACTAAAGAAAATATATATTAAAATTTAAAAAAAAATTTAAAAATATATACTAATAAAAAAGCTAAAATAATTTCAATGGATTTTTTTTTTGCCAAATTCTAGGTTTATTTACACTATACTAAATAATTAAATATCTACTATATATATATTTTTTTTAAATCAGAAATTGATGTGTAAGTTAACTCCTTTATTTAGTAGTTAATAGGTCACCTTCAGAGCTTCAACTCCATATAGGTTAAGGACGTAGCTAAAAATTTATATAAGAAAATTTAGTCATAATGTGTAACCAGATATGACTAATATATGAACAAAGCAGTTCTCTCTCATATGTATATTATCAGCGCCGATTACAAGTTATCAGAGCAGAGTTGTAAACTGAATCATTGAAAATATATATATATAATAAACCACACCTGTTTATATATAGATATCAATTTGTTACCACAAATTCTCTGGCTCTCATTGACCCTCTGACTCTCCCAATCTCTCTCTAACTCTCTCTGTATCTACCTCTCTCTCTCTCTTCAGCTACGATTTCACTTGTTTTGTTTGCAAAGCAAAGGCACAACAATCGTTAGCTTTAAATATCTATACTGTTGGCTTTATCTTATCGGCTAGTAAAGACTGACTGTCCGTCCGTCCACCCTATCGAGAGACAACTCTGTGCGTGTGTTCGAGGTTTTTGAGCCATCGAGCAAATATTGGTTAGGCATGCAAGCCAAACTCGCTGCTCGCTGATAAGATAGCTGTACGTTTAACGGGGCGCATGAGTAATTCTAAAGTGAATCAGCTACGATTGGTAGCTGGGCCGTAACACTTACCCCAATTGTAGCCAGTGGAATCCAAATCGTACAGCTCGCCCAGATATTCGTAGGGCATGACTAGTGCACCGGAATGTGCCTGCGGTTTGAGGCCCGCCACGGTGAGAATGTCATCGGTGCCACGATTGGAGGCTGGGATCACGGGCACCGGATTGGGCGCAACTTTGGCTTTGACTGCAGGCGCCGCACTGGGCGTGGCTGCAGGCTTAGGGGCCACCACGTTGTCCACCTTCTTGATGGCCGGTGGTGGAGCTGTCGCTGCTGCAGCTGCTGCTTTAGCGGCCGTCGCTGGCGCTGGCGCTGGAGGCGGCGGTGGCTCGACAATTTCCACAATTTCAACGGCCTGCGCCTTTTTGGATGCGGCTGCTTTGTTCGCGGCTGGCGCATTTATAATTTGATCTTCCACTTCCGATGAGATATTCTCATTGGCCAGCACATAGGCCATGAAGCCGCAGGCCAGCGCACAGACCACAAACAGTTTGAAGCGCATTTTCACAATTGCAGCGCCAAACACCTTTTGCTTATATTTTCGATTCGCTCGATTCGTATATTGATTCGTTTATCGTACTGAAAAATAGCACACATTGATAGAAATTATCATTTTTATTTAACTAGAACTATTTTACTTTAGTTCTTCACTTGCTAAATGGGATTTTTTTCTTCACTTGATGACATCATCAACAGACACTTTACAGCAATACAAAACTAAAGTACAGTTAGTTGAAATAATTATTAAAATTAAATTTTCAATTTCAATTTTGCTTCACAAAACTATTGTTTCAAAATCAATTTTTCACTTGATGATATCATCAGCAATTTCTTATCAGCCACATATTTATTTTGATATACATATATATATAGAATATTCTCTTAGCACTTTGCAACACTACCAACCTTATAGACAGCTAAATAAGTACGTTCGTTAGGGCGCCACGCTCAGTTAAGACTGAAGTCGGGGCGTTGCCAAAAACCTGTCGACTGCCTACACCTGTCAGCGTTTTCTGTGTTCTGTTGATTGTGAAATCTGGGTATACCGTTATCTCCTATGCTCCACAGTTATTGCGTGCGTTATCTTATCAGTTAAAAACCACCACGCACTGATAAGGCATTCCACGGCTATTCGGCGCTCCACATTATGTTGGCCAGGTCCAATTGCCTGAAGCAATTGTGCAAGTATTTCGTTTCCAAATGCCTTTGTTTATTTAATGCTCTCTCATTAGGCTCAGTCTATCTCACGCTATCTCTCTCTCTCTCTCTCTCACACTCTATCTCTCTTTCTTTTTGAGTGCCTTGATATCGTTTGCCTCAGCTTTTGTTGACTTTAACCGCATTACGATTTGTGATTCATTTCCATTACAGTTAATCACCATTATTCCTTACTCCAATTGCCATCCTCCGACCCGCTAATATAATTATAGACAATGAGCCATGCAGCAACAAAAATAAGTTGGCATTTCCTGTCCATTTATGAATGAAATCAGCGTCACAACTGTTAACGTGCTTCATTTCAACAAACAATGAAAAACTCATAAGTATTTGCACTGTTTGGCAGTTTTTTATATGGACAAGTTTTTGATAAATCTTTAAGATTTATTTAATTTATTAAGATTAATTTTATTTCATTTTGAAATGCGCACAAGTCTTATATTTTATTTGAAAATTTCATAAACTTCAATACAAATTCGTATTAGGCAATAATTAAATTTGATTTAAAATAAGATAAGATTTGTATGTGCATAAATATATATTAATTTTATATAAAAGTTATATTTATATTTCATTTTCAATATCAAGTACAAAAGCATGATTAGCCTGCCTGAATATAGATTGCATTTTGTATAGTAAATTGTAGTTGAAATATTGAACTTGTGATAAATTTCCGGCTAGATAAGACTAAGAGACGTAATAGAAATATGAAAATTTATATTATTGGATGACATTGTTGCTTATTATGTAGATCAATTTCATTATACATGGCTTGAAATATACCAACAAAAAAAAACTCAATTATTAAAAACCACAAAAAAATAACTAAATTTAAGCTTAATGAAATACGCAGTTTGGAGTCCTATCCACGGATGGATAACATCAGACTAAAATCTATAAAATAGATTTTAAAAAAATGATATATATTTTACAAATTATTTATAATTTAAAAATATAAAAGCGTAACTTTGTCTTCTAAAATTATGAAATATTATTCGTTTCTTTAAGTACATCAAACATACAAATCTGAATTGAATTTGAATTTAAATGCAGCCTAAAAGTATGCAATACGAATTCAGCAATCCAATAAGAATTTTGTATATATCAGCTGTATCAGCTGGAACAATGCCAAAGAAGAGAGAGAGCAAAACTTCCAGTCTGGACACTAACTAAACAATGTAATTGAGAAACTGAAAAGACAGAGCGAGAGAGGGCGTTTGTCTCTCTATATAGTAAAAGAGCTCGGCTGATCACTTTATGCTTATCAGCAAAGCAGAAGCCCAAGGGGGTCTTGAGTGAACAGAATGACTTTTAGTTCTCGGGCGAACGTGAGCAGCGGCAGTTGACAGCGGCGGGCATAAGAACAGCTGTGAAAAACTTAAAAAGAAATATATATACATACATATACATATATAAATTTATTAAAATGCTACGAAACGCTGCAAGCGCGAGAAGTAAATTGACCACTAACTGGCCACGCCCACAGCGCAACTATCACAGCAAAGTGGGCGTTTGGGGCTATCGGCCGGTGACCAGGCGAGCCTTCGAAGGTATTAAAATTTTAATAAAAACATACGACGATTTATATATTTGTACCTGAAAGTGAATTGTGCTACAAATCTAGAAGTGTAATCAGGTCTAAAGATTGCAACGGCTTCCTTGATAATCTCTGGTTGTATAAAATTTCCAGCGCGCTGTGATAACAATCCGTTTTTTTTTAGCAAACATATTCGGACTTATCAACGCAGCTAGAAACTCAATTAAGTAGTACAATATTTTGATGGCACGCGCTGTCCACACCATTTCTAAGGAATTGTGTTGATGCCGTGTTTGTCTGTGTTTATCAATGCGTGTTTGAGTGCAGCCGCAAACCCTTCACCTACAACAACAACAACAACGAGAATGCCAGCCGCAACCAAAAACAACAAAGCGAATTGCTGTGGACAAACCAAATACAAACAGTAGACGCTGTGCAACTCAAACATGTTGGCTGCGTGCAATTGGCGGCTCGAACGTGTTTCGCACGCACATCGAACATGTTCGCAACAACCTGTTGCAGCTATTAATTCCGATTTTTTGTTGTTGTTTGCTGAGACAGAAATTTATAAATTTAAATTTATATCTTTTATTGAACAAGTATTACAGACAATGCTTATTAAAGCTCAGTTCATATGTTAATAGCTGCTTTAAATTTAATTTCAAGTTATTAAAAATGTTTTTTTTATATTTCATTTCATTATTTTCCATCGCAAGCATTTGAGTGCATATGTAGCTCAGTTTATGGAAACAGTTTTTCCTAAGCTACGATTTTTTAATGGAAAACTAACATGACAGCGACTCAGTTTGCCAATAAAGTCAATCATTAGGCCCGACCACTGGACTGGACTATGATTAAAAAGATTTTCAGTTGCAAAAACGATGCCCAGCTAAACAAAACACACGTACGCACCTGTATATGAATGCATGTGTGCGTATTTGTGCGTATTTGTGTGTGTGTGTGTGTGCACAGCAAAATAACAAAGTTGTGCAAACAAAAGCCCAAAAATTGCGAATTGGACTCCTGAGTCTCTGGCCAGGACTTAGAGAGCCACACAATTGGCAGTGTTCAGTAAAGTGTGGACAGTTGTAGGGAAGGGCTAGATGGAGGGGAGGTGAGGTCTTATCAACACGAGGCAAGTCAATTCCCATTAACATGCAAAGAGAGGGGGAGATAGAAAGAGTGAAGAAAGAATGGGCACATAGTATGATGGAATAAGAAGTAGACTTTTACACTCAGAGGCTTATGGATTGATAAGCTCAGCTTTAATCGGTTTAGAATATATGCAGAGAATAGGCTTCCGGCTGGAATATATTCAATACAGAAGATTTTCTCATTTCTATTTTTATATATTTATATATTTATTTATATTTATATATACAGATTTATTACTCGAAACTTGAACCAAACAAAATGCTAATTGCACCATTGCAAAATGTGTTTCTTTAGCATAGGATTAAAAGAAGAGAATCGCTAAAAATTGGAATACTTTTAATCAGAATTAATTTATGTTTGAGGATTTTAGAGAGATGCATATCAAATATATTTTAATATACAGACGAGTCTATCAGTATATTATTTTAATACACAGAAATGAAACGTTGCTTAGATCAATCGAGACAAAAGATAAGCATGTACATATGTATATGCATATATATATATCATTTGTCATACATTAATAATAATATCATTATATAGGTTTGAGTTAAATTATAGTTTTTATTTTATTATTAATTGTTTGATATATGTAGGTAAATATCTTATATAAATATATTTATATTCATAAAAAAAAGAATCCTTGTTTCAACATTTGATTATACCTGAAGATATATCAAGATCTATATCTACCCAAATCAAACCATTCATAAATTAGGAACTAAAATCCATGCCAGCTCCAACTTTTTTAAATCTTTTCCACAGATAGGAATTCAATTCATTTCAGGCTCTTTTTTTTCATTTTCTAACGTGAATAGAAGCCAGCCATATATTTCTCTGTCTGTACGCCTCCACGGGGTCAACTTGATCAAATTGAGGCAAACATTGGCAAAGCCTTGACTGAAGTCAACTGGAATGTTGTTTGGCAGTTCCTTTGAGCACTTGTCCTGCACAACCTACTGGACAGCGACATGACTCAATTGCTTTTGGACTTGATGCCAGTTTATTGTATGACATCAGCTGCGAGCTGCGAACTGCGAGCTGCGCGTTTCCAGCTCCATGTTGCACGCTGTGAGCTTCCTTTTAATTCAGTTGACAGCATCCAATCAAACGGCCAACATCGGTTCGGATATCCCATCGAATGCCAGTGCCCAATGGGTGGGATCAAGGGCTTGCTTGCACTTTCTTATTGTACTCTTTCTCCCTCTCTCTCTTCCTCTCTCCCGCTCTCGCTGATTGTCTGTCTGTCTCATATATAACTGTCAAGTTTGCCATTATGTCTGTGCTCTGCGCGCTGGCTCAATAATATTTGCACGCTCAAGATGAAATATCTTCGCCACAAATATCATTCATCATTCATTGTGTGCTTGCTTGACTTGCGTAATAGCAACGGCAGGACCTGCATGTCCTGACACACTAAATTGATTTATTACCAACAACAACAACAACAACAAAATAGCAAAATCGAAAAACGTAAAGATATGTAATTTTGTCAACGAATTGCATAAATTGTTAAAGCATATTAAGTTTTAATACATTTTCGAGTAAGTCATCGAAACACTGTCAAATGATCGTGGCATCAAGCACTTCGTAATCGACTTGGAATGCACACACACACACACACACATGCGTACACACATGCTTTAAGCAGGATAACACTTTGGCACATAAACACCTAAGCAAGCAGCTATCAACGGCTTAGCCCCAAAATAAAATACCATAAAAAAAAGGAAACCCCATAAAAAAACACACACGAAATGCCATATCTCCCTTATATATATATATATATATAACTGCCAAAGCAAATATTTATTTGTGAAGCAACGAAATTCAAATGCTCTTTAGAGCTAAGATGAATAACTTGAAAGGAATTGAATTTGCTATATAATAAAACCCAAAAATAGTTCTTTACAGAGTGCAGAGGTTTGGAGTTTTGCTTATGATCTGGCATAGAGTTTATAAACTTTATTACAATAATATTTTATATAATTATATACTTTTGTTATATATGTATATAATATTCAAAAACACTTCATCTATTCAAGCATGCATATCTTGGTTAACGCAGAGAAGAGTTTCGCATGAGATAAAAATTGAAACATTTTTTTTTATATGTTGAATATGTATAATATATTTATTTGATTGCTAATATGTAGTAAAATTATTATAAAAAAATAATAATTAGATTCAAAATGTGATTGTAAAAATTATATATGACTAAAAATACACAATTCTGAGTCATGCAAAAGCTAATATGCCTTTCTTGAACTTAGTCGCGCATTGAAGCTAAGCCCAAATATTTATGCCATAAAATAAAAAGCCAATAAATTCGCATAGGCCACGCACGTTAGCAATACATTGCTCTTACCCTCTCTCTCTCTCTCTCTCTCTCTCTCTCTCTCTCTCTCTCTCTCTCTCTCTCTCTCTCTCTCTCTCTCTCTCTCTCTGTCTCTCTCTGTGTATCTTTCTTTGCTTGTCTTCCACTTACGCATTCCCTGTGAATATCTGTTTTTAATAATTTATAACTGCAAATGAAAATTTATATATTGTTTACGCATGTGTTTCAGTATCTGAGGAGGCGAAGCAGTCGCGCAATGCACAGGGCAACGTCTATCGCTGGGTGGAGGCATTTCGCCAGCATGGACACAAATTGGCAGCCGTAAATCCCATCAGCATCAAAGTGTCCGGCGTGCAAAGGTAAATAATGCGGGAAATCGAGCTGAGCCGAGCCGAGCCAAGCCAAGCCGAGACCCATTTTAAGTATCATATCATTTTTTATATACCAACATACAAAAATATATTTTCGCTTGCCGGGCTCCTTTGTATTGTCAATGTGCTGTGTGGCCTTTTGCAGCGAGCTGCAGGAATTAAATCCCGCATTTTATGGACTGCAGACACAGCAAACGGTGCGCACCGCTGGCCTCCTCAGCGGTGCGCCGGCGAGTGCCCAGAACGTTGCCCAGTTGGAGCAGCTGCTGCGCGACATTTACTGCAGCAGCTCGGCCAGCGCCGAGTTCGCCTACGTTGAGGTAAGCACTCGTATAATTCATATATAAAACTGCTGAGACAGCTCAACACAAAAAACAAAAAAAAAAAAAGAAATCAGAAAGTAAAGTAATATAAACCTGCCCGACAGGACACCGAGGAGCGCGAATGGCTGGCCAAGAACTTTGAGTCTTTGTCCGAGCGCCAGCTGCAGTCGACGGAGCGCTGCGAAATCGCCGAGCTGCTAATTAAGTCCCAGGCATGGGATAATTTCATGGCCCTCAAGTTTCCCACGGTCAAGCGCTACAGCGGCGAGGGCGCCGAGTCCATGTTGGCATTCTTTTGGCAGCTCCTGCGCGACAGCGTTCAAGGTCAGTTCAGCAACAAGCCGCACGCAGCCTTTTCCCAATAGGGCGGCAGACTAAATTAAAATTAAATATGTGCGCCTCATCACATCAGACTTTAATAGAAAATGTCAACAATAATTGAAGATAATGCATAGTAAAGTCAAGAGTTTGAGACAATTGAAAATTGTCAGTAATTGATATTTTCAGGCGGAGATCCGACTAGCAGATGCCTTGAATGTTGATTTTAGTGGCCTAGGAAATATGCTAAAAATATAAATTTATATATTTTATTTTATTATTATTTATTTAGTTTATTTCTTTTAATTATTTTACTTATTTCATTTATTTATTATGTTGGGTTTTATTTTATTTATGCTATTTATTTTATTTATTTATTTATTTATTTTATTTGTTATTTATTTCATTTATTTTATTGTTGCTATTTTTTTATTTTTTTTTATTTATGTTATTTATTTTATTTTATTTATTTATTAATTTATTTTGTTTATTTGTTTTTTTAATTTACCTCTTTAAATATTTTTTTCTTTAATTATTATTTTATGTTTTTATTTTTATTTTTATTTATTTATTTTATTTTATTTTATTTTTTTTTTTTTTAAGTTTTAAAACTCTTTGGCTCTTAGAGTTTGCATTTGAACAGATTGACAAGAGACAGAGAGAACAACAAACAGCATTCCATTCTTGACAAATTTCTAGCTTGACGTCTTTCTAGCTACCCATACTTCCCATTATTTATATATAATTTCCTATATCTATACAGCATATTTATCAAAATTCTGAGAGTTTCAGGAAAAGTTTGTAGTCAAGCTCAGTTTCCACTTTATTATAGGATCAGTTGCGTAGTTATAACAATAACAGCAACACATACACATACATATATATATGATGTATACGTACGTGCTTATGATTTAATCCACATCTGTACGCTCTGTTCTTAAGGCGCACAACTCGAAATACTCGCATACGAGTATTTTAGGAGCACGCTTGTTTTAACCCTAATCCGATTTTCTTCCAAAAACTTTGTTCCATTACCATGTGCCCACCTACGCTGACAACAACAACAACAGCAAACATTGAGCATGTGGTGCTGGCCATGCCCCACCGTGGACGCACCTCCCTGCAGGCGGCGCTGCTGAACATGCGGCCGGCAAAAGTTTTTCGCAAACTCAGCGGCGCATCGGAGTTTGCCGACGACATTGAGGCCATGTCGGACGTCATAAGTCACTTCCGTAAGTGAAACTTTTATTAGAAATGGGTTGCTGGGTGCCAAAAGGGGCTTGAAGGCTTGGGGGATGGGGGCGTCACGCGATGTATGCGTAATTTAATCAAACCCACATCTTACGCAGATGTTTCCGAGCAGCTGCAAGTGCTTGGCAAGAGCATCAACTTTAGCATGGTGCGAAATCCCTCACATCTGGAGGTGAGTCCTGGTGCTACACAAATTCATGAAAGAATTCATTTGCCTTTCCTTAACAGGCCGCCAATCCTGTTGCCATGGGCAAGACGCGCTCCAAGCAGCAGACTCGCGGTGAAGGCGCCTTTAACAGGGATTCAGAGAGTGCTGAACCCTTTGGCCAGCATGTTCTGAATGTGATCCTGCATGGAGATGCAGCTTTCGCTGGCCAGGGCATCAATCAGGAATGCCTCAATATGGCCTATGTGCCCCACTTTGAGGTGGGCGGCAGCCTGCATCTGATTGTCAACAATCAGGTGGGCTTCACCACCCCAGGTGAGCGCGGACGTTCCACTGCATATAGCTCCGATCTGGCCAAGAGCATTCAGGCACCCGTCTTCCATGTCAATGGCGATGATCCGGAGGCATTGATTCGCGTTACCAATCTCGCCTTTCGCTATCAACGCGAATTCCGCAAGGATGTCTTCATTGATCTGAACTGCTATCGTCGCTGGGGCCACAATGAGCTAGACGATCCGACCTTCACCAATCCGCTGGTCTATAAAATTGTGCACCAACGCCAATCCGTGCCAGACATCTACACAGCTGAACTGGCCAAGCAGGGCGTGCTAAGCGCCGAGCAAGCTAAGCAAATGCGGGAGCAGTATATGTCCTATCTGAGTGAGGAACTCGCCTTGGCGCCCAGCTATCAGCCGCCCCCAAGCTACTTTGAGCAGCAGTGGGCGGGTTTGCAGCTGGCGCCTGCCACTGAACTGACCTATTGGGATACGGGTCTGGATTATGGTCTGCTGCACTGGATTGGCCAGCAGAGCGTGGCTTATCCCGCCGACTTTGTGAGTAGAAAACAATGAGAGGACGAAGAAGAAATGAAGAATTGAGCCTGCTCTTTCAATGAGGAATCTCCCAAATTATTCTGTCAGATTTCATTCAATGTTTTCGCTTGCAGAATATCCATCCACATCTGCTCAAAACGTTTGTCCAAGGCAGACTCAAGAAACTGGAAGCAGGCGCTAAGATAGACTGGGCTACAGCCGAGGCCCTGGCCATTGGCAGTATGATGTATCAGGGTCACAATGTGCGCCTTAGTGGCGAGGATGTGGGGCGTGGCACCTTTTCGCATCGTCATGCCATGCTGGTGGATCAGGAGACCAACGAGATGTACATCCCGCTCAATCAAATGGAAGGCGGCAACGGGGGCAAATTGGAACTGGCTCATAGCATATTGTCCGAGGAGGCGGTGCTCGGCTTTGAGTACGGCATGGCCATAGATAATCCCCAGAATCTGATCATTTGGGAGGCGCAATTTGGTGACTTTGCCAATGGCGCCCAAATCATCATCGATGCTTTCATAGTGTCCGGCGAGAGTGAGATCTGCATAGCCATAACTTAACTAAGACTTGATTAAACTATTTTTCATAAACAGGCAAATGGATGGAATCGAATGCCTTGGTCATGCTGCTGCCACATGGCTATGATGGCGCTGCCTCCGAGCACAGCTCCTGCCGCATTGAACGTTTTCTGCAGCTCTGCGACTCCAAGGAAACAGCACCAGATGGCGACAGCGTCAACATTCATGTGGTGAATCCCACAACACCCGCTCAATACTATCATGTACTGCGTCGCCAGCTGGCAAGAAATTTCCGCAAGCCGTTGGTGGTGGTGGCGCCCAAGACATTGCTGCGTCTGCCAGCTGCGACCTCCACACACGAGGACTTCCAGCCAGGCACGCTCTTCCAAAATGTTATAGGTGAGTGTGGAGGCTCTAATGCGGAGCTCATTCCAAATGGATGAATAGGGAATAAAGGAACAAAAAAAAGGGGAATATATGTGGAGAGAATTATATGTCTTGTTCGTTGGGATGATGAACTGAATCTATTTTGTATGCCAGCCAAAAAAAGCCAGGTATTGTGACGGACTATAAAAGAATTGAGCAACCCGGAAATACTTACTTCATTTATTATTCCGCGTTTCCATTCCATTCATTCGATTTGTATGCTGCGTATATTACCTGAATATCATATCAACTGTAGAACTTATTGTGTTTTCCCATAGGGTCATTATATCTTTGTCTCACCCTGTATATTATATATATCTATATTCCATCATCTTAAGTGCCTTAAAGCCGCACCTTTCCACGTAGCTTTCCCCAAGTGCCTGGCTCGCATTGATCCGTGTTTTTTTACAATTTTTTAGGTGACAGCACTGTGCAGCCGAAGCAGGTGCGCAAGGTCATCATCTGTAGCGGCAAACACTACTACAATCTGGTCGAGGAACGCGCCAAACGTCAGATTCAGGACACGGCCATTGTGCGCCTAGAGTCCCTCTGCCCATTCCCAGTGCAGGAGCTGCAGGCACAGCTGGCACAATATGGCAATGTGCAGAGTAAGTTGCGAACATAAACTTTCTGGGAATAAGTTTGTGACTTGTAGCCCACATTCACTATCTCTCTTCCTCTCACTCTCTCTCTCTCTCTTTCTCTCTATATATTTATCTCTCTCAGGTTTCGTCTGGAGCCAGGAAGAGCATCGTAACATGGGCGCCTGGACATTTGTGCGACCACGCTTTGAAAATTTAATTGGCAAGCAGGTAAGCTACATGTACATACACACACACACACATAAACATATAGATATATATAGTTAAACACCCACTTTTATGCCCATAGCTCCACTATTGCGGCCGCTGCGAGGCGCCCACCCCCGCCACGGGCATTGGCAAAGTGCATAAACGGGAAGTTGATGAAATTGTTGCAGCTCCATTTGAACTTTAATGCGATGCCACCGCTGCCGGACCCATGCCCTCCCAAACCCTGCGCCCGTCCAAAGTACTTTAGCTCAATAAAACTGCCGAAAATAAAAAGCCCAAAAAAAACTGAATAGCACACATACAAATCGTTGTGTAATTTTGTTGTTGATTGACTTGGTGTATACCTAAAAGGACATAGGCCTCAGGTAAATCAGGTGCAAGTTTGACTAGAGCCAAACTATTGAAATTGGGTTATACTTATGGTTGACCAAGTGTCTTATAGCATCTACAATCTTGTTTGTTTGTCATTCTATTTTGCTAAAATAGTTCATAGAGAAGCGAATATGAAGTAGAGAATCGAGAAGCGTCTAGTAGTCTAGAGTCTTTGAAATATTTAGCTGATTTAAATAGTAATCAGAATATAGAGATCTTGGGAGGAAATTTCAGGCGAATAGATACTGCAGTGCGTAGCTTTGCTAGTCCCTGCACAAATCTTAGAAGGATCCTCATAACCAAAGTCTTTACTTGACTTGAAATATCATTATTAATTGTAAAATTCATCTGTGCTAACTGAAATCGAAATCGTTTTCTTCCCCTAAGCTATGTATGATATGTTAGTTAGTTATATAGTGAAAAAAAAAAATGTATATATATCTATAGTATGTAATATACATTAATTAATTTCAGTTTCGATCAAATTGACAAAAAGGCAGCAAAGAATAAAAAAGAAGCTGTCATTGGGGTCCATTGGGCCACTTACGCGATCAAGACGAGCCTCTATAATACTATTGTAAATATTTTTTATAAAAATTGTATATCATCGTCTGTACCTTTCACACACTTGACTAAACGCAACGAAATGCATTTGCAATAATTACAGGGTACTGCGAGAAAAAAATGGCGTCGCATGCCATAATAGGCGGTGGCAGAAAGTTCAATGTGGCATTACATAATAATTTATCGTCTGTGAAAAAAAAAAACACGTTGAAACTTTAAGCGAAAGTTTTTAATTACTTGATGATGTTGTTGTGGGTGTTGTAACGTGTACATCGCTGTGTTGTTGCTTTGGACTCATTAGAAAGTCCAAGGCTTTAAGCTGATGACAGGAAAAGGGCAAAGAACAAAAAACTAAATGAAACAGGAAGCTCAGTTAACCTACCGTAAATATTTATTATGTTTATGAAACATTTTACAGACTTTGAATTGAAATTGTTTAAGCAGCGACGTGACCTAACTTAAGTAGTTCTATATATAAATATGGTAATAAATCAGAGATTAAATAGTATTAGGACTAACATAGCTGGATTATATAGAAAAGAAATTAGGATAAGTGCTTATAAGAATAATGAAAAATATAAGAAGAGTGCTGAGTGTATCTAGAATATATAGAGGGTTACTACATATAAGGCGTTACCAAGGACTCTAAAGATCGGTTAAAAGGACTGAAAAGTAGAACAAACAAAAGCAAGGTTTTGAAACAAAGTCTCTCATCACGCTTAAATTCTAGAGGCTGCAGTTGGCAAGAGCTTAAATGACTTGTCTGCCATAGACCTGCTCTAGAATATTGTAAAAGTCGGTGGACGTCTTATATGCAAAGTACAGAAGTCACATCCAGAACACAAATGCCAAACAAACGGCAACTATAACCATGGCAGTTTCTCGACAATTGGCATTATCCCAGCCGCATTCCAGATCGAACTTTAGAGCCTAAAAAAAAAGAGAAGAATTCAAGTTTAAATAAATGTGCTCAATCCATCTACTATGGAACTACACTATATATACCCTGTAAAATTCACAATCTCTCTCGCACAACTCACCTCAAGTAGCTGCTGTCCGCCCTTATTATCACAACGCGTCTCGCGCAGATCGTCGTCATGATCGTCGCAATTATGTCTACCGTACACCTGGCAAGGTGAGTTCATAAAGGTGCGGAACACCGTATCGGTCCAGGTCTGTGAAGAGCAAATATACTGACGCCGCTTACGCTGCCAGAACTCAACCCAACTAGGTAAACAAATTATATAATATTAAATGCATGCATTTCAATAAAGTAAAGTTCTTTAGGTACCCCAAATCGCAATCGCAGTTGAGATCCGTGTGCGACATCTTGAGATCGGTGAGGAAAACGCTATTTGGCAAATAAGGCACTGCGCCCGTATTGGGATTGGGTATTTTCTTCAAGTTGCGATTGTGATAGCGTATGTCCAGCGATATATTTCGAACACGACCCATGTGCTTAAAGAAGTTCGGAGGCAGAGCTTGCAGCGAGGTATTAAACAGTTGCATATACAGATAAGGCGAGCGCATACCCTGTAAAGAGTACGATATAATATTATGTGATATATGTATTGCAAGAGGTAATATGATATATTTAATAATATTTATGAATTTCCAAGACAAAATTGAACTTGAAGTAACTCGACTGATGATATACATATTATCATCACAATAGATATACCTGATGATACATAAATATTTGTAGCTTCTAGAATTTAATTAATAGTCACAATTAACTTACCCGCAATATGTGCTCATTGAGATTTGTGAATTGGGGTCCACTAAATGTAATGTTGGTCAGCTTGGAGGGCAGATGTCCCTCCATTTCGCGCTGCAGATCTGTGGGCATGCCCAGCTGCAGAGTTTGCATTTCCTGCGTCGGCCCAGAGCCCTTCTTCACGATGCGCGTAAATGGCTGCGGGGCCTCAATCCACAGCTCACGGATATTGTGATGATGGCGCAGCAGATGCGGTATATTGAAGTGCTCCAGATGCGAGTAGGCGGTGAGCTTGAGGGAGCGCAGATGGGGCAACGAGTCGAGGCAGCCATACTCGAAATAGTGCAAGCGGAAATTGGATATATCCAGCATTTCCAGGTCCTCATTAACGCCGTCGAAACTGTTGTTGTTCAGCGAGGTGATGGGATTGCCAGACAGCATGAGTCGACTGCAAACAAACAGATGCTCAAATCAGTAGCGAGACGTGAGAGAAGATGTAGCCACACTCACCGCAAATGGGGCAGAGATTGCGTCATTAGGGGCACGTTGGTCAGGTCATTGTTGGACAGATCCAGCATGCGTAGATTGGTCATATTGTGGGCCAGCTCCTGTGGAATCGAGGGCAACTCATTGTAGCCCAGACGGAATTCACGCAAATATTTCAGACGTATTTCGGGCACAGTGCTCAGAGATACATTCTCCAGGCCGAGCTTTATCAATGACGTTTCCAGACCCATAAACGATTTATCCATAACCTTAAGATCGCGATTGTGTGAGAGATCGAGCACAGCTAACTTGGGCATTGTAGCAAAAACAGCATCGTCTATGCGCAGCAAATAGTTGTAGGAGATGTCCAAGTAACGCAGAGACTAAGAATAGAAATGGAAGAAAATTGGGAGAGAATAGAAATCGGAAATATAAAGAGATTATATTAATTAAGCTTAACTTACCCTAAACTTATTGGACAGATCCATGCTGTGTATTGTAGAGATAAAATTATTGGACAGATGCAGCTCGCATAGGGTCAAAGCAGCCAGACTGGACAGCGAGGAGGATGGTATCTTCAGTAGCATATTGTGCGAGACATCCAATCTGTTAATAGAGATATAAATTAGAAAAAGACATTTAATAAATTTGTACAAATCTCTCACTTCTCCATGCCGCCATTGTAGAACAAATTGTCGGGCAGGCCACGCAGCTTGTTGTGAGAAAAGTCGACAATGCGTAAGCTATGAACAGGCTTGAATATATCCTGGGGTATGTCAGTCAAGTAGTTGTGATCCAAGTAGACCAACTGCAGCTGCTTGGTATTCTTAAAGGCATCAAAATCCAATTCATGTATCCAATTGTAACTTAAATCGAGCCACTGGAGATGCGGCATATTCCCAAAGACATCGCGCGTGGTGTTCTAAAAGAAGATATTAATAAAGATAGAATTGAACTATAGATAGAAATGCCTACCATAAGCGAATTGTAGCCCAGATGCAGGTGGGTCAGTGAGATCTCAGCCGGTCGGAAGTAGCCAGGAAATATGATGGAGATATTATTGTGCGACAAGTCCAAGATCTTGATATTCGAGTGATACATGCCACCTATAGATAAGAGAGTTTCGAAATATAATCAATCAATATAGCTATCTCATTGTTTACCCTCTTACCATGCTCATTGCGGCCACTCCAGGAGGAGTTGTACATCAGTTGCTTGATTTGGTTGTGACTGACATTCACATTCAGATTCGATAGGGTGCCCACTTGATCGAAGTAGTCAAAGTTAAAGTTGGGCAGCTGATTGAATGCCATATCGAGTATCTCCAGCTTGGGCAGGTTTTGGAAGGACTCATCGGCCAGGTTATTAAGCTTGTTGCCGCGCAGACTCAGATACTCCAGCTCGTCCAGGTTCATGAATGCGCGTCGCTCCACCTTGTCAATTTTATTGTCATCCAATTGCAGCTTACGCAGCGCCTCCAAGTCAAAGAATGTGTGCTGAGAGATGGATGTGAGATGATTGAAACGCAACGAGATCTCCTCCAGCTTGGAGTGTATGTCGCCCTGGAAGGTGCCCTTGAGCACCTGTTCAATGCGATTGTCGTGCAGCTCCAGCAAGCGTAAATTCTTCAGAAAGTGGAAGCTCGTGTCGCTCATGCTGCTAATGTGATTGTTGCTAAAGTCCAGCTCCTGCAGGGAGGTCAAATGGCGCAGGGGCTCAGCAGGCAAGGCACTGCCGGAGTAACCATGAGACATCTTGAGCGAAATGAGTGAGTGACCAATCTGCAAGGAGAAAAAATCAATAAATCGTTGCAATCACACCCTGAACTACTCTCACCTCATGGAATGCATCGTTCTCAATACTGGAAATGCCATTCTCACTAAAGTCCAGACGCTTGAGACCGCGCACATGCTTGAAGGCATGCGACTGTATGCCCGAGAGACTGGCCCGTGTTATCTGCAAGTCCTCCAGCTCGACGCCAAAGTCCTTAAAGTCCTCCGGACCCACAGTGGTGGTGCCCATGCGCGATATGGATAGCGAGCGCATGTTCCGCATTCTGGTCATACTTTTCGAAAATAAATACAAAAACAATTTGCTCGGGTAAAGGGTGTGTGGGGAGCAGGAACTCAATTGTGCTGGGGCTCACTTACTTGCGTAGCGTTTGCAAATTGGTTGGATCATTGCGATCTCCACTCAGATCCAGCTTGAGCAGCGTATAGTGCATGGCATTAAAGGTTTCCGTCGGCTTCGGGATTTTGATCTTATTGTCGCGCATGCTAATGACCCTGCAATGGGCACAGAATGGGTGGATTGGTTTGGTCAATTATAGCTGCTTATTGTTATATCGTTTCTCCTCACGTTCTGCGAAAGCGGGTCACACACTTAGCCCACATTCGGGAAGCCCCACATTGTAGGGTAACGGACAATCGGATTAGGGGCTGTTTTTACCCCTTCCTCTTCTTCTTCTGCTTGGCTATTCCAACCAACTCACCTCAAGACATCGAAATTGTTGAAGAGCTTGTGATGCAGTTTAGTTAAATTATTGCCAGATAGATCTAAAATCTGTAAACTGTTCACCAGACTATCAAAGGCCACAGGCGAAATGTTGGTCAGACCACAATAGCGCATATAAATCTCACGAATGCGAGCTGGCTTGAAGGCGTCGTCCTATAAAAAATAAAGAATCGATCAACTACAGAGGTAGAGTATGGCATACATATACCCAAGCCACTAGCCAACACCCACCTTAAGCGTATGTATGGGATTGCCATCGAAGAAGGTTCTATTCACAGTATCGAAATATTTGAACGAGTTCGGCGGCAGCACTTCAATGTGATTATACTCCAAGTGCAGATTGTCCAGATTCAGTTTGGTGTTAGCTTTGATGTCGTAGGTCTCATTACCGCTCAATGACCAAATCACATTGTGTGATATATCCAAAGTGCGCAGACTCTTCAGTGGACCCAGTGCATCATAGGGTATCTCCGACAGTATATTATCCGTGAGCAGCAGACGCGTTAGCCTAGGCATGCCATCCACAAATACATTCGGATCGATCTCAAATAGATTATTACCACTCAGATCCAAAGTCTCCAGGTTAAGCAGACCCGAGAAACTATGTGACATCAGCATGGAAATGCAATTCTCGCCCAAAATCAAAGTTTGCAGTGATTCCTCCAGCCCTCGGAACGAATCGTGGTGTATAGTTGTTATATGATTATCTGATAGATCCAGAATTCGCAGCTTCTGCAGATGACGCAACGATTTCGAGGGTATCTCAACAAGATCGTTTTGCGGCAATATCAGTTCCCATAGGGATCGCTCCAAGCCGGTGAAGGCATCATCTGGTATTTCGGTTAAATAATTGCCCGAAATCTTTAATCGATACATGCCCGTCGACTGTAGAAAGTACGGCTCGATCTCGCGTAGACCCGTATTTTCCATGTGCAGCATGAAAACCTATTTTGGAAATCAGGTTAAGCGTAATCTGAGGATTGCGATTTACCTACCTTGGATTGGTTAACCATGCGCGGCAGTGCTGGGAATGGCACATTCTTGCAATGCACAATGCCCAGATCTGTAGAAGCTTTGGAGCATGTACACATCACATTGTATGTGCACGGTGGGTAGCGAGTCTCCTCCATCTCGCGACTGAAGAGCGAGGCACGCGCTAAGGACATCCAGATCATGATGATCAGCGTTATGGTTAGAAACGCATAACCGAACTTAAAGAAGAACTCCAGACCCTGCGAAAGAGATAGTAGAGAATGGATAACCTTAGGGATTCATTGTGGCAAAACAAGATTGCAAATATTCAAGAAAGCGCTAAAGCCTGTTGACTCTGTGGGGCTTCACTGGAATTTTCTAGTTTTTGGCGTTTTCTTTAAATTTCTTTGTCTCGTGGCCTTGGCCACAAATAGAAAAGCCTTACACATTTACGGTTCATGCGTAGGATAATAAATATCCTCTATCCATTTTCAATTTCACATTGTTTTAAAAACACACAAATTGTAAGAATTTTAAATTGCTTTTTACTTATTAAGTTTTATGTATCGAAAATGTAGAAAACCCTATTAATATATTGCTTTATCAGTCTTCCCGGCGACTTGTCTCATTCTTGCTAAACGACTATAATTTCCAGTTGGACAGATTGATAACAAAAATCATGTTGCTTGCACAGATTATTAATCAAACATTAAATAAAATTTTTTAAATAAAAAAAATATAAATAAATAAAAAAAAACAAGCTTTCTAAAAAATTTCCTAATTCTTTTTTAAATTTCCTTGCTTTCCTTAAGTATTACTTGCTCAAGATTTTACAAATATTTCTATAAGCATCCTATAATTTCTCACACATTTAAGTTTATTTAATCTAATAAACATTCATATATCAATAATCAAGATCATAAAACCTCAAAAAAATCGAGAAAAATTGCAATTTTTATTATACTAAAAATTATTTTCAAGTAATTTTAATATATATTTAATATAAAATAAAATATAAATATTTTTGGCAGGATTTTACACATAAGAAAAATGTTTTTTTTTTTTTTTTCTTTAAGACGACTCTAACATTGATATACAAATATATCAGAAAAATCCATCGCAGCCATCAAATTGATAAAGTTGTTTTCCCATTATGAATGGAAAATCAGAGTAAAGAATTTTCTTTTATCTGAACAATCCAGAGATAGTTTTCCCTTGTTCCTCTATATAAGCACTGTCTTGTATAATACACACCATTTTGTTAATTGGATTATCCGTCCGCGATAATTGGCATTTAGAATATAGTTAAATTAAATAGTCTTTCTCTTGTTTATTATTGATATTTGTAAAACTATGTCTGGCACAGGATGTGCGTCACTTTGTTTGAAGTCTGGGGAACGTGTGTCCGTGTGTGTGCGCCAACAAATAATCCTTTCTTTTTTTTATTATTATTTTCTTAACTATATTGTATAGTTGCCGTTTTGAAGCGCGACACGACCGAACCGCAGCGCGTTCCACGCACGTCTGAGACTTGAAAATCAATCGGGTTAAGCATTTGTCGACGACAGCCCGGAGACAATTGGTGCAGTGCACTAATTGGATTGTAACATTTTTGGGGGCTGTTTGCCGTGTGGCGCCAGATGCACATGAGCTGGCCATTGGGCACACGTTTGGGCCGATTTATAGCATTACTTTACGCTTGGTTGCAAATATGCTCATTTCCTCACCGTGTGTGCACTTTGTTTAGAATATGCCAAGCAAAACGCACGCTAATTGTGTTTACTATCAGCATTTCAAATAAATAGATTTCGAGCCTTGAGCGATCCAAAACAATTGCATGGATTAAAACTTGTAAGTATTCAGGCGACATGATTTTGGTCTGGGGCCAATGCGGTGCGATAAGCAGGTTGTAAGGTTAAGTGACAAATATTTAAGATTAAATATACAATAAATGATTTAATAATTACATAAAAATAAATATTAAGTTTCTATTTGAGCGTGCGAATTTTGCGATAGAGCCAGCAATGATAAGTGCGCTCCTTGACCATCTCTTTATCTGCAATAAAATAATATGAAATTCATAAATAAATATTTCATATTTATAAGACTCTAACTAACCATCACACTGAAAGCATTTCGCCAGCTGTGGCGGACAAATGTTTTCCAAGTTGAAGTAGAATGTGGTTGTGTTTACCCTATATTTGTTCTGTGACTTCATTGTTATTTGGCGTGTATGTGGATCCTTGCCATCCAGGTGTTCACGCACATAATGCGCGGATAACTGAATGTCTACTACATCGCTTAAATTATCATCAATGGTCTCAACCAGGCGCGGCTGCTTGTTCAAGAGCTGAGTGCAGACATCGGCATAAACTGAAAAGATAAATATTATATATTAATATAGAAAATCAATATTAATTATTAAGTGAGCTAACCATGGGGTAAATTCAAGTTGACATGTATCATCAGCAGATGTTCCAATGTGCAGTGTATTTGAAATAGCTTGGATATCTGCAGCATGCTCTCCTGCTCATTGAAGTTGCTATTCTTAAAGCCAGAGACATCGTCATTCTGATAATTGCCACCGGTTTGTTTGCTGCCTGCGGTGTTGTGTAAGAGTGTCTTGCGTAAGACACCAGCACCCGGCGCATCACCTTTCATGGCATTATGTAGCGATTTTCGCAGCTTGGACAGATCATTCGTTGAGGAGCCATCGTTCAAATCGGAATTTGCCGATTCTGTACTGCCTTTTAATAAACTAATACTGCACATTTTGCTCTCAGTAAAAATAAACTCATAATCCTTGTGAACCTTCTCCAAGCCAATCTCCAGCAGCAATTCCAAAGGCTCCGTGCCGCTCAGACAGGGCATAGCCAAGCGCCTGTTGGTCAAATTTGAAATGATTTCAGCCAAACGATTTTTGTTTGTGGGCGTGTTCTAAAAACAAAAGCAATGTTAATCGGCTTGTACGAATTTTATAAACAGTTAAAGTACCACAATATTGCAGCGCACAGCGCATTGAAAGAGTATGTTGAAGGCAATCTTTAGATCCTTGTAGCAAGAGCAGGCTGTTAAAAAGAGAAATGATTAACGTAAGCAATATGCATGCTTAAGATACACTTACCTTTGAGCAGCTCCCACAGCTTATCGGTGAGATCCATAAGCCTGCGCTGCTTGGCGTGTTGCACCACCTCCTCAATGTCATACTCTGCATGGCCATCCGTAAAGACGTCCGTAAAGCCCGAGACCTCAGTCATTGTCTTGTTAATGGATTCACGTAATTCATCCATATCGATGCCGCTGCCACAACGATAGACAGGTTCTCGTTGCACACCCGCCTGCTCATCGTTATGATAGCTAACAATGTCCTCCCGTATGTAGGCCAGGATGCGTAGCTGGTTCATGAAGTCCTCCGTCACTGGACCGCAATCTCCCACGCGAAATGCTTGATTCAATGACACATTGCAACCGCTCAGATTGATGAGCAATGGCAGTGGGGCCGGAGTCGACCAACTGCAAAGTAGCGTCATGTGCGGATTAATCTGATAGCTGTTCTCAATGTATGTCTCCAGCTGTGCGCCTGCGCTCTGGCCATGCTGTCGCACCAGCGACTGGGATGTCACCATGTAGGCGGGCATTACGCCCAAATAGCTGACTATGCCTCGTGAAAAGTGCGTCGGGTGGTATTCGTATTGCAGCAGCAGCGTGTGACCGAAGTCGCTGCCGTCGCACAGAAACCAAACGGAGCCCTGGCCATCGGCCTGTTGAAACGATTCGGTGCAGATAATGGCGCGAGCCTTATCAGCCGGTACGCCCCGATGATATTCTTCATCCGGTTTCCAAGGATTCCGATTGACTATATGCAGATCCAACGAGAGATCGGCAATGGCATCCACAATACAATCGTCCTTCAGCGGACTGCCAGTTAAATCTAAATCTGTATTGAGTGATCTTCGCTCCGATTTTAGAAGCAGCTTGGTAGGCGTGGTTGTTGTGATGCCGCCACTGCGATCCTCCTTGTAGACAAAAACTATTTTTTTATTTTCTGATTCGCGCGCGCCAACCAATCTAGTTAAATAAGAGGGCGGCACACTATACGTGATGGTATGATTATCGCCATATTTACGCATAAGCTCCGCATAAATATTTGCCAGATTAACAAGCATTATATACAAATTTAAAAAAATAAATGCACTTAATCACTTATATGCCGCCTTAACTGGACTAAAATGGCATCTAAAATCTTAACATTTTGCGGAACTGTTAATAACAGTGGGTCTGAAAAATTGAATGGAAAACTGCCGTTACTCAGTTGAGACATTGTGTTTGTTGGCGTGATATTGGATTATATATTAAATATATAAATTATAATATTAATTTTAAAGGTTAATATAATTTCAAAAAGTGCTAAATTCGAATTTATCAGCTTGATTTTGCAGCAATAAAAAAACTTACTAACTTACTAATCGACAAACTTATTTAGCGTATTCCAGGCGGCAAGTTTGATTTAGGGTTGACTCCAAACTGCTCATCGATGTTAACATATGCTAACATACATAAAGCTAATTGCTACACAATATATGTTCAGTATTATTATCGATAACCATTTGCACGGTTCGCACGTGTTGGCTTTGTTTTTATTTAGTCTTCTTTAAATATAATTTTTAAGCATGTCAGACTTTGAATTTCAAGAAAGCGGCTCAGAATTTGATTCGGAAGATAATTCCGATGCTGAGGTAAGTTAATGAGATAGTTAAATAAATTTGCAAATAGAAGTAGGATTTATAATTTCAACAGCTGCAAGCGGCTTTCGAGCGTGGGGATCTGAAACCTGGTCTAAATGTTGAGTTCAGCGGACAACGAAATAAAATAAATGATATTGTAAGTAAAACTAGTTAGGCTTGATCTATTTTGCTAAAATTTGCTACTACTTGTAGACCAAACTGTTGGCCAAAGCACATGCTATACGCTTGGACCTGCCATGGGAAGAGCGCCTAGATATGATCAACAATTTGGCCCCGTTGGCACCCGAGCTGGCGGTGCAGCTTGAAAAGCACGAACAGAAGCGTGCAAATCAATTTAAAGGAAATGCCAAAATACCTTTTGTACGCCCCGAAGAGGATCCCGTCTTGAATGACTTTAAGCGCGAAATGTTGTTCCATCGCCAGGCACAGAGCGCTGTGCTGGAGGGCATTGAGCGGCTGCACGAGCTGGGCATTAAGACACGTCGTCCCGACGACTATTTTGCCGAAATGGCCAAGTCCGACGAACACATGCAAAAGGTGCGCGCCAATCTAATGGCCAAACAGCAAGGACAAGCCAAATCGGAGCGCATTAAACAAATACGCGAACAGAGGAAAATGGGTAAAATGCTGGCCAAGCAAACCAAGGTGCAGCGCGAGGCTGAGAAAAAGGAGATGCTTGATAAGCTGAAGAAGTTCCGCAAGGGCAAGCTCAAAAATTTGGACTTCCTTGAAGATGCCAAGGCCTTGGAGTCCAAGCAAAAGCAGTCGGCAGATAAACGCAAGCAGCGGAACAAAAGGTTTGGCTTCGGTGGCAAGAAAAAGGGTCTCAAACGCAACACCAAGTCATCGGCAGCTGGTCTTGATTCAGAGAAGTCCACACGTCGTCAGCGCGGTGTCAAAGCCGGCGCCTCGGTCAACAAACGGCTGGGCAAATCCAGGCGCATGAAAGCTAAAGGCAGAAAGTGAATCAGGATTAAGGGACTACAAAACTAGATTTATAAATGTCTTCGTTTAGATTTATTATAACTAAATACATTTCATATGTACATACAAGTTTATGCTATATATCAACTATTGTGCTCCCTTCTGCTTTTTTTTCTGTTTCTTCGATTTTGTAGGCGGCAACGGATCACTTTCTGTGCACTCCAATTCTGTCTTTCTCTTCTTAGACTTCTTTTTCGCCCCCAACTCAGGCTGCTCTTCATATGCTTCTTTACATTTATCCTTCTTTTTCTTCTTTTTAATTTTGTTTGGTTTGTCAGCTTCTTCTTCAGTTGTCTGTAATTGTTTGCCGTTCAACTTGGCCAACATCTCCCGCTCTTGTTGCTCTATGCGCGCCAGCTTGCCGCTCAATTTGAGTCCATGGCGTGCGCCTTTGTGAGCTGTCCGCCCGCCACATGCTTGGAATAGCTGCTCATCGGTCAGTACTTGAACGTTGGTCACAGCAATGTCCTCCACCTTGATACGTTCTTCATTTTCCACTTCGCCACCGTCTTGGGTAAGCAACGCAGATTTCAGAAAATTATCATAAACGGCGCCACCGTTGGAATCTTTTTGCTGATCCTTAGCCTTTTTCAGTTTTCGCGCTGAGTAGCCTTTGGTCGAAATTTCCACAGCCTCTTGATCAGCTTTACGCGCTGTGCTCACCTGGCCATTCTGTTCCACCTGCACGTTGACGTTTGATGCTGCCTCATTGAAACAGCGCTCCCACCAGTGATCATTGAATTCTGCGGCACGATCAACACCCAGCCCAGCATTGTCAAATTTTAGACTAGCCTTCAATGGCGCCACTATGCCATTGTTGTTCTTTCCTAAGCCATCGCCTTCTCTCCAGCCGTATTTACCCAATATTTTCTTCCCAAAATCCATCAAACAACAACGTGATTTTATTAATGTAAAGTTATCGTTTGCATATTTGAAAATAATCGATAGTCCGTACCTGTGTGGTAACAGGGTAGCTTGTGCCACAGGACAGGGTTGTCTTCCGAGCGCCAAAATCAAAATATGCACGCCATATGAACAATACTTATCTAAGATGTGTTGTAGAAATATATTATATATTATAAAGTATCAAAACCGCAAATCGTCTTTCCTTAACACATTCAGTTTTCCTTTATTTTATATTCCTTCAAATACCAATACTTCTCGTTACTCTAGCCAATAAAACAAACCCCACTTTATTCGATTAGTGACAATGATTAAGTGGCATTCAAGAAATGATTTAACAAATAGAAAAACATGTTTTAAATACAATAAACTTAAAGAAACGTTATCAGTACGCGCCACATAACTCAAAATCTGTAGAAGACAACACGAAAGCAAACACGCCACGCCCTCACCAACAGCCAGGATCTTAATTGGCTAAGAGAGTTGGTCGCACGTGCTGCCCCTGCCGCTTCGACACACTGATGTTGTTGTTGTCAAGGCCTTTGGGGGGAGAGAGAGAGAGCCGAGGAGCACGCACAGTCAGCTCGCAGCATGATGGAGAGGGCGCATCATGTTGATTTCTGTGTAGTCGCCTGCGTGTGGGGTCTGCCGTTGCGGTGTGAATTTGAAGCTTGCATGGATTAAAATTTAATTTTAATGTTTACAATTTCAATCTCAACTTTTCGTTTAAATCGCGTGTCTTCGTTATGCATTTTTGCCAAGTTTATTCCAATGCATTTTTTTTTTTTAGCAATTTGTTATTTTCTTGTTTGGCTTAAACTTAAATCGAAAATGTCTTCAATCTGCGCGATGATCTTGTTCTGCATGTGATTTAGGCGATTACTACAGTTTCGAATGTTTTTTAAAAACAAAATTACATATATTATGTTGTTGTTATTTTATAATTAGATAGTACAGGATGTTGTTGGCTATCAATCATTTATCAATAATAATCGAAAAACGAACGTTGCTGGTGTTGGTTGCTTGTTTGTTGAAGTTGTTGTTTCTTCTTCTATACTTTGCTTTCTCGTTGCTCCTGACGGTCGTTAGCATGCAGCTGGACATTGAGATAGATAAATACCCCAAACGCCCACACACATACAAGGCGACAGCCAATTGCTCGGAAAAATGAAGGACGAGTAGCGGCGCTTAGAAGGCGAACAGCAACAGGAAGGCCATCATAAGACAGAACAGACCCATAGCCTCAGAAAGGGCGAAACCCAAAATGGCGTAGGAGAACAGCTGCTGTTTCAACGATGGGTTTCTGGCATAACCAATGATGAGGGAACCGAATACTGTTCCGATACCAGCACCTGTTGTATTGGTTGTCATTGGAAAAGTAGACAGTGTTTTATAAAGGGAAGAGATAGAGACAAGAGACAATATAGATTAAACAGATTGTACAGATAAAAATGAGAATATTTACATATAAATCACATCGGCATGGGCCGATGGAAACTCGCTTCTTTTGCGAGCAGCTATATGACAAACTCTGCCCATTGGCCTATACTCATCTGTTTGATAGTCCAGTCAGTCACAGATTAGTCTGAATTGAGTTCTACGCACCTCATAATTGAGGTTTGCAGCAAGCACATCGCACTAAAATTGCTGGCCACGAAAGCTTTCAATGCAACATGGCCGGCGGCAGGTTATGCGGCAACAGCCATGCTACAGCATTTCTGGTACTTTCGCCTTGCGATTACACAAGTTTCCTGCTAGGAAATGAAGTTCCACGACACACAATCACCTTTCAGCTTTCATGTGTTGTTACGGCAACAAGGGAACTTTGGCCAATTCTCAGACCTTCCCGGGGCAAGCTTAAGAGTAATCAGATACTCGTTGTGTGTGCCCCAGATGCTAGATTGTAACTGACTGAAGATGAGTATATGACAGTTGGATTGGAGGATTGCATATAGGATTTAGACAGTATACAGATTAGTTCGGACAAATAGTAAGCTTAACAGCAATTCGAAAACCAATACGAACCGGAACCAGCGACACCGACTGTTGCAGCACCAGCACCAATGAATTTGGCAGCCGAATCAATGTCACGTGTGACAGGCGAGGTCTGGAATGACCTGATCTGTGGCAGTAATGCTACGGGGGTTGTGTTCTGAGCGGCCAAAGTTTGGCTCTGGCTGATGACGGCGCTGCTCAATGGTCGCAAGTATTGCTTGGAGTTGGCTAGGAGCTGCAACAACAAAATTGATTAAAGTTAAATTATGTAATTGGTTTTAAGATGCGAGTTTAGTTTCTCTTTCATGTGAGATAAAAAATGCTGTTCTTGTAGTTGTTGTAGGCTTTACGCGATGACATTTTGCATCCGAATGCCAAGTTATGCAATGCATTAAGCAATTTGGATTTTACCTATTTGGCAGCCGCGTTTGTTGTTGTTTTCGTTTATGAAGACGGCAAATTCTATTTATAATTATCGCTGATAAATAATAACTTAATAATTTTGTTTAATTGAATATACAGCTTAATGGGAATTGATTTGAAAGCTTTCACCGGTTCTAACCTCAACTAATATCAGTAACAAAGTCACTGTAAGTTGTTATACAACGGCTACACCGCATAACAATGACTTAGTTTACTTAAAAAATTAATCGGATTATAAAAAATAGTTTTACAGATGGGTTTTAATTGCTTGACAAATTTTAAAAGATTAAGAAGTTGTAGCTATGAAAGCACATAACCTCAATTTTCGCTTTCAGCTTATGTAACTGTATGTGTTTTCCATTGGAATTCCAAGTCACCACAGTCGCAGCATAGATATTTTTCGTTAGCACAATGAAAATCGATGCGGCTAAGAAGAATTATATAATTAACAACAACAAAAGCACACATAACTATTTATCTCACTGAAAAAGCTAACACGTTTTCTACTTACCGCGGTCCTGGCAACGGGGGCAATGCGAGAGACTGTCGACACGAACATTTTTAGTTGAATTTTAATTGGCGTTTCGCACAAAATTGAAGCAAGCGCACGGAGCTCTGCAAAAGATATAGATGTAGATTTCTTGTAAATATATATTTTTATTTATATATATGTAAATATATATATTGCGAATCGGTGCTGCAAACGCCGCTGCCCGCCTGCAAGTTGCTGTTGGTTACGTAACGTGAAAAAATGTATCTATCCACAATTAGAATAATTCTCAATTAAATTAGAAGCACAAATCATTCATAATTACAAATTCCAACTATTTTCACTTAATTTTCTTAAACGGGCACTAATTTTCTTCAAATTATTGAACTTTTCTAGTGACGCAACGACTTCACACCGTACACTGACAGTTCTCTTTGTACGTCCGTGTGACATCTTGTATGTGTGTGCGTGTGCCGCAAGATGGCGACACTGAACACGTTTGAAAAAATATTAAATTCACTAGTTTTCTATTGGTCACTCTGTTTCACTAACTATTATTGAATACAATTATATTTTAAAGAAATATTTTTGGCCATTCCCAATCGAAACTGATTATTCAACCAGCAGCAGCAGTGGGGTGCTCCACATTTTTGACATCAACGAAAAAATATGCGTCCAACTCACTTCGAACAAACCCTTAACAACAGTGGAACCGTATTAAACGCGAATTTTTACTTTACCCTACAGTCGCCATGCAATTCTTGCCCGTGGTGAATTGGAAGTTCACCTGGAAAGTCGGGGAGCACATGAGTGCATATCGATAATAATAAATAAATAGTGGTGATACCATCAAATATCCTACACACGCTTCTTATACTAAAATATTAGCTGATTAAAGATTATATCTGTAAATTAAAATTATATAGATATCTTAAATGTATTTATGTACATCATAAAAATATTTTTCTGAGCTAAGAGGCACATATATGGCAGTTAACATACGTGTGTATTTGTATGTTAACTGCCATATACCATGGTAAACTTAATTCTTTAAAATACGCCTTTAATTTCTGAGCATTTGCATTTTAGTGATTTAAATGAGATTTAAACTTTATTTACCTGAATAAATGGAAATTAAATCTGTTATCAGTATTCTATTAAATGCAGTCCTGGTCTGTGGTGAACTGGAAAAAGACTTGGAAATTAAGCCGGTTTTACTTACCAGCCCTGAAATCGCGTTTATCGTCAACAAATTATTAAATTTTTTAATTTAGATCGACAATACGATTTTAGAAATGACTTGCATCTGACATGACAATCTTAATCTGAACAGAATCCTGCAAAAAAAGTTGCATCCAATCTAAGCAAACTTAGTAAATGGCACTGATTAGAAATATTTGGCGCGCAAATTTAAAATAATGATAATCAATTACTATTATTATTATGGATTTTGTATATCCAATTCGATAAGAGACATATATGGTTGGATATTTTGTAAGATTACAAAACAATACATGGTTTGTATGATAATAAAAAACATTTACCTTTCGTTGACCTAATCGAATATACATCGAATAGATATCCAGCCCTGGTCCGCATACAGCCACGCGTCGTGGTGTCGTCACGTCGTCTGGATTATGTTATAATTTGAGCAATTTAAAGCCCACCACAATTGAAACAGGATGCTGTAAGTAATGGAAGCTCTCTGAATATATATTTAAAAACGGAAAGCGTTGGTATAATGTTCAGGTAATCAAATTACATTTTATGTATCATTGCAGCCCTCAATTGCATAACAGCGTTTTTGCATAAGTGTGTGTGCGTGCGTTCGGCCAGGGAGGAAACACACAAATACATACTAATCGACGGAACGTTTTACATCTCATCTGGCTTGCTCATTAATATAATAACTACTAAATCAAATTTGATATACGTTGCATATTGCATTTTCGCTGGACTTAATTGGTTAATTGTATAATTTGGTTGGAACGACGCCGACGAATTGTTTTGGATGCCAGTTATCGCATATATCGATAGCTAAGTATATGCGATAGTTACGTATCACACGCAGTATTCGCTTGAACAATCTTAACATAAATAAGTGCACACCATTAGTAACAGCTTAGCAAACTGTTAAATTCTTGGATGCCAGAAATATAACATTAAACAAACAGTGACACTTACATAACGCGCAGTCACAGTCGTACGTCGAGTGATATGGCCGTGTTTCTGATCAACATCTGCAAATTTAATGGCTGTTTTAAAACTTTTCCAAGTCTGAACGACTTAATATCACACATCGAGGGCACACACATAGGCAAGTATATAAAAACAACAACAATTAGTGCGATGAACAAGTGCGAAAGTGTAAAATAACAATGGGAAACACAACATTAATTAGTCGCGTGATGAGCGGGACGGCGTCGTCTCGTACGCCACTGACATCGTCGGCACTCAGTGTTTTGTTTATTTAATTTATTTATATGTGCATAGTATATAAAGGTTTGTCAGAGTGTTTGAGTGTGAGTGAGACTGAGTGCCTGTGCGTGTACGTGTGCATATGATGATTAAATTGTAGGTAAACTTGTGAGTGTGTGCATATAAATACACGCCCGTTGCAGCGTTTCGGTGCATGAATAAAATATTGTTTATCTATCGACTTCCCAGCCCTGAAAACAATTTTAGCTGTGAAACAACACACACACAACATTTGTAAATGTTGGCAAAGTATATTGCTGCAGTGCAATAATATCAAAGTGTGCCATGGAAAATCAATATGGCCAGGCCTTAAATACGCACGCACGTTTTAATGCGTACGCGTCGTCGCCTTCAATTGAAACAAGCGAGCGCATTCACAATAGGCGACAAGCCAAGCTGAATTACCTGTGCCCGCACAGACACACACACACACAATCACTCACACACACACACACACTGGCAAATGTCCATTCGTGGCATGTACAGCATTCATTCTACACAATTATACATACATATGTACATGCACATTTGTGTGTGTGTGTTTGTATGTAGATACGCTTGCTTTTGATACACCAAACATAAAGTGCGAGTGAGAACGCAACTGCGTGGCAAGCAAAAACAACAAAAGCAAGCAAAAAGCCGGTGATCCATTAAACAACAACAACGCATGTTTGGTTTAAGTATGTGTGTGTGTGTTTTGGTGAACCGCCAGCGTAGCAGCATCTGTACCCCAGCCGGCAAGGGCAAGTGAGCGCCTTTTCTTGTGTGTATCGAGCTACATATGAATGTGTGTGTATGTGTGCCTTTGACCTGTCTTTGGCTTGGGTTTCGGGCTTGGGATTTTAGCGCGTCTTTTGCAGGTGTTGTCACCTGTTCAGCGCAAGTATCTCATCATTCAAGCGGTGCAAAAAGTCGTGCTCCAGTTGCACCCACGCACCTCATGCGTAATCAATTCTTGTCAATGCTGCATCCCATTCACACGTGTCCGATTACGTGCATTTCACTACCGTAAAAGCCTCCCTTTCTTCAATAATATATATGTATATATAAATTCAGATATATGTTTAGAAAGAAAGCTAGAAAAGAATACTGAAGCGAAAGATTCAGGGTTCATTCAAGCGATTTCTTACTGTAAACAAGTTACGTGAACCCAACCGGCTGGCGTGGTTCAGCTAAATGTGTTGTGAGTGTTGTAAAGCAACAAAACAATGCTACAACTTGGCTAGCCGGGCTTTACAACAAAAATATGTTTAATTTTAGACCAGGTACTTAAGTAGAAGCGACGTGTGTGTGTGCGTGTGCGTCTGTTTGTGAGGGGGTGGAAAATCAATAATATTAAGCTCAGTGTTGCCAGTTGGCTGCAATGGGTGATCGGGCATAGGGGTTGTGTGTGTTACGTGTGCCCAGGGGGTGTTTTACATGGTGGTGCGAGACTCGGGGGCTGTTTCAGCCCATTTATTTGTGCTTCATTTATATTTGTAAATACTTAAGTCTGCATACTTTATGTCGAAATTTGAGTGCGCATCGTGTTTGGTGGCGTGACACGAACCTTGTCAATTGCAATTGTCAAAGCGAACTGGTACCAAGATAATAAATTTAAAAAGTCTAGGTTATGATAATATTAGAACTAAATCTAATGGTATAGGCAGTGAAGTTAAGCGATAAGAGAAAGCGAGAGAGAGAGAGTATATTTTTATAAAAAAGTAAGAGCAGTTCCACAACAAAAATCAATGGGAATATTTGAAATAATAATTGAAAGATATATAATTAAGTTTTAAATGACAAAAACACGTATTTGTAATTAATAATAATAATTTACCGATTCGCAATCAGAAAGCCCAACACGCGCTCATCTCTAATATAAATATAGGGGTGGCATCAAGCTCAGCTGACTATTACGGCTAAAAGTAAGCAGCTGTTTGTTGTTGTTGTTGCTGCTTTGACTGCGGCTACTGCTGCTGCTTTTGCTGTTGCTACTGGTACTGGTGCTTTGATAACGGTCAGCAGCAAATGGCGTCGTTGACAGGCGCTCGCTAGCATTACATAAAATTGGTATGGTTAATGGCGTTTACGCCCACGCACCGCCCTTGGCCATCCACATACATATATTTGTATATGTGTGTTGAAATGAATTTATCTAATATAGTTGTGTGCCCACAAGCTTTGACTGAGATATCAGCCCGAAGGACTTTTGCCATTTACTTTATGTGCATGCATACATATATAGTTTTTATGTATTTATGTAGTTGCGTATGTATGTAATTGCTTGCCCCAGTTGCTTAGTTGTCTTACGCTTATCGCATCGCAACATCTCTGTACATTGCTTTCAGTTGACAACGGTACGGGAGTTGGGAGTTTTCTTTTTTTTTTTCATAATTTCCTTTTGCTGTGATGGCAACGCTGGCGCAAGACCTTCAAGTTTGTCCTTTGCACAGTTGCCAGGCACCTGTTGTGCATACACACATATATACATACATATGTACATGTAGATATACATGTAGATTTATGTATATACGCAGCGTCACATGCGCTCTGTTAATTTATCGATAATTTGTGCATGCTGTGAAATGCAATATGCCGTTATATATTTTGCAATATGTTTAGGTCGTCATGTGCCAAGCCGGCATGGAATGTTGTTAATCCAATTTGTTAACATTATTCGTTCGGCTTGCCAGTCAGTGACATTTTGAGCGCTCATTATCAAATTTCGATATGTGCATTGCACAAATTTTGCACGCCCAAAAAGCAAATACAGAACATCTGTACATATGTATATACATGCATACAAAATAAATATACATATACAAAATGAAAGTATGTATATATGTATGCATATATGTACAAATGTGTATGTATAATTATTATCTGCGAAAAAAAGTAATTCTGCAACAAGTGAATGACTCAGATGACGACGCAAAAGCAATAAGAATAACAGGAATAACAACACAGAATTGTTGTTTATATATATTTTACTTTTAAAATTGCGTATGTATGGTAACGATACACGCCTGCTCAAATATAAATGTTTATCTGTATATTTATATGTATGTATATAATATGTGTCTGCATATGTAGCTAGATCGAATTTGATTCAAAACAAATGTGCTGCAGTATTTGAAAATTTGATAAACAAACTGTCAGCTGAATAGTAGTTGTCACCTAGCGAGAGAGACACACGTGAGAGAGTAAGCAGAACTGCTGGACAGACGGCAACGACTGGGTAAGGTTATCAACTATAGAAAATAGACACACAACAACAATAAACAAATCATAACAATAATGACTGTAAGAAAATAACAACAAAGTAGTAAACTGATTTGAGCGTAACAAATGACGCTGGGGCGGGTGGCGGTCATAGACAAAGGCAAGGCAAGAATACTCCACTCCGATTTCATCAATCAACAAAAACTAAATAAAAATAACTGTTAGCCATAAAATGTTAAATACCAATATTGAAAATTTCTATTTGTAGTACGTGTGCCGCCCCGTTGGGAATGTGTCAGCGATTGCAGGGCACGTAGTCATAATTTTAGTAATAGCAACTGATAACACACACATTAACGAAGGTTTTGCGATATATGTGAAGATGCATACATACATACATTTTCACTATGTGCTCACATATGTTTTTCAATAAATTTTCTAATTTGTCGCATATGTTTTATATTTACTTACTGCATTGTTATCGACCAAATGTCTGTCCGTGTATGTGTGTCGGTGTCAAACGATAACAGTGCAAGAGATGGGCAGGATATTTCGATTACCTGTTGCGCATCAATCGATTGCAAGTTGTCTACAGGCTGTCTCTAGTGCACCAGAGCAAATGTGATTGGCTGACTGCAATAAATAATAAGCCCATGTGCAGTCGCAGAGGTTAGATTACGCACACATACGTGCGCAAGCAGTGAGCCAATCACCTGTGCGCTGCTGTTATGCATTGGGTTGATTAAGCAAACTTTGATCTTATGCTTGTCGTCTGTTCGCACGATAAGATAATCACACACATGTGCTTGCCTGTGGCAGAGCCCAAAGCCCCCAGCCCCCGGCATATACCCCTATGAAAACAATAAATATACATACATATATATGTACATGTAAATATATATTCATATATTTGTTGGTGTGTGTCCACAATCACAAGACCCCCATAAAAATGCGTCAGCAACCGCATTATGAACACTGTAGGCCACTCGGAACAGAATATTACAAACGCTTACATTTTTTTATTTATTTATTATTTGAACATTTTCAATGGAGGCAAGTGCTGGTGTATGGTGCGTGTTTCTGTCTGCATTGGAGACGAAAGTGTGTCGTGCTTAAATCTGTAGCGCGATATAATTACGATAAGATAAAAATATAAAGGAAAAAAGAAGACCCCAACTGCCCAATTTTGAACTAATGATCTTTAAATTGTCGAAACAACTTAAAAACCCGTCTCTGTAACACAGTGATTAAACTTGTTTTAATGCATAATTACTCCATATATTAAAGCACAATCAGAATATAAGAAATATATACATACATATTTAATTTATGGCATCTCAAAATGATTGTATTATATACAGGCTACTTGTCTGTGAACCCGTATTGGGTCATTGTGGAATTTTTAGATATTTATAAATCACAGCAATACTCATTCATAATTCTCTCTTTCTCTCTCTTGCCCTCTTTCTTTCTGCAGACTATGATCCTCAGGTGGTCGAGCAAAAAGAGCTGGCACCGCCTGCGTCTTTGCCGCTGAGCTATGTGCTACGCTACATCTCAGACGATGCTCGCAAGGAGCCATCCACTTTCCTAATCAACAACACCAGCGGCAACAACAACAGCACTAGCAACACTGGCAGCGGCAATGCGGGCAATGCGGAGCTCAAGCGCAAGCTTGCGATTAAGCATCATAGCTATAGTATGTCATCATCAAATCGCAGCAATACGCCCACAGGTAAAAGGCGCATATATAGCAACTAATTTATTTTGCAATCGAGCTGATAGTTGTCTCCCATTTTTTCAGGCAGCGAAATGGATGATGATGAAATGGTTGTTTCTGAATCAGAGGACAGCAATGACTCTTGGACCACCGAGGAGTTTAGCTCTGAGTTCATTATGCGTTATGGCAGCAGGTGGATTCCATTTAAAAATATTATGTATTAAGCTGTAATCTAAGTAAAAAAATGTTTGCAGGCATTCCGGTGGCGGCAGCAATGGCACGCCTGGCAATGAGAAACCATTTGCATGTCCTGTCCCTGGCTGCAAGAAGCGTTACAAGAACGTGAATGGCATCAAATACCATTCGAAGAATGGCCACAAGAAGGACGGCAGGTTAGCACGCAAAAACATGTCAACAACAAAAAGCACACAAACTCATTTGCCCATTCCCATACAAATTCCCACAGAGTGCGCAAGGGCTACAAGTGCCACTGCGGCAAGAGCTATAAAACGGCGCAAGGCCTGAAAAACCATGCGCTGCACACCCACAACTCACAGCCGGAGAGCGTGCTAACTACACAGCAGTTAGCTAGCTTGGCGGTAGCCGCTGCGGCGGCAGCAACTGGCGATAATGTGGGCAGATGCAAGGCCGAGAACAACAACAGCAGCAATGGCAGTAGCCTGGTTGGAAGCAACAATGCCAGCAACAATGTTGGCCTGCTGCAGCGCAGCAACTCGCCATCGCAATCACTCGGCTCGCTGAGCCCATCCAGCAGCAACATGTCAAGCAGCACCAGCACCAGTTGTCATGGCGCTGGCAGCTTGGGCAGCAATAGTTTGTCCAGCAATGCTGTTACTGCCAGCAACATGTTGCAGCAGCTAAGCAATGGCAATATTGTGACTGTAACAAATTTGCCACAACAGCAGCAACAGCAACAACTTGCACTGCCACAGCCACAGCCGCAACAGCAGCAAATGAACGTCAGCACACAGTCGCCAAGCGTAACAGCAACAACAACAGCAACAGGTAACAGCAACAACAGTTTAATGCGCAGCACACTCGGTTTAGTATCCATTAAAGCCAACAACAACAGTAATGTTGCCGCTGTTGCTGGCGGCAACAACAACAACAACATTACAAAGTCCGTTAATTTAATAGCTGCCAATGCCACGGCCAACAAAATACTCAAGTTGGCTACCAACGTGGCAAACGGCGTGGACATTGCACAGCAACACAAATTGGTCGACAGCAACAACAGCTTGTCGAAGGCCAACGGCAGCAATGTCACAAGCGTAGCAACAGCTGTCGTTCCCAGCAGCTGCAGCACGCCCACTAAAATCACTCTGCCCAATTTGGTTAACCTGGGCATACTGACGCCGGCCACATCGCCCACCAAGAATACACAGACGTTGACTTTCACTACCACGGCTGCCAGTCAGCAGCAACAGCAACAGGCTTTGGTGGCAACACTCACGAGCAACATGTTGCAGCAGAATCAAAAGCTGCCCATAACCAAAACCAACATATTGCTGCTACAAGAGCCAACCACAGCTGGCACTCATCTTATACAGTCATCGTCGCAGCATCACCAACAGCAGCAGCAGCAGCAGCAGCAACAACAACAGCACCAACATGTGTTGCCCATCAGTCCCACCAGCAGCATTGGCAGTAGCAGCAGCAAGAGCAGCTCGCCCACACCGGCCCAACAACAACAGCAGCACAAAAGCTCAACTGCTGCTGTCCTGAAGCAAAAGCATGTCATAACAGCAGTGACAGCAACAAGTGCTTCCACCGTTGAGCCCATGGACACCGATGAGGCACCAATTGTGGCTAGCGATGCATTAATGCTGACGGACAGCACACTTTGCTCAGCGGCTGCAGCTGCTATCGGCACAGTCGACAGCAAGGACATTATGCCGTCGGCAATTCCAACGGCCGTCAATTCGGGCACAATCACAGTGGCAGCCATTGAAGTTGTTGGCACCGGCGTTGTCAACACCGAAACGTAGCCTATACTCAAGCAGCTACTAATGCGGCGCCAATACTCGCTGGAGGCAGCGCCGGCTCCACCAACTTAATCAGCAAGCGTCGCTTCTCGTATACGAACAAAAAACAAAAAAAAAAGAAAGAAAAAAAAACAAGAGAACAGCAAACATTCTAACAATACACTTTAAAAGAACAACCTTGTTCGCACTGCTTAGTTAATGTACTCAATTTGTAGTTATTATAACTTTAAGGTACGCCCCGTCCCTCTGGATGATAGAGAAACAAAGAGAGAGAGAGAAAGAGTGATGTTGGAGGGGGGTGGGGCGTCGACACTCACCAAAACCAATTGGAAAAACATTTTTTAGACTGCTTTTTAAATATTTTTTTCGGCTTTTATTGACCAGAGCGTATATAAGTTGTGTCTTTAAAAACATTTGTATTATGTATTATGAAAACGCGAATCGTATAGATTGTGCAATATGATTTTGTATACAACATTTTAGTTAGCGATTAACGGCTGATCTCCACTTAATTTAATTAGACATAGTAATATATAGACGAAGAGAATGCAAACATTTATGCAACCCATTGTAATAAACTGCAAAACTTTTGAATTTAATTTCCAATCTAACGAACACTTTTATTGTCAGACCCAGACTCTATATATGTACATTTGTATAGAGCGTGCAAAACAAAAGTATTATTTATGTTTTAAGAATTAGCAAAATGAACTTCATGTAGTATATTACACACATTTCAATATATTTATATTAAAAATACATATATATTAGTAGGATAAGCATTATTAGCCTACACAACTCTCATTACATATTTAAGTTAACACACATTTCGGAAGATACTTTCCACTTTGGTGCAATAATTTATTTTGTATATCTCATCTATCTCAGACTTAACACAAATTATATTTCTGTTGTAATCGTTTATTTATTCTTTTTTCATATATTTGGTTTGCCTTTTGGTTTTTGTTTTATGATTTCGTTACTTCTTTTCCTTTTCTCTCTACCTATTGCAGAAACCTCTTACTCCTGCTCACACAACAACAGCAACAGCAACAGCAACAGTAGCAGCAGCAGCAACGACAGCAACAATCAACTTGCAACAGCCAAGTACAATCGACCCACAGCATCAGCTGCGTCAATAGCGCCAGCCGCATCACTAGCTGCGACAACAGCAACGATGCCAGCAAGCAAACCGGCCGCGACCACGCCCATGCAAATCTCGTACACCTTCATTGAGCACAAGTATTCGCTGGGCTTCAAAGAGAAATTCTTTTCGAATCTGCGCGCTAGCCGTAATGGAACCCTGTCAGCGCCCAATGGCGATCAGATGCCAGCGACTGTCGCTGAGTCGGCGAGTGCAACAACAGTTGGTGGTGGTGGCAGCAGCAATGCCAATATGCTCGGCGCTGTTGCTGTGGGTCAGATGTGCGCGCTGCAGAACGAGCATATACATCAAAATCTCTACAAGAAAACAATCAATTGAGTGTCAGATCGGATCAGATCGGACCACATAGAGAGCGTTGGCTGTGATGAAGTAGCACTTAAGTAAGGCATTAAGGTGGAGCAAGAGGATTCGTCAATAAGGCAGTAGAGGATTAGGCAGAGCAGACCGAATTTTTAAGCAGTTCCAACCAATTTAAAAGAAACAAACATAATTTTCTATATCAATGTTAAAGCCACTTTACAAACTAAACCCAAACAAAACTAAAACAGAAACTTACACGATTGGCAACTAACAACAACAACAACACACACACACACACACACACACACCAAGCAAAAAAAAGAAATATATATATATTCATATAAGACCCCTCTATCTCTCTCTCCTGATATCTCTCTTAACACTGCATTAGCAAATTTATCAAAAAAAAAAAAAAAAAAAAAAAAAAAAAGTAAACCCCATTTAAAAAATAACCATAAAATTTAGTGAATACATTTTTGAAGGTGTTTCTTCAACTAGTCATTATCGTAGTTAAATTAAATATTTTTGATTCACATTCACATCTACAAATGTATATAAACCAACTATTACATCTAGGATATTAATTTTCCACGTAGTAGTTGGCCAAAAACATTTTTCATAACAAATTCATCATCGTATTGGCAAAATAAAACATGAAATTGAGAAGTCATGTCGTCACATTAGCAAAATTTTTCGTTAGGCGCGAAGTTAAATTTGCCAAAAAATAAAAAACTTCGTGTTAAAATTAAAAAGGAAATTAAAATATTGTATCGAATATGCAAGCAAATAAAATAGCTAGCTAAAATTAAAAAAAAAAAAAAAAAAAAAAAAAAAAAATTGAAACTGAAGAAATACAAAAAAAAAAGATATTTTAATAGAATTGAAGCTTTAGAGCTTCAATTGTTTCCGTTTAAAACCCATAACAACTTGTATGGTAGTTATAGTATTATATGATATAAATTATAAATATACATATATATATATATATATATATATATATTAATAGTTATATGTGCGTGTACATTTAATTTATATATTGTTCTCTATGTGTGTGTCTGTACGGTTATCAAACTGATCTAATGCCTGTCTTAATTACAATTTTAGATCGTCCTTAAGTGTAATCAACATAACAATAATATAATTATATACATATACATATAACTATATGTTCTATTTCTATGATGTGAGTCATATTCAAAGTATTTTATGCATGCATACAAAATTAACATTAATAATTAGAAATTATTTAAAGAAAAAGAAATATGGAAGCGTCGAATCGCGCCCAAACAATCAATAAGAAAGAAACTGTAATTGGGTTCCTTATGTACGAATAATGCATAAAATTGAAGGATAAAAGAAAACATGAATGAAACTAAGCAAGAAACAGAACAAATTCATTGAAATTTTTAATATATATATATATAGACATATATGTATTATACATATATGCAATACTATATATACAAGCATAAACATAAATATACATAATACTAAAATATATATATGTATGTATAGGAATACATAATTATAGTAATTTAGTACACCTAAAGCCGCCAACCGCCAAACAACAACAAATTTTGAAGCGCATTTGCGAGACGCCCAGCGTCTAAAATTAGACTACAACTACATACTAAATAAATGTGCGTCCGCCTCCCTAACCCTATATAATATCTATATATACAGTAGATCTATAAGACCACACGCTTATGCGGCCAATAACTGGCCGATATAGTTTAGCTATCAACTTTTATATAAACAACAACAAGAAACAAGAAAAAACTGCAGCGTGCTTCGGCCAATCGAAGCTTATATATCCTTGCAGATCGTTTTCTACGAATCAAGATTTTCAAAAGCACATTTCTCCTGTCACTGCATACACTTAGATACCCAGAATTTCCCATCTTTTCAATCGATCTGCAGGGGTAAATGAAAAACTTTTGTGCAAAGGATGAGGATAAATCGGAAATAGGCAAAGAAAAATTTTAAAAACTTTGAAATGCAACTCAAAACCCTCTAATGGAAACAATAAATTAAATATATACATATTTCTATATTTAAATGTATTTCATCTTATATAAGACTGCTGTTATGTTCGTAAATATATTTAATATATATTATAATTAACGAAAAATATAAACCATACAATTAAACATGAAGAAAAACAAAAACAAAAAAAATGAAATAAATGAATAGTTAATGTATTCATACTCTACCTATATACATACGACTATGTGTACTATACTATATGCATATATGATATAATGTACTGTAATTAACTAAACTTCGTAATTATGTATATGTAGAGGTTTAATTGAAGTATGTGTATGTAACCAACACATCAATCTATATATTGAAACAAGGGCTAAAGTTATAGAGACTTGAAATATGACGGGTTTTAATATCGAGTAACCTATTTGCATCATCATTATCATTATCATAATCATCCACAAAAAAAAAAAAAAAAAAAAAGTAGTAAAATATTCTCTTTTTGCTTTATGTGATCTATATATACATTAAAACATACATAACTACATACATATACATATACATATATCTATATATATGTACAATAAAAAATGTCCTTGGAAAAAAGATGGAAAATTTTGTTTATCTACTTTGAGTCTATAGTGGATTTATGAACGGAGAAGATACGGATTCCATTACCATTTCCTAATTTTCAATAATATATTTCCTTCAGTGAAATAAATAATTCAAACATACTTGGTGAAACTTTGAATAACAATATATTTGGCTAAATACTTGAGTAAGGTTTAAATATGTTCTTCAAATTTATGCCGAGTGGCTCTAAAGTTTGATATAATAAATAGACACATATATATATATTGGTGGAATGTTAAGTTTAACGTCTTTGTTCAAGCATATTGATATAGTGACAAATTTTCTCGAGGAGTACCGGATCTCTGATCAGCTGCATCTTTGACTGTAGCTCATAGAGGCTATGCAAATCTCGTTGCTCAAAGGCGCAATCGATGGACTTCTCATACAAGCTGTAATGGAATAGTTTTAATAGGCATATCCCCAAGATATAACAGAACCAAGAACTTACTCAGCTCGCATATACCAGTACACCTTGCGCTTATCCGGGCATCGTACAATATATTTTAGCGCTTCTCCCACGTTTTCCCGCTGCAGACAGACTTCGACGAAGGGCTCATACCCAATGGGACTTTTCTTACTCTTCGAGAATTTTTCCAACTCTACCCAGCTGCACTTCTCGGCCAAGGTCAGTATGCGCAACCACCAGAACCTGCGATCTGGTACCTTATAATCGCTTTTGATCTTCTCCGTCTCCTTCAGCTCGCCCATTTTCAACAGCTCAAACATGGTGTCATGTATGGACAGTCCGTTAAACCTAGTGGCACCAATATGCTTGGTCGACAGATTCTTTTGCAACTTAAGCATGCGCGCTGTATCTGCGCATAGTTCTGCCTCCACAGTGCATTTGCCCTGTGCGTAGCTGTTGCCAATATTCGACAGATTCGATTCAAGACACTCATTTTCGAGTGCATTATAGAAATCATACTCGGCAATGGACTTGTGATCATCCTCGGTGTCGTAAATGTCATAGAGTGCTGTGCGACTAGACTCCATCATAATCTTCTTGTACATATTTAGAGCCAATGGATATTGCCTTATAATCATCTACAAATTGAGATACTTTTAGTTGTGTCATTCGAATAAATTAAATTAGTTAAATTTACATGGAAATTGGAGAGCATCATCTTCTTTTTAATTTCGAGCAGCACCTCTGTGACCAGCTCCGTATCGCCAGATTGTGTAGCGCTCGCCACGGCCCGATCGAATTTCCCCATTTTCAGAAGCAACGGCACATGCAGCGAAGCACGCGGCTCCAGATCAAGTAGCTTAATTGCCAATTCGTCTCGCCCATTTTGATAGGCCTTCTCTGCTATATTACAATATGAAATGCCCTCAATGGAGGGATTCTTGAATTTCTCTGTGATCTTGCGAGCCACCTCATTATCATCTGCAAATAAGACAAAATTGATTAGCAACAATACAAACAAGAGCGACACACCAGCTTACTCTGATCATTCATGACTTTATGATAAGCCCAATGTTCCAAGATCCAAGATTCAGGTAATTTTAGATGCTTAGCCACCTGTATGGCAACAGTATAATGTTTGCGAAAGACTAGACGACTCAGAATTACCTCCGGGTTAAGGTGAGAGAATCTGCAAAATATCATATTTAATTAAGTACATATTTAAGATATTAAATTGTATATATATTACTGTTTGTAGGTCAACGGCATGGCAATTTTCTCATGGCGCAAAGTATTCAACACTCTTAATATCCTCAATATGCGCATATACTCTTCGGGATTATGTGATGGTATAAAGCCCTTGCCAAAGTAAGCTGTCTGCAAGGGTTGGTATTGAAAGATATGTATTGGATTATGAATATTCGCAGACTTACTCTCATTAGACTCTTCTGGGTTTCGGGGCAGAATTCATAGGCTGCCGCTTCGATGCACTCGTTGACAGCCAATTCAATGTTTGAACGGCACATGCTCAAATATTCATCGGACTTATAGGATTTCTCCTCGAACTTCTTTTGTGCCTCGAATAGAAAGCTCGCTGGCTCCTGGCTATTTACGGCAAATATATTCTGCACGCACTTCGGCAAACGTTGAATCATTTCATGTGAGGTCTGACTAATAATGCGAACACCGTCCATTTCAGCAACCAAAAACATGGCCGGATCACTGGGAATTTCGCTCCTGTCCGCATTGCGATTAACAATCAACAAATATGAGGGATAAGAAATAACAACAGCATCTGATTCGCTATTATGGGTATTCATAATCCATTCTATTTGCAGTGGCATAACCTTCCGGCCAGTATCGAACTCGCAATACTTCTGCCGCATATCAACGCTGCCTAGCCAGAGCAAGCCGGTGTTGGTGTACAGCGCCAAATGCTTATGGTTGTACGAAACGGAAATCTTGATAATGCGATCATGGGGTCTCTCGAAGAGATTGGCGGTCACGGTGCCGACAGTTTGACCATGCTGCAGCTTAATGACCTCTCGGTCGCGTCCCAGCAGACAATAGCTATTACGACCCTCGGTTACAATCTCCCAGCACGAGCAATTCGAATAGGAATCTGCCAAAACGATTGAAGTTCATTTGGTAAGGATTATAGTGGAAAACTCATTGCATCTCTCACTTCGTATATCAGATAGCTTGCTCTGCTTTAGAAAGATGTGACCAGAAGTTGTCATAACGGCCACACCAGTGCCAGCGGCGGACTGAAAGACTTTGGCCTCCACAATCTTAATGACGCTCGCCTCGCCGCCAATGCTATACGATTCCTTCTCATTGCCAAAGAGGTCGTAGACAAAGACTTTGGCATTCTCCACCACACAGATAAGCTGCTCGGTGTCGGACCAGCCCATGGAAATAAGCTTGCCATGGTTCCACTGCATTAATATAAATATAATTACAACTATAAATATCCACTTGTTGCTTAGTATATCAGCTGCTTACCAAAATATGCCCAGTCTCATTGCCGCTGGTATCAAAAATCCGAATCATCGGCCGCGCTGCGCCTTTGACGGGCACCAGTTTCGTAGCATCGCGTATTGCAGCCAAAGGACCTCCGTAGGGGGCTGCTGCAACTTGCATGTATTCTAAATCAAAATCGATCGGCCAATCGGGTGTTGCAAGCTCAACTTTCCTGTGGGCGTATGACCGCAAAAGAGAGAGATACATATTTTTCGTTAATGAAAAATTGAGTTTTATTATAATTTTCATTGACACTTACCTGTAGTAGTCCGGTCGGACTTTAAACCACTCTCCCGTATTATTCATAATCGGCATGATTAATAAAATAAATAAATAAATAAATACTTTAAATAAATAATAAACAGACGTAGTGCATTTTCTGCTGCAACTGTTGGTTTGATTAGAGAATACAAATATGTGCATAGCAGTTACTTGTCACGAATCGTGGTTCAATTAAATCGTTAAACGATTGGTCACGGGAAAATCTAAAATCGCAAGAAATAATTGAAATTATGTTTTCTTCAAAATAATTTAGTATTGAATATATATAAGCATTTAACATACATTTTACCAACTATTATCTTGTTAGCTTCTCATCTATGTATACCTATGCGATAGTTTTAATAGGTGACAAAACGTCTCGTGTGTGAGCCCCTAAGACATTCAACGCTGGCTCTTGCACATGTGAAAGGCCAATTTCGACAGCCAGTATTATTTGTCACAGCGCTACGCTTTAAACAACTTTAAACATTATTAATTTATTAACAAATGGCTGACACTAAGCAAACAGTTGTTGAGGGCGTCGATGCACTCACCCTAAATGGCAAATCCGACGCAGAGGCTGTTGAATCGGCAACGGACGCTGGTGGCTCTGAGGCAGGAGCAACAACAACAAACGCTGACGATGTGGTTGATCCATGGAATGTGGCCAGCAGCAATGATTCAGGCGTCGATTACGACAAGCTAATAAGTATGCAACACGATTTTAGCCCACTCAAATGTGAACATCTTGAAAATTATCTATATACATGTCTTCTTTTGTTGACACGTTGCAGAACGCTTTGGCTCGAGTAAAATCGATGAGGAACTTATCGCACGATTTGAAAAAGTCACAGGAAAGCCAGCTCATCATTTGATTAGACGAGGCATATTCTTTTCACATCGTGATCTACACTCCATTCTGACCCTAATCGAGCAGGGCAAACCATTCTATTTGTACACGGGCCGAGGTCCCAGCTCCGGGTCCTTGCATGTCGGTCACTTGGTGCCGTTTATTATGACCAAGTGGCTGCAGGAATCGTTCAATGTGCCTTTAATTATTCAGCTGACGGACGATGAGAAGACCTTGTGGAAGGATCTTAAAATAGAGGAGGCTATCAAATTGGCCCGTGAGAATGCTAAGGATATTGTAGCCATGGGCTTTGACCTGAATAAGACTTTTATATTCAATAATTTGGAATTTATGGGGTACATACATATCCATACCACTTGTTCTTTACGTATAATCGAATCGTTTCCTTTCCAGCAAATGTCCTGCATTTTACCAGAACATAATTCGCATTCAAAAGTGCGTCACTTTCAATCAGGTGAAAGGCATTTTCGGTTTCGGCGATTCGGATATTATTGGCAAGATAGGATTTCCCGCCGCGCAGGCTGCGCCCGCTTTATCGAGCACATTTCCTTTTATCTTTGGCAATAAGAAAGTTCACTGCCTAATACCCTGCGCCATCGATCAGGATCCGTATTTCCGCATGACGCGTGATGTGGCGCCACGCCTCGGTTTTCCCAAATGTGCGCTCATCCACTCCAGTTTCTTTCCGGCTCTGCAGGGTGCTAAAACGAAAATGTCGGCGAGCGAGCAGAACTCGGCTGTATTTCTGACTGATACTCCCAAACAAATCAAGAACAAAATCAATAAATACGCATTTTCGGGCGGACGCACTACAGTGGAAGAGCATCGTCAGCTGGGCGGCATACCCGACATCGATGTGGCCTATCAGCTACTCAAGTTTTTCCTAGAGGACGACAATAAGCTCGAAGAAGTGCGCCTCGCCTACAGCAAGGGTGAAATGTTGACGGGCGAAATCAAAAAGTTGGCTATTGAGGTGAGCTACAGAAAAAACTTCAGAACTTCACAACATTAACACTAATTTGTCTCTATCCCACAGACTCTGACGCCCATTGTGGAGCAGCATCAGGCAGCGCGTAAACTGGTCACGGACGAAGTGCTGGACAAATATTTCGAGATCAGAGCACTGAAATTTGGAAGCTAGAGCCAGTATATATATATATAGAAAGAACATTATATACAAAAGAATGTATTTATTGATTTGTGTGTTTGCCACACAGCTGCAAGCTTGTTGCACACACACATAAGCCGCACGTTGCGCTCGCTATTTATTTACTAAGCAAAATTTTGTGTTATTATTTTTATAAGCACACAGAGAGAAAGAAAATGCAAACAAACTAATAAACGGCAACAAACTGACCCACTTTGGCTAGTTGTAAAATAGCTGTAAAACTCTGGACTACATAAAAAAAAACGGGAATACCGTCGACTCCAATATTTATACATATACATATATATATATATATAGAGTATATTCCATATACGTATATATAGTAAATATATATAGCTAGTATTCTGGCGCAAGCATCTGGTAAAGCAGCTAAAATAATATATTTCAGACTCGTCGCTGCGCAAAAATGTAATAATTTCCGTGTAATCCGAGAGTTATTGAACGCATTCGATTTCTGTTTCGCTCATAATAATATAATGTTAATAAGGCGAAAAATGATTTTAGCTACAAGGCAGGAGTACTAGTTGGGCCCGCGATGTCTATGGGCCAACTATAGCTGAAGTAATACTCATAATTGATATATGTATATGTATGTTTATCAAACTCTATACTAGTGATGGGTATATATTTGAGGTACATACAGGTATATGGGTTTCTTTTTATTTTATTTTTTTTAATTAACCCAAAACACTTGTGTTTACACGGGCTGGAAATATATTTATGTATATATTTATACATGTGTGCGTGTATATATATAGAGAGCTAAAGCCAGCCTCTATATGGAGCTCGCCCGGTGTGCTTGTGTATATAATATATGAAAAATGCTGCTGCAAAGAAAAATGAACTCAAACTCAAGTCGAGACGACAACGACGACGTCCACGACAACGACGACGACGACGTCGACAACGATCCATAAAGCCAGTTACCCATAAGCCAAACGCGACTTCAGCATTGCACACGCGCATCATCTTCTCTTCGATTCTCGCTGACAATAGAAGGAAATTAAGCCGCAGTCACCTTTGTTATTATCGGGGTTGCTGTTGTTGTTGTTGTTGTTGTTGCTGCGGCAGCAGGTACACAAAAGGAAAAGCCGACACACGTAGCCGATCACGATCCTTGTTATTGACACACGTACCAAGAGGCACTCCATCAAATGCTGGCTGACGCCATGAATCGCAGCTCCACTGAATGATGAATAAGTAGGAAAAACAGTTTTCGTATCATACACTTCTTGTGCAGCCCATGCTGCCATCGTCGGCCAGTGACAAAAACAAAATCGAAAGTGGGGATCATTGGCCAGTGACAGGTCGTCGTCAGCGGACGTCAATCGGCTTAAGTGATGAGCGATCAACTGTTGAGTGCTGCGACGGACGACGATCCACCGGCACTGATACCGACGCCGGTGTCATTGCCCAGCGCCTATGTGGATGCGGAGCCATCGGCCGAGCAACCCGTGCTCTTGGAGCTAGGCGCTGCTCAGCCTCCGGCAGCGAGTCTCAATTATACGCTCTCGCCGGACGGCGCTGCGATGCTCACCTATACGGCACCCACACACGCCCACATCAGCTACTCCCCCACATTGATGTCAAGCTACGAGAAGCATACTCCCAGTCTCGGCCTGATTGGGCCGGCAGTTGGTGGCAGCTCCGCCTACAGCATCAGCATACCACAGACCGTATCCATGTGGCATGATGGCTGTTCGCCGCTCGAGCCCAAGCGCAGCGAGCTGGTGGCTGTGCCACCGCCCACATATATGACATATAACGGAAGCGGAAGTGGGAGCAGTGGTGTCGGCGGTGCCGTGGAGGTGGAGATCGCCAAGGAACAGAATCCGGCATGGCGCGAAAAGGCGCTGCAAATGGAGAAAGACTACAGACGTACGGCCTGCGATCGGGAGCGGACGCGCATGCGCGACATGAACAAGGCTTTCGATCTACTGCGCTCTAAGCTGCCCATCTCGAAGCCCAATGGCAAGAAGTACTCCAAAATCGAGAGCTTGCGGTGAGTGGATCAATGTGTAACGCATCCATCATGGTGCTGACTCGCTAGCTTCCCTTTACAGCATCGCCATCAACTACATCAATCATCTGCAGGCCATGTTGCGCGAGAATCACGTGCTGCCCGAAACTGAGTTGGTTTCGTTCAAGTGCAGCACTCGCTCCCTGCACTACGATGGCCAAGGCCAGCATCTCAATTCCGCCGCCGGCTATGACTATGACAACAGCGCATCGGCGGCTGCCTCATCCCAGAATGGCTGCACCTGGAGCGGTGGCAGCAGCAGTTCCCCTAACTACGAGACCAACTCCAAGGACCACTGGAACACGTAGCCAAGGATTAGGCTAAACAGCACGAGTACAGTGCCATTGCCAAAGAAACTTTCGGAATATGGAATGTCTTGCATTATACAGTGACTCTTTTTGTTAGATTTGACCTGTTTTTCAGTTTTAAAAAAATATATAATTTAATGCGAAAATAAATAGAAACAGAAACAGACTTTTGAATATCTTAGTTGTATTATTCAAATAATTAAAATCAATTAGAATTGAGAAAAAAATTATTAAATCTCAATGATTTAAAAAAATAAATTAAATAATTACTTTTAATATTTTTTAATTTTGTATATAATTTCAACAACTCTTTTATCAAACATATGATCAAACATATGATATTATAATGTATATTATGAAAATAAAGTAATTTAGTTGGACCATGTTAGACAATAAGCAATAGCCATTGATGCTTATTGGAGGAAATGGTAAGTCCAATAAGAATATGATATTTATTAGATTGGATCTTATTCGAGCGAGCTTTAGTTAGGAAATTCTCGTAAGAATTGTTGCTTTTGGGGTATTCAATATTTTACGAATTTATTCAAAAGCAAATTTTTTAGCAAGCAATGTAAGTCATATGTATATATGTAAAATACATATATTGTACTACCTACCATTTATAATCGTTTTAGTTTATAATAGTTTTGAAGGCTGAAAAACCACTGAGCTCGAACCCGATCCCTGCTCCAACAATAATAAATTGTCAAATAAATTAATAATTTGTACAGTATTTGACTTTTTAGGATATATTTATTTTAACTTTACTTTTTAAACATTTTACAGTTGATAATTTACATAACTTTGAAGAATATAGAACTGATTGTTTCGATAATATGTTAACCTAAAAAGTACAACAAACAGAAAAAATATATAACAAATAATTATAGTTGATAATGGAATTACTGAACTGCAATTTAGAGTAATAAGTTTGTAATACTTATTGTATTTTGTATAGCTTATGGGTGGCATACACAAAGCCAACTACACACTGTTCACACACGCATACACACAATTTGTCCGCTATAGGATTGGATTAAGAACAGTATAGTATAGTATTATTTTTTTTTTCTATTTTTTGAGTTGACTTTTTCGCACTATGAATGAGGCGAAATAACAAATGATGTTGAAGGTTTTTAGCTGCTGTTTAGCAATTGAGACAAACTAGCGCTTAGTTGTCCTTCTTCATTCTTGTCGAGGTCATGCGGTAGATGATGGAGTCCCTGCCGGGATCCATGGAGCCAATGGCATAGCAGATGGCCAATAGCGACAGACCGAAGACGACCATGAACCACAGGATGATGTTGAAAATGACGGGATAGTCCTCGTTATAGTAGACGGCGAAATTGTATTTGTTCGTGTCATCGGCTGCTACTGTATCCCGCTTGTTACGGGCATTGGCTTCCTTGTCTGTGGACAGAACGAAGAGCACCGAGTCGCTGGACTTTTGTGCGGCAGCCAGAAGACGACTAATGGCAGCAGAGATCAGCTTGTTGGCCTCATCCACAGCAACAGACTTCTCGCCATGCGCTTTGGCAATGCCATCGACAGACAGGCGAATGAGCAAAACGTTCGATGGTTTCAGCATCTCGGCCAAGTTCTCGGAGGCGGCATTAATGAAACCAATCTCCTGCAGGAACTGCTTGTCAGCATTGTGCAGCGCGGGATTCAGGTTCTTGGTGGGCGTAGCAGCGAGTGTCTCGATTTCTCCAAAGCAAGCCTTGAAAGCTTGCACCTTATAAGGAAAATATAAGTTGGTTAGATAAGATCTGGGCATGAGCTAAACCAACTTACACCCTCATCGTACTGGTCGAAGTTAATGTCGCAGACGGGCTCGTTGGCTGCCTCCAATTCGGCGGCCAGTGCATTGAGCGAGTGTCCAGTGTTGGATCCAACCAATTCATATGACTTTGCGTTGCCGGGCGTTGTCACATGGCTAAGGCCCTCCACATGCACGGCAATGACGCCCTTGGCCAGATTGAAGGGATCGTTGATGGTCAGGCCACTCCAATCGGAATCGCCAACGACGGCGTTGCCCATGGAGGCGTATAGAACATCGCCCACATCGCGACTGTTCAGGGGATCAGTGCCCTTGAAGCTAATCGCTTTGGGGCTGTTCAGCACAGTGAACTCGCCAGCGGCATGAACTGTAAGATATTTGAATATGTCAGCTTATGTCTTGATTTAATGGATTCAATGGAGTAATACACTTATAAATTTGCGATTCTGCGCAACCAGCAGTAGATAGGGCTCCGTCAGCCACCTCCACCCTTTGATTAGCAGAATCGATGCGAGTTTACATTTAAAGAATTTACACAATTCACGCACATCAAAGTATGTCGTAAACATTTTACATGAAATATTTTAGTAGATTCACTTACTTGCTGCAATACATAGTGAAAAAATGAGTACGTTTTGCAACATTTTCTTTTTTCTGCCAGCCTTTTAATCATATGACGAACAACTGCACAGAGAAAAACCTACTACGATCTGACTGTCATGTGATGAATGGTAGAAGTGGTCGTTATCGAAAGTAGTCCATCTCTAGTGAACAGTGTTGTAGTGGCTTTGTGAGACTAAATGTCATATATTGTGACGTCACAAACTAATCACACGACGTGATATACTATATATATAAAAATATTTAATATTGCTCTGCAATAGTCTTCATTATTATTATATCACTAACCATACGGTGATTATATGTATGTCAGCTGTAGTATTTATATTTATGGTATTTTAAAAATATTTATCATTGTAGTTTCGGTATTTAGGTATTTTACAGTGACGGTCACAAGTTGTTGTTGTGTTTTTGCGTTTGCTTTTGCAAAATCAACAAAAAAGTGTGTAAAAACACACATTTTTGTTGAACTTTAAATATGTTATGGTCCTTGGAACAGGTTGAGGGCATGCTAGGTGTCCTCAAGACCTCAACGGACAAAACTGTTGTATATAAATGCCTGGTAAAGCTGCGCACCGATGTGGTCAAAGATAAAGATGGAATTGTGTTATTCCGAACGGCAGGGGGTGTTCCGGTAATGGTTCGCTTGATTAGCAAATTGAATGAAAAAATAATGGAAGTTGTACTGAGCATATTGGGCAATTGCTGTACGGATGATCAGGCTTGCATAGAGGTAAGTGGTATAAAAAAAAAATGTGCATATTATAAATCAATTTCATTTACCATTAACAGGCTGTGGAATGTAAGGTCATTAGCCCCTTGATAACCATTTTGAAGACAATTCCCAATCCGCTGATACAATGTCGTGCTTGTCGCATGCTTGGCAATCTGGCCAAAAGCAAGAAAGCCTCCACCTTTTTAAGTGTTCACTATAGCGCCATTGCGCCAGCCATTTGCCATATCATCGAGTCCACGAGCGCCGTTCAAACGAGAATTATGGCTTTTCGTGTCTGTCGCTTTTTACTGGCCAACAGCCAGTTCTACAGACAGTTTTTAGCATCCAATGGATTTCTGCAGCTGATGAACATATTTGTGGCGGTGATGAAAAATAATGAGGCACCCAAGGCCTCGGAGCAGGATGCTGCCGATGTCTCAGCTTTGGTTGGCCTCAAGCGCAATCAGCATCGGGAAAAGTATTTCGAGGAAGTGGCTCGGAATCTGGAGGGCGTTCGCAGCGATATCTTCGACTATCAAATGCTGAAGAACTCTACGCGCAATTGCGAGTACGTAATGCCCAAGGAGAATGAAGCCATCGAGTTAGCACATGAGATCCTCAAATGTCTGATGCTGCTCTCGGCTCAGCAAATTGGCATGAGAGCGTGGGAGGTGCGTATTGAATACTTTCAATATTCCCTGTCTCATAAAGTTTCTATATTCCAGCTACTATCACGAAACACCTCACTGGCGCCCATTGTTTATTTCGTCAAGGAGGATAGCGAGCAACGCTCTTCGGCACTCAAGATTCTGTCCAACTTCTGCAAGGATCCCTGCGCATTTTATATGCTCAGCACTGCCGACTCCATTGTGGCTGCCTGTGAGCTGCTCATGGCTGTCAACATGAGCAAGCCGCTGTCGGAGAGCGAGTGCCGGCATTGCGTGAATATTATCTCAACGCTATCGGCTGATGCCTGCAGCCGCTCCAAGATACGCCGCTGCGGTGCACTGCGCAAGCTGGTGGCCATGATACGGGAGTCACACTCACAGAGTGAGCGTTCGTCTGTAAGTTGTATAGTCATCTAATACACAAGATAGATTGATTTATATTTGATTTTCTCCTAGCTGTTTCACATTCTGAACAACTTTCAATACGACAATCTGAGCATGGAAATGCTGCTGTATGAGGGTCTGGTGCCGATGCTGGTGCGTGAGCTAAATGATTATCTTACGAGCGATGAGGAGCATCATAAGCGGCGGCGCGAGGAGCGTATTCAAGGCGGCAAAAAGCGAAAGTTAACTGATCCCACAACGCCAGAAACTTTGAGCAAGGTATATAGAAATAGAAGTAAATAAATATAGAAACTCTGAGCAAGGTATATGGAATTATATATATATAAATATACATATATATGAAGAGTAATCCGTCAGCTAATCAGCTTCTCTCCACTTCTGTGACAGTTCTCGAAAACCCAGGAAGCACTCAACTCGGACTTTGATTCGCCCAGTAGCTCACCGCGCTCCTATCGCACAACCAGTCCGTGCAGTTCGCGTAGCATGTCGCCCGTTTGCTCGAATATATTTGCCAATGATGACGACGAGAATTATTCACCCGCCTGCAGTGACGACGATGACGATGAGGACGATAGCAAGGCGAGCACTGGCAATGCGGATACACGCGAATCTCGCATAGCTACGAATCGTGCACAGCCCGCCAATGTAATGGACATACTGAAGCTTATCGACGAGGGTAGCGAAACAATTGACGACACCTTGTCCGACAAGGAGGACATGGAGGAGCTTAGCTCTGATGTGCCGCCCAAACTGGCACAGCTGCGCAGTCAAGCGGGCGATACTATCGATGTCATTGAGAACCTTATTTACCGGATTACACTAATGATCAATAAGCGGCCGGAGCTGGGCAAGCCGGAAACTCTAGACACTCTAATACGAGCCATCAATCTCTTTGGAGCGAACAATAATTTTGCCAATGCGTTGACCAATATATTGCTGTAAGTATGGGATAGCTTGAATTGTAAAATATTTCATTAATCTTTAAAATCTTTCTACAGCGAAAGCCAGTTCTTTGCCCAGATCATCAAGCATGGCGTTGTGCATCAGCTTTATCAACTGACCAAAGTGGATGAGGTATTCCCAACTTCTTGTTTTGATCCCGAATCTTCGATTCAAATCCTTACTCTAAGCTTTACTAATTTGTATTAACTTGCAGATGCGCAAGGATGGCTTTGCTTTTCTGGAGACGCTCACAAATGTGGGTGAGTCGAACTATGGCAAGGAGGAGCTGGTGCGATTGCTACGTTGCGAAACAGATTTGAATGCGCAGCAACGAGCGGCCATATCCGTGGCGTACATCATTAAGAGCCATCGGCTGCTCTATCAATTCCTATATGATGGCAATGCTCTGACGCTGCTCTTCGACTTGCTGCTGCGCAAGAAGAGCGACAATTTGTATGCAGATGAGGCGGCGGATGCTGTGACGGCCATGTCACGCTTTACGCTGGGCATTGTGCTGCCCGAAGCAGAGCAGGTGGACAACAACAGCAGCAGCAGCACCTGCTTAAGCCAGCTGAATGCCCCAAATGTCCCACTGCATGATCATTGTGATATGCGGTTTCTGCTACCCAGCGAGGATGCGGATGACAAGGCAAGGACAACTCTCAGCATTGGTTTCAACAAACAGCTGCTCTGCGAAACCAGCGAGGTGTTCAACAAGATGCTCAATAGCGATTTTCGCGAGGGCCACGACGGCGAGATTCAGCTTCGCGATTATACGGCCAATGGATTGAGGTATTTCCTGCACTTGATTGGCTGCCATGCAAGGCATACGACAATGCCGGACTATGGCGCCCTGCTACAGGCCTTTGAGATGTCGCGCGTGTACATCATACCGGAGCTGGAGACGCTGCTGCACGAGCGGCTTATACAACTTCTGGACTCGCACAATTGCCTGCGATTGCTGGAGTGGGCCTTGAAGAACTACCATGCGGAGCTGACCGAGACGGCGATTAGCTATTATCTGTGCGCTGCACTGCCGGCACAGGATAAATTGGAGCTGTTCCGAGCGGCCGAGGATTCGGTCTATGCCAGCGAATGGTTCCAGTTGCTCAACGATGCGGTCTACGAGCGATGTCGCAGCACGGGCTATTAGCTACTTAAGATTTATGCTCGACCTGCCAACTATTAATGTGATTGTCTGTGTGTAAGTGTGTGTGTGTGTGTATGTGTTTCTTGTGCTTGTAAATGTCCATGTATGTGAGTTTGTGCCAAATCCAAACGCTTTATATTTAAAGACCCAGCCAACTTTATAAGAATGCGCTACCATATTAATATTAAACATAATAAACTATCTAAGCCTAACTGCGCTGCGTAGATTCCTCGAAGGTCGGCATGGCACAGAATCTGAGCACTAGCCAATCTGTCAATGGAGCTGGCGTCAGCTTGAAGAGCCAACGATAGACCTTGTAGCGACAGGGTTCGTGTATGTATAGACTCTTGGGCTGCACGTTGGTCAGCGCATCCCTGAACTGCTCCAACAAAGCCTCGTCCTGGAGCTGATTGGGTTTCTTGAAGCCACTCAACATGCTCAGATACTCATGGAAAGCGTTGAAGTAGCTACCATAGTAGGCCAACTGCTCCGCGCTGAATGCCTCTAGCTGCTGTTGGGCCTGCTGCTGCTGTCGTGCCGCAATGTTGCTCTCCAGCACGAAGGAGCCGGGCACAAAGTTGACCACCTCCATGCCATGCGGCTGCAGCTCAATGCGCAGCGCATCGTTCCATACACGCAGCGCCGCTTTCGTGGCGGCATAGGGCGCCAGAGCGGGCAGCGCCTGGAAGCCACAGTGGCTGGTCACGTTGATGATACGCGCACGCTGCTGGCGCAGCAGCGGCAACAGCTGTCGGGTCAGACGCATGGTGCCCAGAAGATTGCAATTGATCTGCTGCTCGATCTGCGCCGGCAGCTGCCATTCGAATTCACCGAAGCACATGACGCCCGCATTGTTGACCAACGCCATCAGCTGGCAGTCCGAGCTGGCCAAGAGCTGCTCCAGCTTGGCATGCAGCTGCGCTATGGACTTCGGCTCCAGCAGATCCAGCTGCCAGGTGTGCATGCGTCGTTCACTCTCGCCGCTCATCTGTTGCAGCAGCTGAGCGCCCTGCGATTCCAAATTGTGGCAGCACGAGATGACTGTCATATGCAGCGCCCTATAGCAGTAGACGGCGAGGGAGTGGCTGCATTGAAATCAATTTTATATTCATATATACTATATAGCATATACGATGTCAGCTTACCCCAAGCCCGAATCGCAGCCTGTCACCAGCACCACTTGACGCGGCCCAACGCTCAGCTGGCGTCGACCCAAGCCCAGGCAGCGTTTCAGGGCGCACAGCAGTTGATTGCGGCTGCCCATTTCGGCGGTTCCAGATAAACTGAGAAAAAAAAACCTACCAGCAAAAAAAGAAAAAGCAAATATGAAGAACGAACGAATAAAATGTAAACATGCAAAACGAACCCGAAATTTTAATTCATCTCATACATATATGCACTTCTATGTATGCGTCGGCATTATCTGTAGCTCAGCGATATATATGTGTTTCTTTATAAGACACTTATACATAGATCCATTTGCTTGCGACTCGCACCTTTCGAGTCTTACCTGCGCATTAGGCTGTTGCCAAAAAAAAAAAGAGAATCAAAAACCCCAGTCATAGCACCTCAGCTGGCTTGCACACTCATATATCTTCTTTATATTTGTACATATATTTATACTGTTATTATTATATATAATCTTATTCCTTTTATGGGCATTTTAATACGGTTTCATATACACAAACTCAATTCTAAATCATTTCAGATTTAGTACATTAATTTTTATATACGAATCTCAGATGAATTAGAATTCAGAATTCAGAAAAACTAACGCCTAATATTTATAAATTTATATAATCTTTCTAAATACCTACTCAATATCTTTATATCTAGTTTCAGACGGTACTCGACTGAAGCTGCTTCCAGCTACATTATCTTTGGAGCAATAAAGATTATGGTCGAAGTATAGCTGACTTTTAATACCCACAATCTGAGGCCACATTTGGTAGAAGCAAACTAGATCAAAAACTTAATGAAAATCTTTGCCTTACTTCTTGTATATCTACAACTCTATCTGAAATACTTTACCAAGATACTTACTTTTTGGGTTCAGCCTAATTTACCTGACATATTTCAGTGTACGCTGAGCCAGAGTTTTTATTTTTGTAATCTTATGCGATTTCAATTGTTTCAGACACATCCGTTCCGGCTCTGTCTGTCAGGTAGAATCCATACCTTGATCTTGAATTCTCGCCATCTCTCTCCCCCACTAACTCTCTCTCTCTCTCTCTCTCTCTAAAGAAGAAGACGATTTGCTTTTAAGGTTGTTCTGTTTTATATTTTATTTCTCTTACACAATTTTGGTTGTATTGCTCCATTTGGGAAAGTGCATTCAATTTTTTTTTTACAAATTTCGTGATTTTTATTTTAAGTTGAAGAATTTGCTTATTGAAGGTATTTTTCAGTTATCGATTTTCAGGGAGTTGCTACTCGTAAGGCTATATCAAATATTTCTGCCTGATTTGCATTTGCTCGTGTTTATCATCAAATATATATCTATATATATATGTATATATTTTATTGTATTGCATAATACACATAATTACATATTAAATAATTGCTTTGCGTTTTGTTTTGTCATTTCTTATAAATTGTATTTGAAAATAGAGCGCATTTTGCGTTTAGTAAAAATATATTTGGGTTTTTCATGTTTTTTTGTTTTCTTTGTTGTTGTTGTTTTTTCTCTGTCTACTGTGCCTTAAGTCTTAAGTAGTATATAGTATATAGTATATATGTATATATTTAGTAATTCAAATTCTCATTTTTCTCTCATTTGCAAACTATATTTATATAATTTGTTTTATATTCCCTATTTACTTTTTATCAAGGCAACGTATTTAGTATTTTGTATTTTAAAAGTTTTTTCTTTTGTTTTGTGTGTTGTATTTAATTTATTAATATTTAAATGTACAATTTTAAAACCGGCATAGTTCATTTCATTACACACTCTGTTAATGCTTTCTTTAAATGATTTATTTGTAGTTTATTTAATTATTTAATTACTCTTTTGTTTTGTTTAACTTGTTAATAATAAATATCACAACGCATCCTTCATATACAACAAACATCCTTTGCCAAACTCAACTTCAATCCTTACATAAATCATTTTTACATTTCGTTCAAATGTTTCAGGCATTCTTTAAATATAGATTACAATGTATGTATATTTTTTGAAAACACACGCAAATCAAAATGGTTGAAAAAATTGCACAAAAATACAAGTAAATATAGTATATACACATATATGTATATATACATATATATATATATTTGCTATATGGTATATAAGTAGTTATAGATAATTGATAGCAAATCATAAATTAAACATAATAAAGATAATAATACAAAAGCAGTTATACATGTAACGGGGGAAAAATAAAAACAATGTCAAATATTAAATAGGGCCGCCAACGCCTACGTCCCACAGGGGGGCGGGGGGCGTGAGGGCATGTGGCAGCCGTGTCTACACAATAATCATAAAACATCGTTACAAAAAACAAGAGAAAACATTGCGTAAAAATCTTAATTAATTAGCGTTCGATCAACGTTAATCTGTATATGAACATATAAACTGTTGCCACATGTGGCATGTTGCACGTTGCATGTTGCATGTTGCATGCACGCATTCGACTAACTGTTATATGTATGTTTGACTTTCTTTCGTTGCATCCAGCATTCAGCATTCAGCATTGATGCATTAAACTAAATGTAATGTTTGACTCTACTTATGTTAAACTGTATAAATGTTTGCCACATGTGGCACGTATTAAACTAAATGTAATGTTTGACTTTCGTTAGTGACGCGCGCCACCGCCACGCACCCTATACTGGTTATAAGCTAACCAGCTTGGACGGCTCACTTGTGGGCGTTGGCAGCTCCAGGGGATGCTTGTTCTGGGAGGAGCAGGTGGGCAACAAGGGGCCAGAGACGGGCGTTAGGCCGGTGCCACCATCCATCAGCGAATCGAAATTGAAGGTGCCCGTCGAGGGCGTTTGAATGGGCACGCCCTGGATCTGTGTGGGCGGCGCTTTGCCATCGATGGCAGCGCCACCGACAGCGGCAGCAGCGATGCCAAACGAACGCTGCGCGTTCACATTGAGCGTATTGGGACGCGGCTTGGGCAGCTTGTTCAGCGCATGGGCATTCAGTGTGGGACTGCTGATGGCGCTGGTAAAGTGCGCAAAACTGGACGGTGCCGTGCTCGAAATGGGCGTATTCAATGAAACGCTAGCGGCCGGGCCCGTGGGCGTTTGCAGAGATGCATTGAATGTGGCAATGTTGGGCAGCGCAAAGCGCTTGGCCGGCGGTGGTCCATCCTGGTCCAGCGATGAGCCCGAATCGATGGCACCGTCCTGTGGCTCGTGCTTGATGTGCTGCAGCAGCTGCTCATCGGTGAGCACCGGCTTGAGATCCAGCGGAGAATTGCTGCGTCCGGTCGAATTGAGCGTGGCATCGAAGCCGGTGATCGTGCCGTTGCTGCTGTCATTGCTGTTGCTGTTGTTGTTGTTGTTGCTATTGTTGCTGTTGTGGAGACTCACGCTGCTGGCATTGCAGTTGGCCACGTTGAGCAGCGTTGTGGGTCCAATCAAGCCATTGCACGTGGCCACGCTGAGCAGATCCTCGCGCACCTTCTGGCATGTGGAACTGTGTGCCTGGAGCACGTACTCCAATTGATTCTTGGACGCAGTCAACCTCTCAATCTCCTTTTTCATTTCCTCGCCCTTCTTCACCAGCGCATCGACCTCCTCGGAAAGCTCGTTGGTCTGATCGACGCGTCGCTTGCGACAGCGCGCTGCCGCCAGCTTGTTGCGTTCACGTCGGATGCGACGTTTCTCCTCCTCCTCCGGGGACATGTTGGCCGCCTTGTTGGGACGACGACCGCCGCCGCGACGCGCCGGCGTGGCACTGTTTGAGGTAGTTGAATTGGCCGCAAGGCTCGACACGCGTCCTCCATTGTTGACACCCGCCAGCGCGGCCGTAAAATTATTGACCCCGCCATTGGAGACGTTGCCCATCATATGACCGCCATTCTGATACGAGGTACTGTCTGTCGCGGCACTAGCTGCAATCGCAAGATATTTAGAGATTAGTCTAGCTCGCCATTTGCTTCACACGCTCTACTCACAAGTATCCGTTGTGCTTTGGTCGTCGTTCAGCTGCCCCTCGTTCCACGAGGCATTGGAATCCTCCGTATCACTGCCGGGCACACTGCCGGCACAGTTGAGGCCAAGTAAATTGAATTGCGGATTCGAATTGCCGGTTATCGGATTTGCATTGATCAACGGCAATGTGGCGCCACCAGCCGTTGTGGACGTAATCGTATTGTTGTTCGTTACGTTGCCCAGCGATGTAAGCGGCGGCGGCTTGAAGCCCGCCTGGAAAGGCAATGAGTCCGTAGTCAGCTCATAGATCGTCTCCTCAATGGTACGCAGCGTGGTCGGCGTCAGCGTTGGCGTTGTCAGCGTCGGTGCACTCTGCACGCCATCAAATGTAATGAGCTGCAAGATAATAAGGGTATTCCATTTAGTATATAATATAATTACAATTTCAAATTTTACAAAACGGAAGAACTATAATTCCCAGGAAGATGCTGCGGCATAAGCAAAATAACAGATCGATACCTTAGCTAAAAAGTCTTTATAAACATGCATCGATTATTATCGATACCAGGTTAAACAAATTCTCATCTCAACTGATAATTCCTATACATAATCATATGTATTCAAAGACAAATACAAAATCAAGAAATATATATCAATATATTAATAATCGAGTGGGTAGCATTGAGTTCAGTGTGATCATATCACAGTTAGGATCATACTAATATTATTTTCAAGCAATTACACAACAAATTTCTTATCCCTAGCCCATTTCTGGCGGTTCGATAATTTCTCGTTTGTTATCGAACTATCGTACCTGCTGCATAAAAAGCTCACTAGCCAAAAAGTTAGCAATTTCATTGGCACTATCCAATGTTAATTTATCGCCATTTGTTGTTGCTGCTACCGATGGCAGCTGTTGCTGTTGTTGTTGCTGCTGTTGCTGCTGCGCCTGTTGTTGTTGTTGTTGATTATAATTAATATGCGCACAATTGTTGCTAAATTGTTGTTGCTGTTGTTGTTGTTGCTGCTGCTGCTGCTGCTGGCTTAAAAAGCTTTGCATTTGGCACATGGCTGCCATCGCGGCTGTCGCAGTGTTGGCGTTGGCGGCGTTGGCGTTGGCGTGAATATTGCCGTTAGCAGTCACAGCAGCAACAGTTGTTGCGTGCATATTGCTGCGTGCCATGTTGGCGTTGTTGTTGTTGCTGTTGTTATGACCATATGATTGCTTTGCATGTTGTTGCTGGTAGTCTGACTGCGTGGGCTGTTGCTGACGTAACAATTGCTGCTGCTGCTGTTGCTGCTGCTGTTGATAGTACTGTTGTTGATTGTACTGCAATTGTTGCTGCTGCAGCTGGTTGTATTGAGCTGCATAGGGCAGTTGTAACTGTTGCTGTTGCAGCAGCAGCTGTTGTTGTTGTTGTAAATGTTGTTGCTGCTGCTGCTGCTGCTGCTGTTGTTGTTGTTGCTGAAGATGGTGCTGCTGCTGCTGCTGGTGTTGCTGCTGCATTTGCAACTGTTGCTGATAGTAGGGCTGGTAGCACGCATTATGCGTTCTACCATTGAGATTTTTCATCATAACGCGCGTGTGGCTTATAGACTAATTGGGTTCGCTTAATAAATATCAAGTATACGTATTAAATATTACGCATACGCAGCGTAAACTAATTATTGATTGACTTTTGCTTTTCTGGCTTTTGTTGTGACTAGCTTCTGTAAATTCGTATTGACTTCTGGGCATTTAACAATATAAGTGAACAACAATATGTATATAAATAAACTATGTATACTTAATTAAAAAAATATATGAAACAAAAACAAGCAGCTGTTGCTGGCGAAATTACTGTGTGTGTTAAATTAAATATTTACAGCAAACTTTTCTTGGAAAAGCTTTAAATTGTAATAATGATGTTGTTGTTGTCGTTGTTGTAGTTGTTGCTCTCGAGTTGTTGGGCGCCAAAAGACAGATGTATATATATATATCTAGTATATATATATATAGTTCGTTCGTTTCGCGTTTTGGCTTTTGCGTTTGCCTTTCGTTTAGTTATTTGTTCGTTCGTTTTGGACTTAACATTCGTTGTTGTTGTTGTTGTTGCTTTTGCTGCTGCTATCTTAGCCACTTTCCGGCGGCTTGAGACGCGCCACCAGCAGCGTTTGCCAATTTCGCAAGGGTTCGAAATTTAAGTTCAACTCGGCCAATGCAAACATAATAAATTTAATTATCAAACTACAAATAGCACGTGTTGACAACGTCTCTTCTTCTTCTTTTTAAAAAAACAATAATTACAACAAATATTAAATAATTATAATTAATAAACGTTTACAAAAGAAAAAAATGCTCTTAATTGCAGGCAAATTGCGCGAGTTATATAATTGTGTTGCTGTTGTTGTATATACATAAAATATATATATACATATATATCTCTATGTACTATGTACTATATGCTAGGTACATCTGCGTATTTATATATAGTTTTATATTATATGTATTTCGATTATGCTTTGCACACTTCTTCGCATGGGCCACGCCTCTACATATATGAACTTTATCGTGTGCAAATGTATATATATATATATCTATCTATATACTCATGCGGCATGCAGCGTGAAGAATTTGTTGTTTTCCTTTTGCTTTCTTATTCCTCTAAATTCTTAATTTCCATTCGTTGTTTCAAATTCGTTTTGGCAATTGCACGCGCTGCGAAAAACACACCAAATTGTTCTATTTCTTTTATTTTATTTTTATTTTATATCTTTTTTTTTTTTTGCAAATTCGTTTTTCCTTTTGTTGCTTTTCGAAATTTATTTTCGTAGTATTTGTAGTTTTTTTTTATTTTTTTTCGTTCGAGGGGAAGCGCGCGCGCGTGCGATCGCAGCAAAAGTTTTTCCTTTTGCGTTTGAAATTCAAAAAGAATTCTCAACTTCGATGGTTCGTTGTTCGTTTGCGACTGAGCGAAAGAAATTGAAATTGGCAGAAACGATTCTTTGAGATTTCGATACAAATGCAATACACACAAAGAGAGAGTGCGACTGTGTGTGTGTGTGTGTGTGTGTGTGTGCGTTGCTATTCTCTCGAGTGAGTAAATTAGACGACAACAACAACAACAATAATAGCGTTTAGCTGCTAAGCAAATCGAATAAATTTCAAATGTGCCTGCTCTTAATTGAGCCAGCAACCCACACGACCAACAGCAGCAGCAGCAGCAGTGAGAGCAACAGCAACAGCAACAAGCAGAAGCAGCAACTGCGAGCAGCCCACGCCAACAACAGCAACAGTTGCTGCCATAAGTTTTGCTATAAACAATTCTACAACTAATTTGATTTGCCATCAATTTAAAGGATCTGAACATCAATTTGAGCAAAAGTTATACAAGTTATATGAAATATATAATATAATATTATATACATATATGTTGTAGCTCTCGAGCAGCAACAGTTGCTGGCATTAGTTAGGCTCTAAGGTCAGGCTGAGTCAGCCTAAATTTATAGTGTGACATGTTATAAATTGACAGCTTTAGCCTCTTTAAACTAAGAAATTTTCAAGCTATACGAAAGGTATTAAACTGACTTTATATAGGTTTAAGCTTAGTTCTCTCTCTCTCTCTCTCCCTCTCTCTCTTTAGCTCACCAAATTAGAACACTTTTATGGCAACTCTAATTGCGTTTGGTGCCACCCTAAGGCATTTTGGCTTAAACGTTTCGAGCTGTCATTAATAAACAGCTAATATAACTCAATACGCCTCCTTCAGGCTGTCAGCCGGCAGCATTTAGCAAGAGTTATGACAGCCTCTCGACTATATGCAGAGTGTTTATCTGTGTGTACGTGTGTGTGTGTGTGCGTCTGTTTGTTGTTTTCTTTTGTATTTATAGCAATCAGCGCTGTCACAATTCCCAGAAGAAACGGAACACAAGCCAGATGCAAAATGCGTGTGCCGCCGTCAGATTGGCTGAGAGCAGGTGCCTTGTCAGCCTCAATAAACAATAGCAATTATTTTACTTTGAGATATTTGTGTGTAGCTAAAAAAAATAGTGGTCAGTGTGTGCCTCTCTCTCTCTCTCTCTCTCTCTCTCTCTCTCTTTCTCCCTCTCACTCAAGTGTTGTCCAACACTGAAAGCTGTTTTGAATTGCTTCATTTCATTTAAGCATCATAAATTTTTGTATAATATATATTTGAACGTGGGGCATTGATCCTTTGACTTATCGCACGGCATTTCCTTCAACTCGTTTATTTACGAGTCAACAATCAAATTTATTCTTTCTGTGCATTTTGTTGACTTTAGCTTTTATTTTCCATTTTTGAAGTAAACCGCTTGTTTTTGTTTGCATAAATGTTTAAACATTTGCGACTTTCGTTTTAACCCACTTTCCCAAAGTGACAAAGTTTTATTTATTTTATTTTATTTTTTTTTTCATTTTCGGATATTGCATAAAAAAAAGCAAACAGAAATAAATTGAAAATTTAATGAACGCAAATGTTGTCTGTTTTTTGCTTTTCGCTTTTCGCAGAACCCATTTGCAGATGAATCAGCCAATTTAGTTGAATTAAAAATATATAACAAATGATAATAATGATATGCATAGTATGTAGTGCGCGCCGTAATCGTAATTGTCTAAATTGAAACGGGCTGGTTTGACGCAGCGACAGTGACAACTATTCTTATCAGAGCGACAATGCCGAAGTTCAGGTCAAAGGGGTCAATTGAGCTGCGAGCGAGCGAACGAGAGACGAGTGAAAATAAAACCACATTCTGACGTCGAAAATACCCTCGAATATACACGTACAGAGCGTTGGGTGTATAATTGATACTCTGATAACACAAAGACAGAATGAGCGAGAGGCAGAGAGATGCAGAAACAGATATAAAAGGAAGCATGAAAGAGAGTGAAAGAGAGAGAGACTAATAGAGAAATACAGAATGAGCTAATAGTATAAGAGTCCCCCACTAAGAATCTCTGCTTGAACTGTTCACTCCTCAATAAGCTGCTAATCTACAGGGTATCTCTGGGTGGAACAATGTCTTAGACTCATCAATATACATACGTACATTCAATTCGCTGACTAATGCGACGATTGACGAAGTTGACTACTACTAAAAAATTTGATTACATGGGCGCGCTTGATAAGCGAATGTAAGTCAACTTGATGTGGACTCAACTGAGCGTCGTATGAGTAGTGTGCGCCTGACTACAGTAATTACTGGCTAGTGCAAACACACACTGTGCAAGTGCAAGTGTAGTTGGTAATTAAACTAACATTTAGCAGTAAGATTATACACTTATTAATTATTTAATAATTGACAATGTGATTTATGTTGAGCACTCAGGCGAAAGTTGAACTGCCCTTGAAATTAATTAGTTCATTTGAAATGAATTCGCACTGTGCCTGTGTTTATATTTGACAAATACGCGGCGAATTAAGCGTTTTAAGAAGGCGAAAAGCAAAAGCAAAAGCAAAAGAAAACGACGGCATTGTTATTTACTTGTTGTTGTTGTTGCTTTGTATAGCTGACGTGTAAAGTTATTTTAAGCCAATTTCAGCCAGACAATGACGCAATAAAACAAAATACAAACAACTTGGCGGCTGTGATGACAATTTCATTTGTTTATATCAAAAACGAGCGAAGATGTTAAGCACAACGGTCAAAATGTTAACCAGCGCTGCTAAATCAATGTTAATGACAGCTGTTATTGGGCATCAAAATGAAATGTAATAAATATCATTTTAAAATATATATATGATATATAAGAACATATATAAATCATTAAGAATAAGAAATTGTTTAAATTTTGTATAATTTAAGTTTTATAGAATTTATAAAATGTTGTTAATTCCAAGGCATCTCCGAGTCGCAATCATTTGCCAACTGTATTACCAACTTTGGCTTTGTTGCACTGCTCAGTTTAGCCAGGTTTGTTTGTTTGCTATTTACTTTTGAATGCCTATTATTTATTTCTATGTGCAATTGCATAAATTAAGCTGAAATTGTGTATAGATGCATTTAGATACAGCCAATTGCCAGATGAAGGTTGCAACAAAAGCTCGCCGACTTATTAGAAATGCGCATTATTTACAATCAAATAGCAAAATTTTTTGATTTCTAATTGGCAAAAAAATATATATATAATAATAATAAAAAAGAGTTGCCAACAAGAGCGACAACGACAATCGACGCTCAAGTGCATTGCTTTTATTTATTATTTATTTTATTTTGTTTTTTATTATCGTGACTGCAGTCAAAGTTGTTGCAATGTCAGCGCCAGAGTTGACAAGTTCAAGTGCGCTGTCAGTAGGCCAGAGTTGCCAGCTGCATAAGTGAGTGTGAGATTGCGAGTGCCAGTGTGTGTGTGTCTGTGTACAGTTTTGCACTTCCCCTTGCGATAAGCGCATACATAATTGAAATTCACAATATATTTTGTTTTCTTTGCATAAGCAAATTTTCAGCGAATAAAACAATTAATGCAAAAGAGGGAGAAACGCAAAAAAAAAAATAAATATAATTTTATTTTATTCTCTTATTTTGAATTTTTATGCACGCTCGTTAAAGTAAACTGAGTGAGCATATTAGCTTCTCTTGACTATATTTGTCTATTCAGTTAAAGTTGAAATTAGTCTTGGCTATAGACTAGCTAAAGAAGCTAACAGATCAACTATGTATATAGATCTACCTAGATTATGCTGATCTTACGTTTCAAGTTACTTTAGAAACATACAAAATTTATAAACTTTTCACACTATTAAATCTATTTCTTGGGCAATGAACTCGAAAGTTCCTTGGGCTGCTGAGCGAGTATTGCGCAGTGGGTTATTACCGATTGCACTTTTCTTATTTGTACATCTCTTTGCTTTGTATTTTTTCGCATTTCGTTTGGAAAGGAGAACGTGACCGCAATGCCGTAGTGAAATTGTCTGGAGTGGTTTCGCGCGGAGTGCCAGCTCTTTTTGATAAAGCCAAGCTTTAGGTCTGTCTCAGAGCCGATTCGTAGTCCGCTCCCGGTCTCGCTTCCGCGCCCAGTCGAAGTCAACGCCCGGCCGGTTGCCTTCATCATTTCTGTACGCTTCTTTATATATATATATATATTATTTTTTTTTTTTTCGTGCCGGCCTTTTTCGGGCACGCAAACGCCGCTTGACCATATGCCCGATGCCATATACTATATACGAGATATATGTATATATATATATACATTATATGTGTGTACTATATATGATTATTTGCGACTGGCATTTAAAAACACTTGATGTTTGCCCATTTTCGGAACGCCCACGCGAATTGACTGCGCATTGCCGTCTGCTTCGACAAAATTGAATTAATCTTGTTTTCTTTTTTTTTTAAGTCATAATTCAAAATTTGCCAAAAAGTGCAGCCAACCACCCGAGGGTTCCAGCTACATAAATTTCAACTCAAATTTTTCGAGGGTTTTTTTTTAAATATATATACATATATATATCGTATTTTTTGTGGTATCCGATTGCGATTGCCTGCGTGCCAGGCTTTTAGGTTCAGTGTCAAATTAATCAGACTTTTGTTTGCCCTGTGCCATTTGGGTCTGACATGGGGCGTGGCAGCAGTGGACAACAACAACAACAACAACGACAGTCAAAGCATTTGACAAATTTACATGTGTTGTTCAACAACAAAAAATATTTCACTTCTGTCGTTTTGTTTGACTTTAAGCAGTGCATTGAACCCGCCTAATGAATATACTTGTATTGTATTATTATACTCAAATACTCACAGAGAGAGAGTGAGAGAGAGAGAGATATTTGGCAAAGGTGTGACCTGCCCGATAACAATTCCTCTAACTGACGTGGCAGTACCCAATTATATATGCACTAAATATACTAAATAAATAGTATTGTAAGCAAATATATTTCAAAATAGTTTTTTCTTTGATAACACAAATATTTATCAAGTAATAATTGTGAATAAATAGGAGTGCGACTGAGCACTAAATGTTGGACGAGAAAAATGTTTTGATAAACATATTATATTAGATGATAAATATTAAAAAACAAATAATTTTGCTGCTTTTTTTTTAGATACTAGGAAACTCGGAAATAAAAATATGGAATAAAGCACTATCTAGGTTTAGTTTAGCTAAATTTAGTTTAGTTAAGTTTAGTTAAATTTAAAAAATGGAATAAAGAACCTCTTAACTTTTTATATGATCAAATTTTACAACTATTTGTTGATCAAATACCAAATTATTAATGAATTAAATAATTTATTTTGCAATAAAAAGTGCATTATCTAATATAGTGCACTATCAATGTAAGCTATATTTAATATAAATTAACAAAATAAATTACTTGAATCTCTGGACGTCTGTCTGAACTACGTTTATTGCCTGGCTTTGGCAATGGGCATTTTATTTTGATTGCATTAAACGAAATTCATCAAACTGATAAAAAAGGAGAAATGAAGCCCCCCAACACAGATAAGCGAACAATTGTGCACATTGATAAACGTCAATGAGATAGGGTTCCAGGGAACCATAAACGTTTTGCCAATTGACTCTGCACTTTGGCTCGAGTGTCATTAACTTGTAATTAAATTTGTAAAGTAAAAAGTATCAAGTATATGGCAGAAGGACAGTTGAACACAAATGGGGAAATTCCCGGCTAATAAAGTGACGCGACATTGGTCTAGGAATAATTTATTTAAATGCATTTTGTCGCGACACGCGCAACAAAAACAATCAGCTAAAGCAACAGCAGCAACAACAATCAAAAATAATAAAAACAAATCGAGCTGCGGGGGAGTCGAGGAAATTTATGGTAAAGTTTTGCCAGCCAGCCCCGAGGAAATGGCAAACAAACGACGCGACGACGAGGCGCCACGGACGCAGGACGCAAGGACAACACGTAAAATGCAAGTCGCAGTGCACGTGGGGCCAAACAGACTTGCGGGGCGGGCAACAAACAGTTTACGCTGGCAGACAGCGCCAGAGACAGCCAAGTAGACAACTAGACAAGCAGACAAGCAGACAAGTAGTAAAAGTTGTTTTCACTTTTCCAGCGTGTCTGCCAAAAGGCTAGGGTTTGGCCAAGCACACAAAATTCCAAGAAGGACAATGCGACGCCCCGGGCGAAAGAGCCAAAAACTTCAGCTCAAATTGGCTAATGTGCATTTGTGGTTTGTTGTTGCAGTTGCTGTTGCTGTTGTTGTTGTAATAGCTGGTCACTTGACTGCTGTCTCAAATTGCAAGCAAGAGTAGAATATTATTTTAGACAGAATGTCCTTTTTGGCCAGGCCAGGACAGAATGCCAAAAAGTAAAATGACCGATCAAATTAGTAGCCAAAAGAAATTCAAGCAGACTTGACTGCACTGCAAATTATATTGCTAGACATACTATGTATATATATACTTTATATATATATATGTATAATACCTGCAATCTGCGGCATTAGCACAAAATTGAATTGCAATTGAATGCGCGCGCCGGACTGCTCAACTTCACGCTGCAATTAACTGGGCTGTCTGTCTGCTAATGGCCATAAAATACATATATACATATATATCATATATCTCTCTATATAGCTCAGCTAATGGCCATAACTATCTTGTCTGCTTAGCCACAAATTGTATTCCATTCTGTCAGTTAGCAACAGCCACAATTGCACTCAAGCTGTGCTTCAACTAGTTGCGAATTTCAAGAGAAATTGCAAGAAGAAACAGTTATCTTTGAGCTCTACTTGAATAGCAATGTCTACTATATTACATAGATCAAAACAAAATGGAGATTCAACTGTAGCAATTCTTCTTATTAAACTGAAATCTTCAAATCTAATTTTATCAGAGGTTTAAGTCATGTACATTCTCTAACTTATAGCATAATAGGCATATATTTCTGACCTATATTTCTCCTAATATATCTCTTGCTTTCCACCCACTGATTGGATTGACTCTGATTGATTTGCCTTACATTCCAACAACATAACCAAATTTCTCTGTCTCAATCCATTTGCCCTATATAGTATTCAATTGAGTTCAGTTCAGTTTTCACGTAATACTCTGCATGGGTAGTTATTTGTATTATAATATTCAGTAATTTTTTTTTTTTGGCACTGGCTGTCAGGCATTTATCAAGTGCTTTCTTACTTTCTGGCCCACGAGCTGTCCAAAAGACGCCCACAAAGCCACTCGAAAAGTGCGCCCCAACAAAAAATGAAATAAGTAAAATAAATCGTACACAAAAAACAATCGAATGCTATCGAATGTCCCCCACACTTTGTGCACTCTTGCCCATATTCAGTTAATTAAAAGTGCCCAAGTCGAAATTTGTATGCCAAAGAAAGTTGAAATTATCTTCAGCCGCATTTTGTTGTGCCTCAGTGTGAGGGGGCACACACACACACACACACACACACACACAGACAACAAATGTTGTCTGTTTCATTGAAAGAGTTTGTTTTTTTTAGTGTGCATCTACTTAAGCGAGTGATAGATAGACTACCCTTGTAACTCCCTCGCAGAGCATCAATGGCAAATACACTTGGCGAAAAATTGAAAATCCAATTGTAAATAATTGCATTTTTTGATCAAACTATAGTGAAGCAATATATAAAACTAAAATAAAAAAATATTTGTTAAATATATAACTCTAATATCACTCAACTGTTATACTGCAGTATTTTTTAGTATTTTTGATACCACAATACTTTATATAGAATAAAAATAATTTTATAACATCTCGCATTTAAGTTCTTTTAGAAAGCGTTTCTATGCTCCTAATCATATTTACTGCAAATTACCAATACATTTTTCTCAGTGCACTTGTGCCTTAAGCGCCTTTAATTAAACAATTTGAGTCGCTTAAGTCGCATATGTCAGAAGTCGCAAGTGTTTGACTTGAAGCATATTACTTTGAACCGCCCCAATTGCAGCCATAAGTCTATGTAAGATATGAGATATATATATGTAAATATATATACATATATACCTCTGTCTTATATGCTTATGAAAGCGAGTATCAAGTGTCACGCGAATGCCTTTTGGGCCAGTTGAAAGGGTCATGCATGCGACGGCTGCCAATTTCAATTCGCTTTCTACGCTCGCACTAAAGCCCAGTTAAGCTGAACATTGAACCCTGCCCTGGCCATTAAACGTAAAGGTGCCATACACACACACACACACACACACACACACAAGTATACACACATATATGTATATTTGTATATAACAGATGTAAACCCCAAAAAAACTTGATAAAATTGCCCACAGAAATCGCACGTGTGCAATATAGTCAGACGCCGCCCGATCACTGGACTGTGAAATGCAATGGACGTAATATGCAAAAAATAAATGCAAAAAAAGAGACCAAACAAAAAACTGCAAAAATAAAGTAAACATATATTAACGGACAACTTGTTTTTGTAGCCGCTCATGAGTTGGCAACGTGATTTACTTTTAAGGGGGTGCAAAATTTAAGCGGGTGAGCAGCCAAATAGATTTCCATGTAACATAAAACCATTGCAAATTCTATATATGTAAGTGCATAGATATACATATTTAAATATTATACACGTCGAACATAAAATAAAATACAAAATGCGCAAAAACTCCGAAGCGTATAGAAAATTGTGCATAACTAAGAACTTATTATACAAATAACTTTTCTTGCATTATAAAACTGTTATACAAATAGCAAAAAAAAAATGTAAGCTGAGCTTTACATCAGATTTTAGGTTTTATACGATTTGCAAACTATACTACTATACGCTGCAAACTAACATACAAACTGTTATACAAAGTGTTATATATTCGAATTTCTTTTGCATTTTTCTGTTATACAAACTCTTAAAAATGTGTCCTTATATAATAATTATGAATTTGCAAGTTATTTTTAAATGCTTTACAAGCTTTATCAAGCAAAAAGTATCGAAAACACATTTGTATAACTTTATATCTATTTATACGACTCGATTCTTTAGCTATCTATAGAAAAGCAAGCATCAATCATATTTTATATGGCTAAATATTGTTTTCACATTTTTTCAATAATGTGGGACAAAAAACAAACTGATTTTCGACCTCCCCTTCACATGTGTGTATATGTATGTATGTACATATAATAAACCCCAAGAAACAAGGTCTTTCATAACTGTACAAATATTCGAAATATTTTCAAGTTATCAGCAAATGGATTTTAGGTGGGTTACGCCTACAAACTATTTGAACCATTCGTGCACTTGCCACACATAATAATTATTAATAATATTATCGCAGAGCAAAAAAAAATAGAAGAAAACAAAAAAACGAAAAAATATATATGTATGTATAAAACTTGGAACATAAATCGCGGCGCTGATAAGACGTCTAATCACTAAACAAACAAATTCTATTGCAAAACAGCAAAATCACATCAAATACGATATAATAATGGGGGCGCAAAACAGAAGACAAAATTCGAATAAATACATGTAAAAATCAAAGGGTATACGACGGCAAAATTTCCAAGAACGATAAGAAGCAATGCATTCAGCGATAGAGATATGCATGCATACATATACATACATACATATATTTCTATATATATAGTATTTATATAAATGTTTTCAAAACTGCAAATCGACAACTGGACTCGGGCTTCTGGAAATTTCAGTTACCCCTACACTTGCTTGATAAGCGAAACAACTGTTTTTATAACTATTTGTATTTTGTCGTTTTTCGATCTTTTTCTATGCTTACCGTTTTGGGCAATGGCGATAACGGCATATTAAAGAGATGATATTCATCGCCAAAGATATTGTAGCTGTCCAGGGTCATGTTTGCCGTATATGGGGGATCTATATTCGCAATGATATCGTTTGGGTAGTAATTGCCTTTAATAGGCGCAACAGGCGACGTCGTCGTCGTCGTCTGTGCCGATGACAAATGCAAATTTCTGACGAAATTCGCTATTGTTGTTTATTTGTTATTGTTGTATTTTATATGTATGTATGTATATACATATATTTTTTTGTTATTTGGATTCAACGCGCACTTCAAATGTATCTGTAGCTGTATTTGCCTTTTATTTTTTCTTTCCTCTTCTCAGTTTGTGTGTGTGTTTTTTTTTTCGCAAATTAATTTTGCTGTCAGCTTTTCCGAGAATTATTCGCGCGCTCTCTCGCACATACCGCGTTTTATTTACAAAATATGCTCAACAGTATTTTTCGCTTTGATATTCTTTTTGTTGCTTTACAAAAATGTTCGCATTTAGCAATTTAACAGTTTAACAGTTTTTCTTGTGCTTGCTCAGCTTTACACTTGCCGAGACGTTTCACACGGCCAACGGGTTCCGACTAAATGCGTCATCGTTGCGCCGACGGCTTTTATATGCGAGCTGCCCAGCGCCAACGACTCTTGAGCGTTCACCGCATTCCACAGTGTATACGAACTCGCTCTCGCTCTGCCTCTCTCACTCTGCGGCGAGAGCGAATTCAGCGTTTGAGTGAGTTAAAGTTAAGCGAGACGTTTGGCATTTCCGCGCAACGTTCGCAGCTTTAGTTTTTGTATGCATGCGTGTGTGTGTGTGTGTGCGTGTGTTTGTGTGTGTTTGTGTGTGTTCGTGTTTGGCTCTTGGGTTTAGCCCCAGACTGCCGTTTAGCCTTGCATTTTGCGCTCACGTGCCCACGCCCCAAAATTTTCTTGGCGACGTTTCTTCAGCTTCATTATCTTATCGCCAGACAATTTGATTATGACATAAGCAACTATATTTAAAGACATAGGTAATGTACCTCTTTCACACACACACACACACTAACACTCACACACATACATAATTACAATGGCCAGCCTTTGTGGGCCACCGTGGTAGTTGGTCTCAAGTTGGCCTTATCAGCCGCTGCGCTTTCCAAATGGGTCGTTCGAGCATTTCGCCGTTGTTTGATTCGCTTCGATTCGGCTGTTTTATTTTGTTTTCCTTGTATCTACCCCAGCGGCTACAGGTGTGTGGCAGGCACGCAGGTGTTTGTTTACTCTAGCTTTGACTTTATCTACGCTATGTCAGCATTCACACAAATATTGATGCGGCATGCGACTGTACACGTTCTATATGTAATATTTTATGCACAAAGGAAACCCTAGCGCAAAATATAGTTTCAAGATATTGTTGCACTATAATATACCCTGTAATACATGCGCATACCTGAAGAAAACTGCATTGTATAACAGCTAAACGTTTGAACTGATAACAATATAACAATTCATAATGTATAACAGTTAACAATTTGTTAGTTTACTGTATACCAGTTGTAGTATAACAGTTGAATATTGAATTATATTATTTAATCTTTTTCGATACTGCATAATTGCATAATAGCATTAAGTAAACATACATAACCCCCCGGAATTTGTATGCAGGGTATAGAAAGTCCGCACTGACCTTGTTTACACAGAGAATATCGAAGGCAAAGGGTGAGATATCAGAGAGGTGGGTATACTTAACGATGGCGACTGTAATTGGAGCTGCAACTGGGCCATGTGACACAAAGCATTTACAGTAATTGATTTGCAGTAACCCTTGGATTTACTTACCTGCAAAGATAAATGGAAAGGAAATAGGGTTACAATAATGCGCATTGAACATATATTAGAAAAATATGGAAAGCAATTGATGAGAAGGCAATACGAAATATAAGAATAAATATATACATGTATGTATATCGATTGAAATAGTACACATTTAAATGAAATAAATGCGGTTAGTTGGGCTTTACATATAATTTCTTCGACTTGATTTAGTTTCAGCATGTACTCTATATTTATTTGTATATGATTCTTTTATCGCAATACACCCGCAGCTGTATGAACTAAGGGTCGCACGGGTTGTAACGAAAATAGATATGGCGATGGTAATCTGTTATACTGTGCGGGAGAAACTGTACCGCAATTGTAAATGCGGGTCCCGCGCCCGCTGGGAGTTACGTGTGTTGCCCTCATTTATATACACATATATTATATATATAAATGATATATTTAAAATAAAAAAATAAATAAATAAAAAACAACTTGGACGAACAGTGTTGGCGGTTCCAGGAATTTACAGTTAAATCGAGCGTCTAACGTCATCGCCACAGTGCCGTTAATTTCGATAAGAGTTGAATACGAAACTTGCAGCTACGTATAGTATATACTACGTATAGAGTATGTAATCGTATGATATGTGAAATATAGTTCATGGAAAAATATATGAACTTACATCGAGACAGGAACTTTGGGCTCAAGTGCCCAATATATAAGTATGAATAATTACCAAATTCTCGCGAATCATTCGAACCATATCTAACATGATAGTTATATATATATATGTGTGTATTTATTTGACATTGACAAGCTACGCGTGATTTCTGGAACTGTTTACATCAGGAGTTTATAAATAATTTGCAACACGAAGCATTTGTTTACGCGTTTTACCTGCTTGATAGGCCAATTGCGATAAGCGAAATGCTTTGGATCCGCTGCCAACTTCCGGTGATGATTTATACAAAGAGGTGCCAAAGGTATTGACTCTGTGTCGTAGGCCCAACACAACTTTAGCCGATAAGATTACAAAATGCTAACAAAGGCATTACCGAGAAGACAACGCTATTGAATGAGTGAATTATTCAGCAGAAAAAGGGAAAAGCGAGACTAAAGAACTTTCGATTCCAATTGATAGCAACCTGTGTTGATAAAGACGAAGCTATCTATATGTAGAGATCATAAAATATATATACATGTATTGATTACTAGGAAGTCGAGAAGTCTTACCTGAAGTCCACTTGCAATTTCAAAGTTTGACTCATAATTTACTTGCATAGATATTATAGATATATAGAATATAGAGTATTTCTAGATACATTTTAGATCAATATTATATTTATTTAATAACACTTAAATATATTATATATATTTCTGTCTCTTTCTAGTTTACTGTAATTCCACTTTAGTCTTATTTTTCCAGCTCTGTTGAAGTACTTCGAGATCTCAAGTTTTTCTTATTTTAGTCAAGCAAGTCTTTCCAACTGTTATTTTTGACAGTTAACTTTCTAGCATACGAAATTATAAATTTGGGGTGTACATTTTGAAATTGTATCTGAAAAATTTGAAATAAATTGAGAAAATTCTTTTAAAACCAAAATTTCAGAATGTTCTTTACGGTGCGTAATCTCTCCAATCGCACCTCGCAGATAGTGAATTATGCTTATATTCAGTATCGACTGCTTAGCTCCACAAACAAGGCCAAGGGTCTGCCCCGCCTGATTAAGGCCATACAGGGCAGCTCCAAGGATCAGCTGGCTGATGAACATTTGTATATGATGGAGGATCATCGGTATGGCGAGGATAGCTGGTTTGTGAGCAGCACGCCGAAGGCTGAGACAATGGGCGTGGCAGATGGTGTGGGCGGTTGGCGAAGGTTGGGCATCGATTCGGGCGTCTTTGCCCAAGAGCTGATGACGAATTGCTGTGAGTTCGCGGAGCAGCCGGAGTACGATGGCTCCGATCCGCGGAAGCTACTCATCGATAGTTTCGATCAGATGAAGAAGCTGCCCGGTAGCGTCTGCGGCAGCAGCACCGCCTGCCTGGTGACGCTGCATCGACGCGACTGTACCCTGCACTCGGCCAATCTGGGAGACAGCGGCTTCATGGTGCTGCGCAACGGGAAGGTGCTGCATCGCTCCGATGAGCAGCTGCACGGCTTTAATACGCCGTATCAGTTAACTGTGTCACCGGACCCGGAAATCAATTGCATTCTATGCGATTCACCCGATCAGGCGGTCACCTCACACATAAATGTGCAGAAGGGCGATCTGGTGCTCTTGGCCACGGATGGCCTCTTCGACAATGTGCCTGAGAGCATGTTGATTCGACACCTAAGCCCGCTGCACGGCGAGACGCGAACGGAGCATCTGCAGTATGCTGTCAATCGATTGGTGGACATGGCCAAAACCCTATCGCTTAGCAATACTTTTCAGTCGCCATTCGCGCTCAAGGCCAAGGCCAACAATCTCAACTACGGCGTTGGAGGTAAGCCCGATGACATAACGGTCATCCTAGCCAGCGTCGATGTGCCCGACAAGGATTGACGCATCTATGGAACAAATTTGAGCCCACAATCAAATTCTAGTATGTCATTTTAACAGTCTTACCTTTTAAGCAATACGTAATGACAAATGATATTTTAAATACCTTACACACTTTAGAACTAAATCTCTTTTGATGACCTAAACAAGTACATGTGTGTTTTCTTATATGTATATGTTTCTCATATAACAGTATATGCGTTTAAATAATGTTGCATCACTGCATTGAGCATTGAGTCTATGGATTATATACTTCTTGAGTTCAATGGGAACAGTTTTGGTTATAATCTCGTCAAATTAGAAGTCTCTCATTCAATATTATAGTTTTATTTGTATGTATATTGGTTTTATTGTATATCTAGGGCTGAAACTCAATAAGGATCTATTGCTTAGTCATGTAAGAGCTGTCACACCAACTTTCATAACTCTACCTTTCATAGATCCCGAGTTCAATGAGTCTAGTGTATTGAATAATGTTTATGCAGTGCAAAGGATCTTTTCAAATAAGTAGCTCCTGCGTAAAAAGTAAATGAATATTAAGTAATTGAATATAAAAAGAATTCATATGATTTTTCATGATATATCTAAAACTTGAGCTATTAATATTTAATTAATTAAATCAATATCTCAGGCATGCCAACTTGCAAAGCTCTAAATCTCGTAGAAGCTAAGTTCAATGAGGCAGAAAAAGGAAATGCCTCTAAAATGTTAAGGATAATATAATTATTACTATTTGAGCGGTTATACTACTCCTAAACGATCTTCATTATAAGTGAGATATCGTCCTCAAATACCTAATATTTTAATAACTATTATTATATATATGTACACACAAATACATACATGATGATACATACATAATGAGTTATGTGTTGAGGTATTGTCGTTGTTGCCACTGTAAATATTTGAATGCCTATCAACAGCTATAGCAATGACGGCAACAACACTAACAACAAGAAGAAGAAAAACAAAGTCTACTTTAAGTAGCTGCGATAACAGCGCACAAATTCATTCATACGGCCAACAGAAAGAAAAAAAAATAAACAGCAAGAAGAAGCAGCAACGGCGAAGCATGAAATGAATGAATCGAATGTGGCTACAACTACGCCACGACACGCCACTACGCTTGGCGATGACTCATAGCAATTTAGCCAGAATTCATGCGCTTATTTAAGCCAAGTTAGCAGCGGTCTGCTCCGCCCTCCCTCTCCCTTTCTACCCTACAATAGGCGCAGCTGGCGTAGGAGCAAATAGTACCGCAAGCGCTAAAACTTGAACTCAAAACACGTTTCGCACAGCTTACAAAACCACTCAAAGTGACAAAGAGAATGAGAGATAGAGAGAGCGAGAGAATAAGTCTGAGCCAAATCGCCAGAGAGCGCTTGAGTGCGACGAATTTAGCTGAGAGCGAATGCGAATGCTGCAAGTGCAAAGGAGTGAAAACAGTTGGAAATCCCCAGCATATTTTAAGCAAAATCAAAAAGAAGATAAACATAAAGCAAAACAAAAAAGCAGCAACAACATGCGCCAAGTCCAAGGAGCAGCCGCAACGCCAAATGGTCCACGTCATGCACCATTCGATGGGGCAGCACAGCATATTGGATAGCGATGGTGGCAACTTTTTTGTATGCATATATACCCTATAGAGAACAGATTAAGGGGTATATAAACTTAACACAAAGGTTACATATAAATAGTACTGTTGTACATACTTATATATGTATGTATGTATTCATGTGTATGTAGTTAATCAGCCAATCCAATTAGGAAGCGCTATCTGGTATACTACATTTATCTGTATCAGTTCTTTCTCCAACTTGATAACGTAAGCTGTAGATATAACTTATTATTACTTATATATATAGTTACATACATTTATCTACATATTAATCAATTTATTAATACTTATTAACTTATTAAAAACATGCAGAATTCTTGTAGCATCTAGCATATTCGCTGTCTGTATATCGAATACATTTCATCATTAAGCTGTCACATACAACAGATTTTGCTCGAGCTAGATCTGCCCCTTTGATTTCATGTGCTAGAGTAAGACAACTACTTAAGTCAGTATTCCACTGCAGGACTGTTAAAGCTAGGTATGACACTGTTAACTATGTAGTGATGGTAATGTTAGCAAAACAGGATAGCAATGTTGCTATAATATATAATAATTTTGTATTTTATTAAAAAACTGTTCTACTTTTGCATCATTCATAATCTCATGTATTTTAATACAATTCTATTGCTTAACAAGGGTATCTACTAGTTGTTCCCATTAAACTAATACGCATTTAGCTCTCGTTTTATTTTCTTTTTTCTTTTTTTTTTGTGATTTCCTTTAACTTATCTTTGCAGCCCGGCATTTTTCGCACTTCTCGAAGTGGTTGCTGGCAGCGCGGAATGCTGCGCCTCTTTCTTGGAATTCGGCGCCATGACGCGTCACAAAATAATCCCCACACGAGCCATACCAACAACAACAACAACAACAACAAAATCATTCGCCTGGCATTGCCAGCGATGCGTGTAAATCTTTCACTGCTGCTGCAAAAGTGCAGCCCGGCCAGATGTGCCGCTGCTCTCGATTCGTCCCGCTCGTAGTGCGATTTCCGCTTCAATTGGCTAACAAATACATAGCCATTTATAACTCAATTACCGTTAGTCAGCAAACACACCTCACAGCCCACTCGACTTGGGGTTTCACCTTTGACTTTGTGTTCAACAAACTAAGCCAAGTTTTCCAATTGCTTTCTCGGAATTTCGCAGTCCCCAACGCCCCCAACGACAAAATAGAGCAACGCCTTCTGGCAAGTTTTGTTATTGTAGCTGCAAATCGAAAGTGAAAACACGCAACATTTGACATTTACCTTCAATTTCCCACGGCTTTTCCAAAAACTTTGGTTCAAAATATATCATGACATAATTTGCTGTTAGCCGCCTCAAATACAGTATTTTGCGTTTTCTGAGTGAACTAAACTTGGACAGACGCTGCTCGACTAGCAGATACGCTGTACTAAATGCACGTGACTACATAATACACGTTGAGGTGAAAATTTATAAAATATAAATGCCTTTTGTATCTGCAATAAATATTCTATTATATCAATTTTCCCTCTATAACTTACAGATTTTGAAGCTTTAATTCCAAGACTTTGCAAAATAGAATTTTTGCCATTTGCCAAGCCCTCAAACTATAATTTTGTGTAAATATACAATATACTCTTTTAACTTTATAAAAGAGTATAACTGCTTTAACAAAAGATTGCTTGGAATCAAGCAACAAAGCAATTCTCGTTCTATTGTAGGATTCTTATTAGATTTAGAGCAAGTCAAATTGGCTTTATAGCATTAATCTTGCATGCCAATTAGATGTTGTGCATTGTTGGGGTATGTAAGAAGCAAGTGAAATGTTAAAAAATATATATATAATAAATAATAAATATTAAAAAATCAATAACTGATAATAGATAATAAACAATAAATTAGAAATTAGAAAAAAATAAATCAACTAACAACTTATAATATTAATAAATCAAAAAGGTGCTATATGCCATTATATATTGTGATAAATAGAATATTTTAAAAACAATTTGAAATTAATATTAAGTTCGAAATCTAAGAGCTAAAATGCATAAGACGTTTGAGTTCATCAACCTGAACTACTATATATACATATATACCTTATATAAACATGAGTTACGTTTGCTTTCACAGTTCCTATATGCCTCACTTAGTCACGTTTGCAGAGTATCACAAATACTAATATTAATGCGCTGCGTATACGCATCGTAAATTGCTAGACTTTAAAAACATATCGCGCTCTCGCTCTCACTCTCTGTCTCTTTCTATTTATGAGCTCGCCTTAGTCTGCGCTGCTGCTCTGCTCGCTTTGTGACGTCAGCCAACTAAATTTACTACCAAATTTGGTGCTCAAAGCGATCGCGTCTCGCACTTTCAGGAAAAAGCAAAAAAAAAGATAGAGAAAAACAAAAACAATTATGAAAAAAAAAACCGGCTTATCTACGGGTGCGACTTCAGCGTATTTTATTTATTTATTTATTTTTTTTTTTTAAGTTCCAAAGACTCGAAGTGAGCTTTGAGCGTTGCACAGTTAAAGCCAATTGACGTCACGACGAGCGTAGAGTTTGTATCGCACAGAAGCGATAAAAGAGAACATCTATGAATATATGTAGCTGTATATCCATAGTCAAAGTACAGTTGTCACAGCAGCAACAATTGCGATTGGGGTTTCCCTACTTAACTATGTGTTTATTATCAAATTCGCACCATTTCGACATTTTATGATATTTCCTGTGCCCCTAAAAACTCAAGCGAATATTTATTTGATTTTTAATCTTTGTTTTTTTTTTTACCTTTTGCATTTCAGCGCAATTTCTAATGAAACTCTATCAAGCATAATATATTTGGCAAAAGGTATATATGTATATAAAAGAGATAAATAAGGTGTATATATATAGAGTTTTATACTGTTTTTTATAGCAGTTTAGCTATGATATAAAAATCGCCAATTTAATAGTTTAATGATTCGTAATTATATTAAGCTTAATGCATATCTATCTGTTTCTATATCTCTTTATGTGTATAGAACTCACAATTAAAATAACTTATTTTTTAACTTCTCTTGCTCACAACTATAGACCCATTGATTCCATAATATAAACACGCATATATGAACACAAATATATGCACATTCATATATCTGAAAGATAACCAATCTATCAATCTGTTTTTGACTTGTCGTCCAGCACAAATGGCAGATAAACTGCCAGGAATTACGAAATGCAATGAAATTACTTGGAATCAAGCAACAACAAGCAAAAAGAAGGCTGATAAGTTTATATATATATAAGTATTATATATACAATAGGTATATAACTATATACATACATATGTAGATATATGCTGTAGGCACACTTATGTTCAGCAGCCAAGGACATTGAACGTTCATAAACTTAGCGCGCCATAAAAGTCACATAGGCAGCAAAAGAAAAGCAACAACAACAACAACAACAACAATTAATGCTTAATTGTTTTTATATATTTATTGCTGTTTAATAATCGAACAGCGCGGGCAAGGCGTCGCTGCAGTTGGCAGCTAATTTTTATTTTTGTTTTTCACTTTTTTATTTATTTATTTTTAGTTGATGCGCGCATTAAATTCTCAATTTCATTTGGCGTGGCAGCCCAAACAAATGTATCTGCATCTGCAACTGTCGCTGTATCTGTATCTGTGTGTGGCATTCGTAGCTGTATGTGTTTTGAGTCTGTGTTGAATATGCTAAGAGACTATGCTCAACTAAAAGATGCTCTATAACTGCATATAAAAGATTTTAATTATTTATTTTTAAATTCAAAAATAGTTAAATTTTGTATACAGACTATTATTGTAACAAGTACAGAATTCAGCTATATATGTTATTTTGGCTACATCTGTATATATATCTATTATATCTATTATTATTTATTTTGCAACAAATCGATAACTATCGATAGCAATAACAATATCAAGCTTTCAATCAATACTAACTAATCGAAACTTGTGCAAATTTTCAACATACCCTCACATACCCCTATATCTACAGGGTATATACAAATTTGTTGTCGCACAACAAAAAGAAGCATCAGCAAAAGTGCGAGTCGTAAAAAGGTTTATCACCTGTGGAGACTTGACTTTTAATGCACAGCCTCTTAATGCATGAATATTTATGTATTTATGCATACACAACAACTGACGCATATTTGATGCGGCTGCAACAAAAACAACGAAAACAAAACTCCACTAAAATTGGCCTTTTTATGTGTGTGTGTGTGTGTGTGTGTGTCTGTTTCAAGTGCAACGCGCCTTTTACGGCCCATTGGCACAGCGCATCCATACATTCACAATTGAAAATTCACAATTAACAAGTCACAATTCACAACTCACAATTGGCAGCTCGCGCAATTCTAAAAGCAGGCACAACAAAACGCGTGAGCCGTTTGACATTCCAATTGGAATTGCAATTCCAATCGGAAGGCGGCGAGGCAGAGTTTAGGCTAACCAACAGCAGCAGCAGCAGCAGCAGCTGTGCAACATTTGACCTTGGCATTGTATTTGATTTTGTTGTGAAGCCTAAGTATTATGCATGTACATATCTTAACAATAAGAGAGGTCAGTCAGGCAGCTAGCTATAAAAACAACGAATTTCATTTTCAATCAATCAATGTAATGCAATGTAAACATCAAAAGATAGTTACATTTATTAGCTAAGTTTCTATTAAAACATTGTATTTCAAAAAAGCTTTTTATGTAGACAAAACGTAAAGCTTTCATGTGCTTTGAAAGCAGCAAGCAGGCAGCATCTTTCTAGAATAAAATGGAGTTATAAGCGTCCAAAGTATAGCCCAACCGACCCCCAAGCCATAGAGCACGCGCCTATGCGAAAAGAAGAAGAATATCTGTTCTTTACAGACATCAGGGTATCTCGCAGTCGAGCAGCCTCGACTAGAGTTTCTTGATAGTAAGTATGTATACTTTTAGTACTTTTACTTTTCTGCAAGATCTCTTATGTATATATAATACTAAAAAAATATATAGATAATGCATAGTCGTAACTATTTGTCTTGTTACATTGCTAACAAGCAGCTATCGCGTGAATTTCAGTGTTAGACAACACTGAACTTTTATAGCTGCCTCTAGTATACCCTTTTAGCGCCAAATTGTAGAAGCCAGAGTTGGAAAATTATATTTTATTTCACTCGACAACTTCTGTTTTTATATACATACTAAATGAATGTTGCCTGATTGAGCTAAGTTTGCTTAACATCAAACAATAAATTGCAATGTTAGGCAACACTGGCCATTCGACATTTTCTTAGTCACAGCTCACATCTCTACGAGCTAAGCATATTCGCTACACAAACTCTAACTGTATTTGGCTGCATCGTAAGTTCGTTCTCTTTTTTGGCTGCCCCATGACTAATTCATCTGTGGGTCAGCCACGCGCTAGATAATCAGCCTTGACCTTAGTGGAAGAAAATTCAACTAGCCGCAAAGTGCGAGTGCAAGCTGCAAAAAAAAAGACAACTAAATACATCGTGAATCGCACGTGCGGCAGCAATAGCAACACCCACGCAATAGAAAAATAAGAATAAGAGGAAGAGAGAAGAAAACGTCGCGAGAAGAAAATTCAAAAATGCAAAAATGGCAAAAACAGAATCAGAATCAAATGTGCCAGCCAGCCTTGAAAAGCCGCATGGCGAAATACACAATGAGTGCGAAATTGAGGCGAGTGCAATTGAGTGTGTGAGGCGAATTTGAGTGAGAGACAAAATGAGCCAAACAATAAAATAGTCTAAGCAAATCGCATGCGATAAAGTGCGCGTACGTGTGCGAGCGCATGTCCGTATCTGTGTAGCTGAGCGTGTGTGTGCTTGTGTGCGTGAGAGACAGCGAGAGCGAGAGCGAATACGACAGTGAGAGCAAGGCAAATGCGATACAACAACAAAAGTGTGAATTGAAATTCCAAAGATGTCGACAAAATAAATACGAATACTACAACAACAGCAACACTGGAAAGATACAATAAAATTGCGCACAATACGATTCGGCGAATAAACGTAAAAAAAAAACAAGGTAAATTTTTTAAACAAGTTTTTTGACTGCAAAAAAAATAACGTTCTCAACGAATTGTTGTTTTTGTTGACTGTTAATTTGTGAGATCTTTTAGTATTTTTATTTGCACAATGGGTAAACTTATTGCGTTCTATGCAACAGCCTAAACAACCCAACGAAACACATACATTAAATGAGGAAAGCATAGATGGGGGGACGCTAACAGGAGAAGGGGGTCGACACTTACGATAAGATTGCGCGGAGTTGTTGCCATCGTCGTTGTTGTTGCTGTTGCTGTCGTTGTCGATATCGTTGTTGCCATATCGGGCAAAAAGTTCAATTCTTGTGCCATTGTCACCTCATCATCCGCCTCCTCGACAGCCTTTGTTAATGTCCTCGTCGTCGTTGTTGTTGTTGATGTAGTTGCTGATGTTGTTGTTGTTGTTATATTTGTTGCTGCCGCTACCGCTGCTGGTTGCGTTTTTGTTGTGCGTTCGACTTTAACTTTCATTGTCGTTGTTGTTTTTGTTGTTATTATGGCTGCTGCTGTTGTTGTTAGCACTGTTTCGCTTTGTTATTTCGAATTTCGTACACAATGCACAAATTTACATGTGCGGGCGATATATTGTTTGACTCTCTTTAGCTTACGCTCTCTGCGCTCACGCTCTGTCCCTCTTTTATTTTGTATCTCTTTCTGACTGCGGTTTACTTTTCCAGCTGTCAAATTGTTGCTGCTGTCACACTTGTTGTTGTAGTCGCGTAGCTGTTGCTGTTTCTGCTTTGGCTGTTGTTGCCAGCCTGTCTGTCTTCTGTTTGTGTTTTAACACAAATTGTTAACGGGCAGCGCAGAATTTTCTAGATTAACTGGCAACGCCCCGCACCCACCGCGCTGCTCTTGCCGTTATTTCGTTTTGAACTTCGTACGGCGAATTTAAAGTTTCAAAATGTTCGCCTTTGCTGTTAAATATGTCGCAATTTAACACCAACTTTTATGACGTTTGACGTTGGTCACAAATGTACGATAAGAGACACAAACACGCACACACACACACGAATGCACGCGCAGGCAATTACTTTTACTCTGGATAAAAACAAATACCTGGGGCGAAAATGATATTTCTTCGACTGCGTTTACGAGCTCACTTGTGAAAAACAGAACAATATATACATACAAACACACATATGTACATACATACATATAAACAGAAGCAACAAATTCAACTGAAACTGAGCGTACAATAAAAACGTTTGTCTGCTTGTTACGCGGCGAATTGTTGTTGTGATAGCCGTAACTTAGCGAGCGTGTGAAAGAGACAGAGTGAGAGAGATAGAGACGGCGAATGTGAGAGGGGGGAATTAACTACACGGATAGACAAAGACAGTGACTGGGGGACGTAGCCGCGTGGCTTTCCGTGGCCGTTGCAGTCGCGTTGCCTTAACAAAAAGCGAAAAATAACTGAGCTAGTAGCTCCCAACCAGGCCGCCGTCGTCATCCGTACGCGTGACGTTTTGGCCATTGCCAGTCACACACATGCACACAATTAACACACAGATACGCACGCATACATGCACCGGCTTATGCTGGAAATTAAAGACTGTTTGTGTACCAGGGCTACATACACTTTGATCAATGAAACCAGTTGCAATTTGCCAACATATATGAATATGCTTTTACTTGATTATTTATATTTATATAGAAATAAAATTATTATTTACTATAAAGAAATTCACTCCAAAAAATATATAATTGTTTATAAACAAACAAAAATATATTTGATTATGAAAAAAATCAAAATAAAAGAAAATAAATCGAAACTAGGACTTCAAGTTCATATAGTCTCTGAGTATGAAATTCTGTATAGAATATTTGCGAAATTATATAGCAAGAATAATAAACATAATAAAACTTTGTGAACATAATTATTTAGACTGATTAGAGATTAAGTTTAAATGGAATATAATTTATTGAGCTTTTACATTATTCATAATGTAACTGAAAACAATTCTTTTAATCAAATTAAATATACATATATATAAATATATATTTGTTCAAATTAAAGTTCTGTATTGCATTTGGAACTGGAACTACTCATACAAGTTCCAGTTCACATACACAGTCCGCCCTTACGAATGACTGCACACAAGCAGAGCACGCAATGACTGTCAGAATGATGGCACAAAGCAGATGGCAAGAAGATTACTCGCGCGCTATGCTCTCTGCTCTGCTTTACTGTCTCTCTCTCACACACACACACACACACACACATACTCCCAAGCACAGTGACAGAGAGAAGCAACGGCAGTCGAGCCAAAAAAACACAATTTTTTATCGCATGCAATAGATTTTGAGCGTAGCTATTGCTCTCTATTTCTCTCACGCTATTCCACTCAACATGTATGAACAATTGAGCGCCTATTTGGCTTGCACTCAAATTAGAGAATTTGGCGCGCAGCTCGTTTGTTGACATTTTCTACTTTGCCGCTCGTCTGTTGTTGGCCGCATTTTATTTTGTTTTGATTTGAACGGCGTCGCTCTCTCGCTCGCTCTGCTGTGCACATGTTCAGCTCGTGTTATGTATGCCAATGTGGCGGCGGCCCACGCACCTCGCTCACTTTGGAGCAGCGATGACTCATCGGGGTTTCCACAAACACACACACATACACACGCATAGGCACACAGGTATACAAATTGGCTTTGCTGTAGCCCCCCCTGCTTGGTATTCACGTACAGCGACAGGTATTCCACAGCCCCCCCAATGCCATTTGTTGCGCCCGCACAGTGAAAACTCTTAAGAATACACCGCAAAATCTGATAAGCCATAATTTGTCAAACTGCCCTCGTCGTTTAGCTTTTGCTATACTTTTATGCATATGGAATGCTCCCTAGCTAGAGGAGTTTCGACTGTATCTTACAGATACATTCTGAACGCGTGCTAAATGCGCCTATTAGGTTTGGCCAGACCTGCCTGCCCATTAGCCAGGCAGCCAGGTAGCCAGGTAGCCGAGTGGCGTCTAAATCTTGCCCAGCCATTAAGCCGACGCACACCAGGACGCCGCGATAAGGCAACTCGACTCAATTTCTGTCCGTCTGAGTGCCGTCCACAGTGGCTGGCGTCGCGGCACTTCCAATTGTCTGACTCAATTAGATAAGCAGACAGTGGAACCAGACGGAAGGAAGAAGGCACGACGGCCAAGGTGGCAAGTCGAGGAAGTCGCTGCATGCTGCAATTGATTGACCTCGCAGTTGATCCTCGGCCTGAACAGGAACTGCGCCCATAAAACTCATTTTTCGCTAAGCAAATAAATTCTGATATGAGTTGAAGGCAAACAGAAATATATTTAAATTTGTGCGTGTGTGTGTGAGCGAGAAAGAAGGAGATAGATAGATAGAGAGAGAGAGAGTGAGAGAGCTGGCTTGATCATCCAAAAATTTTTTAGGGGGAGAGAGGGAGATAGTAAGATAGAGACAGAGCGATAGTTTGCTTCAAATTCTTACAATCTAGTTGAGAGAGACTGAGAAAGCGAGAGGGAGAGAGAGAGACATATAGAGCACGACTGGCATATACCCTTTCTATCCAAGCATTGCAGCCTTCACAATTGTATATAAAATGAGAAATGATTGTATCAGAAATTTTTAATAAATGGAAATAAATACGTATATGTATATTCTTGAACAGGGTAAGGACTGAACTGCATTGAATACCCTGTAAATATTAATAATTAAATTACATATGCATATTCATAATTAAAACTGTTATGAAAGCAATTACCTCTCACTTTTTTAAGGGCTTACCTCTAATTGTACTGTGCTATCGAACTGCTTATTTAAAAACATCAAAGGGTTAATAGTATACTTAATACCCTGTAAATGCAGTTACCCCTCACTTTTCTCTACTAACTATCTATCTATTTAATAACATGTAAGCACGCTGAATACCCTGTAAATCTTAATAAACTAGAATTGTATTTAGTTTAGTTCAACTTAAACAAGTTAAGCTGTTATAATAGCAGTTACCTCTCCTACATTTACATACAATCTAACTTGTTCAACTACCTATCTAGCCCATTTGATGAACTGAATTTTTAATATTTGACGGTAGTCGAGATAGGGCTCTATCTTGTTTAATTGGCTGTCGGACGATCGTCACGATCTTCACAATTCGCGTAATTTCCATTGTCGTCGCCTACGTCATATGTGACATCGGTTTCGTATTACTATGGGCTATTGCTTTTGACATAGAGAATTACTTGGAATTTCTATGGAACTTCGTGGAATTCTATTGACGAACATCGGAGACAACAGAATTTCCGGCTATAATTTAAACAACAAAAACTGTTTGTGCCAACCTAAAACTATGCTATACATATACGTACGTACATACTCGTATAGACCGAAAGTCGTCTAGAACGCGAGACGTTCTAACTGTTTATAATATATTATATCTCTTCAAAGGGCTGACTAATGATGCTATTTCCGTTCCAATCGACGGCGCTTAGTCATTCCCTGCGGGAGAAAACAACTTTTGTTAAAGTTGGCATCTATTTTAAAGGCAATTGCAATTGTTTTGCTGATTAGTGTAAAAAAAAAAGCGTAAAATCTGTTTCATGGACATAATTTGCTTTGGACTTTCGCAGACGTTTAACAGCATTTGAATCGAAATTATAAATTAAAACAAATTATCTAATTCGAATGCTTAAAGACCAGACCTTGAAGCAAAAGACAACAAACAACAAAAACAGCTGATTTTCATCGTTTTTGCTAATGGGCGTTGCACTGGCCAACGGTGGGCGTGGCTGCAGCACATTGCGACGCAATAAATGATTAACGAATTTAATGGCTTTGTTGTAGAATCGACTGCACTGGGCTAAACATAACGAGGCAGCTGCAGGCCGAGCAGCAGGGTGTGCTAGCCGATACCCTAGAAATAACAGTAATGAAGAGATGCGTATATTTCGTTGGTATATATTTATAAAAAATCATTTTTTCTTTGGTATTTTATTGATGATAATATTTTTGGTATTTTTAATAAATTTAATATTTAATTGTAAGAAATATTATAATACTATTATTGCATTTTACTAGTCAAATATTCTATAAAGATATGATATTTGATTATAAAAATAAATCTATTTTGTCTTCATATATTCATTATATATAAATATATAAATTTTATATACATAATATGTTTGCCAAATGAGAAGTCAGTATATTATTCATTATATACTTCATATATACCATAAAATACCTAACGATTCTTAGCTGCAAATACCGCTGCATACCTCTTGACTATCTTAGCCCATGCCCATTAATGGGTATACGAAATAATACTCAAATGTGACGCTCATTAAAAATAAAGCATACGAAAAATAATATCAGCAGCAGCAACAACAACAGTTAAACGACTGCAATTTAAAGTTGTTCATTTCGAGCGCTTAATTGTTTTTGTAATAATTAACAACAACAATAACAGCAGCCACAATAAAACCACTAAAAGCAACTGCAACAACAAATATAACAACAACAACAACAACAACAATAGCAACAAAGCAAAGCTTAACAAAGTTCAAGGACCAGCGATAGCCGGCGCTTTACAGTTTACTAAAATCTATAACATTAACATGCAAGACGCAACTGTAATAATAACATTAACAGTATGTCACACAACAGATAACAGGAGATACAAATCAGTTGTTACAAAGTTCAAAGTATTGAGGAAATTAAAGGGAGTTTTATAAGAAATATGCTGAGCTTGTAAGTTATTATTTTTAACAGTCTGTTGCATAACATACTGTTAAATGGGCTATGTACATGTAGATGAAAGATATGGAAATGATTAAGAATTGTGAATGCCAACGGTTCGATGTAAACAGATCAGCATATTCAGCTTCATAATACTTTTAAACTGATATACGTATAATTTATTTCCAATCTGTTGAGAAATATTGCAGTAATTTTTGAGATTTAGATGTAAGATTGTGGAATAGGGTTCTTTGATACTATGAATAAGACTTAAGTTAAAGAAATTTCTATAATTTTCTTTGCTGTCTAATCTAATTCCTAACTCAAACCAGATTTGTTTTGATTGAAATTAGAGTTTCCAGACACATCCAGTTAGAAAGCTTAAAGTTTTATAGGCGTATGACTCAAGAGTGAGTAATGGGTAATTTGATCATATTACAGAATTATCTGGAATTATAGTTCTTCTTGATTTAGAAAACCCTTCTACTCTAGCTAATCTATTAATGAAGAGTTTTCAATTAAAATCAATTATATAATTAGGGTTCACATAAAGATTTATTTTTTCCTAAAAAAATACATAAAATAAAAAAGTGATATATATGTATATATATTTATATTATATCGAGTCTACAAGTCTACACCTTGAGTTCCATTTTGTTAATATTGATAATAAATTAGTTAAACGCTATTAAACTTTCTTTTTGATTGCCTTTTAAGAATAATTAGTCAGATTGAAGTTGATTGCCTTTTAAAAGCATTTCTTCAAGGTCAAATTGTGAAGGTCAAATTTTACAAAATACTCAAATTGAAGTTATATGATTTGATTGTACTGATGGGATTGTGATTGTGAATGGAATTTAATTAAATTTAATATATATGACTTTTTAAAATGATTTTTTTATAATTTATAATGTTTTTACATAATTTTTTAATGTAAGTAAATAATTAACAAATTTGTAAGTTCCTTCCTGAAAAACAAAACATAAATTTTTATCTTTATTCAAATCGCTCAATACCTAACTTCTATATGAGACCCTTCCTGTCTTTAACAGTTCATTAACAGCTGCTGCTCAGGTTCATGCACTGTTAATGTTAATTACTTAACAGCAACCACGTTCGCCTTCGGTAGATAAGGAACAGTTGGTCAAATATGGGCATGTCTTTCTACTGGCTTGTGTTTTGGCATTTCCGTTACGCTTTTTTTTTTTTTTGTTGCTTTGCTTTTGTTTTTCGAGCGTTTTTTTTTTAACAGCTTGCAACTTCCTGGGCAGGCCAGTTCAGCAGGGCGTGGTAGTTGGCACGGCCAAGCTGGCCAGCTTCGTGACTTTACAACTGTCATCTTATCTCGATGTTGTTGTTGTTGTTGCCTTTTGTTGTTTCAACTTCATTGATAAGGGAGCTTTGGAACTAACCTTAAACCAAAACCGAAACCGAAAGCGAAACCAAAACCATTTTCGAAATAGCTGACATGATGACAAAGAGCTTACATCAATACATATTTAACATGAAATATATATTAGTGTGTGAGCGAGCCATAAAGATAGCAGCTGTTGGCATCTAAAATAAATATTTGTTAGCTAAGGCAAAAGCGTTCGTTATTCTTCCATTTAACTGCTTAACGTCCTACATAACAAATTATTTATACAGAATACGAAAATCAGTTGGATATAAATAGGAAATGCTCGTTAGGGAAAAAGTTCTTTAACTAACATAATCATGACTTTTGCTTGTAATTCTCAAGCAGTTAAGGTTTCACGAATAGTAAAAGCTTTTACAATAGCTTTCAAAGTTCATTATAAAAATAATATCTGAGCGAAACTGTCACTTACACTACATGTACTTGAAATAATACAATTAATGCATTAATATAACATATTTAATTACATATGTATATATATATAATATATGCTCTTTTTTCCATTCGGTATTATTATTATTTTTATAGCTGTCTGCTGGCTTAATTTAAACACACATGCGCCAACTTTGTTCACTGATCTCGTTCTCCCCTTTCCACGTTTAGTTTCAGTTTGCGAGTTGAAACAAATTTAACTTATTTAAAAAATAACAAAAAATGTAAAAACAAATTCGTATTTTTGTGCTTGGGGTGCGGCATTCCCACGCCGCAGCGCTATATATACAATATATGTGGTAGCAAATATTTGTGTGCAAATCGACATTAAAAATATAATTTCTTTCGTTTTTTTTGTCATTATTTTTGGTGAGCATTTCCCATTTCATTCAGTTAAACACTCAGCTCTGGCCATGCGCCGTATACGTAATGTGCGTTGCGCATACGCCCCGTTCGCCATTTTGTTAGGCGCATTTTCAGTTGTAATTCAACTAACAATAAGACGCAATTTGAATGTCAAGATGTACGCTATACACACAGACACACACACACACATATACACAAAGAAAAATAGACTCCGCCCAATGCTTAAGTCGACTCCACCCACAAAATCGCAAAAATGAAAAGCAAAAGCAAAGCAGAAATCAGAGCGAGATAGCATACTGTAATTTAAGTGTATGTAAACACTGCATTAAGTGTTGCTTTCAAAACGTAATTAGTTATGTTTTGCAATTAATTATATTTGAATAATTAGAAACATTTGAGCTCCTAATTAACACTAATTAGACTAAAGTCAATCGCGCACCAAATAAATCAAGAAAAATGAACATAAATTCTAATTCTAAATCTCATTTGTTCTGCTTAGTGTGTCCATCCTGTAAGTATTGTAGTGTGCTGCGAGTTAGAGTAAGATAAAAAACACACTTAGTTGGTATCAAGTGTGTTTGTTGTCTCACTCTAACTCGCCTTGCACTACAATGCATAGCGCAGAGGATAAACACGCGCGTAATAAACAGCGCCTCGCTAGGTTCGATGCCAGCTTTTGACTTATTTTTATTATAAATTCAAGTTGCATAAAAAAAAAGGAGAGACGCGCGCCTTCTAAACAGCGCTACCCCAGGTTCAACTCCAGCTATAGACTTGTTTTTTTTTAAACAAATCAAGATAAGTGAACCAGAAAAGTCATCAGTTTCTAATTTGTTCTTCATAATTAGATAGATGTGCGCCTGTTAAACAGCGCTACCCAGGTTCAACTCCAGCCATCGACTTATTTTTATAAAACAATGAATTCTTTAATTTTAAGAATTCTTTTTTTTTTTTTTTTTTTTTAAATAAATTAACTTTTGCCGTACAACTATGATTTTGTTCTGCATTATAATATTTACTTACTTGGCATTGTTGCTGTTGTTGTGGTGGCTGTTGCTGTTGCTGCTGCTCCACGCGCCCGCCGCCTCCCACTCCACCTACTGCTGTTGGTGCAATGAGCTGCGCGCGCAGCGTCTGTTGTTCCATTTGATGGAAGCGGCGGCTCAAGGACAATGCAAATGGTTGTCGCTGCTCATGCTCCTGCTGCTGTTGTTGTTGTTGATGTTGTTGTTGTTGTTGTTGCTGCAGCGTAGCATAGCAGCAGCTGCTGACAGGAGATGTTGTTACAGGCGTTAGTTGTTGTTGTTGTGATTGTTGTTGTTGCTGCTGCTGCTGTTGCGTGTAGTTGATGTAAGTTTGTTGCATGTATTGTTGCTGTTGTTGCGGCTGTTGTTGCTGCTGCTGCTGCTGCTGTTGCTGTTGCTGCATCCAGTGCTGATTATAATTGACTGTTGTTGTCATATTGTTGTTGTTGTAGCGCTGTTGCTGCTGAATCTGTTGATTGTTGTTGTTATTCGCTATCAACAAGGCAGCACGATGCTGTTGCTGCAGCTGCGTGGCAACATTGTTGTTGTTGTTGTTATTATTATTATTATTGTTGTTGTTGTTGTTGTTACTGCTGCTGCTGTTATTATTATTGTTGTTGGCCCAAACAGCCCAATTATCGTTCATATTACTAAACTGCAACCTTTGCTGCAGTTGCTGCTGCTGTTGTTGTAGTTGCTGTTGTAGCTGCTGCTGCAGATTACTGTTGCTGCTGCCACCGTTGCTGTTGTGTTGCATTTTGTTGGCTTGTAAGGCAATCATCAACAATGCAACAAAATTATCAACGTTTATCACAAGATGTTTTCTCTTCTCTCTCTCTCGCGCACACACTCTCAGCTGTTTGATAATTTTTGTTTAAAATTTATTTTTGTTCTCTTTTTTTTTGGCTTAGTTTATCATTTATTCATGTGCTCGTTCATATGAAAGTTTAATTATTTTTGTTTCTTATTTATATATGTTTTATTCTATAAAATATTTGGTCAGTTTTTGGATAATTGTTCTATTTAATATGGTTAATGGCCTTTTTAATGAGTATCTCTTAGCTGGAAAGATAATTTTTTATGAGTTTGTTTTTTAATGGAATAAAGCGAAGCTTTCGTTTTAGATATAATTTTAAAAAATATAAATTTTATCGATAAAATCAACAATTAATATTAAAAAAATAATTTTTTTAATAAATAATAATTATTATTAATAAGTTTCTCAAATCAACAAAAAAATGTATTTTTAACTGTATTAATATTTAAATAATTCATTAATACTCATAATCAATTAGATTAATAAATAATTGGAATAAATTAATTATCGTCAAGTTCGTTTAAAGGTTTAAAGGTATTCACTGTGATTGTATATTATTATTATTATTATTTTTATTAATATCGTTGTTTATTTGTAAGTTTTAACAAAGATGATATACAATTTTTTGTTTAATGAATGTTAATTTTTTTAACTTTTCATAATTTGAAAATGTAGTTATGTTTTTTGATTATTTAATATTTTCTGTGCACTTTTAATATTGCTTATTATAAATTAATATCAATTATTTTCATAATGTGCACATAGCAGATAAATATATTGTATTTTCATATATTTATTATTTATATATGCAGATATATAATTATTATAAAAAAAAGTTTTGTTGCGATGACTCAACTTTTCACTTGACTCGCTTATTATTACACTACACATAATACAAATGCATAAATACGCACACACATGCACACTTGCAATGCGTGTGTGTGTGTGTGTGTGTAAATGCAAGTATCTGAACTTTTTAGTTGTGCGCGCAATATGTAAATTAATTTTTATTCATCCCGTTGATTTTTTGTTTTATTTAATCTTGCATGTTTCTTAAATTTTTATTTTTTTATTTTTGCACTTTTTATTTTGTTTTTGTTTTTTTTTTTTTGCTAAATAATTTGCATATGCGCCTGGCCACGCCTTGTCGCCTTAGCCCCGCTTCGGTGCCTGTGGAGGCGCACACGTGTCGGGCAAATGGTAACGGTTACATAAACGAGTAGCGGTAAACGGCGCGTAAACAAACACCAAACAAACAAGCGCGACAGGCGAAGCAACTGCAACTGCAACAAATGTTGAGCGTGCAAGGGCGCGGGGGGCACCGAGTGGAGTGAGGTGGGGTGGATAACATAAGCTGTTCAATTGCAACGCTTGTGTTTTCATTTGCTTTTTACGACTCCTCCACTGCGCGCACGGATTAAATTACGTGATTCTTTGCTATAAACATACAAGTACACAAACACACAAACACACAAACACACACACACACAGACACAGATACATGTACACGTACACAACAGGCGTTCAGGCTGGCAGTCAGAACGCAGACGCAGTTTGTTTATTATTTTTAATAAGTTTCCACTTTTGCTTGATTTTATTTGTATTTTTATTTGCCCGCATGTCTTTGCACTCGTTTCGCTCTGTGTGTTGTTTTTGCTTTTCGCTTATTTTCTAACTTGGATTTTATTTTTTTACATTTATTTATTTGCTTTGCGTCGGCATCTCCTGCCACTTCCACACGGCAGCAAGGCACAAATTGTATTAAAGCACAAAATGAAAATCGAATTTTGATAAACCTGCGTTCAGCAGCAGGCAAAGCAGCACTCACACATGCACACACATACGCACACACACACACACACTCACACACGCATACAAACGAGACACGGGACACAGACAGCGAATGTGTTGAAGACGGCGACAGCAACCGTTCGCTTGCTTCGGTTTCGCTTCGGCTTTTGCGTTTCGGCTCGCGATCGTTTTCGTTTAACAACTGCCTTTTGGTGGGCTCTGCTCTACTCTGGCCGGGTTCTGGGCTCAAACTGCGCTGTGCCAGGCTAAAAACGCGAGCGAGAAATTGTCAAAAAATGCACAGCTCAAAAAAAAAAAAAAAAAATTATAAATCCAACAACAACAATAAGCAAGTTGTTGTTGTTGTTGTTATTGTGACTAATCGCGTTTGGTGGTCGCTCGCGTCAATGTCCAGCGAAATGTTGCAAACACCTTTCGTGGCGCCAATTTGAATTTGAATTCGGTCGCGCGTTTTGCGTAGTGGCCAAATGGGGTGGGTGGGGGAAGACCCTTTGCTGTCACTGGTCACATTTACTGGCCGCTGCTGCTGCTCACCGGGTAATTTCGTTCCGTTCCGTTCGCTTTGCTGGTTCATAGATCACTCACAGCGCGTTGTCGTCTTCTTGGCTGCTTTGGCTGCATGCCGCTCGACGCAGACGCTAACGCTGACGGCGACGTCGGCGTTCTCTATGACTAACGCTAACAGGCACGCGGCTGTTGTAGCACCAACTACAAAAACAATATGTAGAACAGCAGCAACGACGTCAGCGTCGGCGTCGACAGCAACAACAAGTGTGAGCTCCCTGCAAAGAACTGAAATTTATTTCATTACATTATTTTTTTTTTCTGCGGGAATCTATGCAAGCACAACAATAACATGCTAAAATATGCGCGACGTGCCCACTTTTTGAGCAACAACAAGATCAACTTTGTTCTTGTTGTGCACACACACAGACACAACTTGACTAATGTGTGTGCAAGTGCATTTTAATCAGTTTTAGCGACACCTTGCGCCGCCTCAAATGCAAATGATCCTGGCACACTCACACTCACACATCTATACATATATATACGCGTCTCTCTCACGCATTCTCTCTATTTGCATGAGTGCTCTCTTACACACACACAAACACAAAAAAAACATACGCACGCGCGCGCGCAGAAATTTTCGCCGTGCCACCCTCTCTCGCTTAATCTCTCTCTCTCTCTCTCTCTCTCTCTCTCTCTCTCTCTCACACTCATGCTTTTTACCTGGCTCTAAATGTTAATTGAAGAATTTATTGTTGTGCCTCTTATTGTTGTTGTGTTTACGGCTGGCGCTGGCCTGGCGACGACGTCGGCGACGGCGGCGGCTCTTTTTTTCTTTTCTTCAAATTGTATTTGTATTTGTCGCGTTTAATTATGACAGCAACAACAACACACTGACAACCGCAGCAAGAGCGACGGTGTCGGCAGCGACGGCGGCAGCGGTGGCGACGGCAGCAGCGAACCGATCATTGACTTCGTTACGTCGCGTCGCTGCTGACGCCTCCGCTGCTCGTTTTTTTTGTTTTTGCTTTAAATTTTTGGCTGGCCTTTAAATATGGCCCGCTTCTGTTGATGGATTTTTGCATAAGATACTACAACACAGCAGATCCTATTAATCGGAAATACTTGTGTGTATATACATGTGTATGTGTTCGCCTCATTGTCTGCTTCTTATACTAATGTATATGTACATATGTATTACACTCGTATTTCTTGCATATTCGCCTTCATATTTATCGCAATACATTTTAGAGTATATCAAATTCGCTTCAAACAAAAAAAAAAAAACACATTTCGAACTTTGCAACCCGTTGACATGTTAATGACATTTTTATAATGCGTGCAAAGCAAGAGATACAACAACAGCAACAACAACAACAACAATAGCAACAAAGGCGGATGCAGCATTTCGCTTTATTAATGGAACGGCGAGAAGGGAGCGGCGACGACAACAAATCGTTTTCGCTGTTCTCGCTTGTTGTTCTTTTTTTTTTTTTTTGTTTGTTTGCTTTATTTGTGTGTGTTTTTTTTGGCAAAGGGAGCGGTCGCGGTTCACAAATAATGTACATAATGCATTTATTTCCATTGACGTTTGCCAGATTTAAACGCATTTTTGATGTACGAGCTGTATCTGTGTGTATGTATGTGTGTATATGCTTATAAAAAAGCTCAACCACACACACACATACATACATGCGAGCTGTAAAAGGTAACGGGTACAGTGAACTCGGCGCAAACGAGTGAGGTTTTAAAAACGCCTGCAACGTTTGAAATGACGCGATCAGCGCGCACAAGGAAAGCAAAAGCTTTTTCCTTTTACTGCGCATACACACATACACATACATACATACATATGTATGTATACATAATTGGCGAATGTGCAGAACCAAAACAAAAAGCTCAAACACGCAAAATGGCGGCAAAAGAACAGAAGCCGCCTTCACAACGCCGCGGGCGTTTTTAAACGCGCCGTGCTACTACTTTGGCATGAGGAAGAGAGGTCGTGGTCGTGGTCGTGGCCGTGTTGCTGTTATTTACTGTCGTTTGCCTTGGCCCAATTTCATCGTCTCCCTCTCTCTCTCTCTCTCTCTTTCTCTCTGTCTTCATGTGCTTCACTCGCCTTTGGCTCTTCTTGCGGAAGTTATTCACATTCCAAATGGAACGAACACCGAAAAGTGAAGACATTGCTTTCGAGTGCAGTTATTCCTAGTGCTTTTCCCTTATGCTGTCTTGTTGTGTTTCTTTGTTTTTGCTTTTATTAGCACGTTTTGCTTTTATGACCGCAGCGTGATTTCAGCTTTGTTGCTGCCATTTAACTGCGTCGCAGCTTTTTATTGTAGTTTTCTCGTTGGGTTTCGGCAACAGGTGTGGCCCTTCTAAAGCAAGCAAGCACACACGCACACACACACACGCTTATACATATGTGTGCGATATAGCCTGTACATTGAACTTACAGGCAGGCATGCATAGACCAGGAACCGTCATGGGAATGACGTGTTCGACATCCTTATCGCAACAAAACTAACAGCGGCAACAGCAGCGTGACGTCTTTGGGGCATTTCTACAAAATTCTGTAGTGTACGGAACTGGCTTACGTGACCATGACTCATAGCGGAGCAACCCGCTTCGATTTCTAACCTACATTAATCGTGCAATCGAGGGCCGTCGTCGTCAGCGCCGGCGTTGCCGTCATCGACAATGCTGCTGTCAATTTAGTATGCGCAACTCACTTTGCTATCACTTGCGCGCTCGCTCTACGTCTCTCTCTCACTCTCTCTCTCTCCCATTGGCACTTGTTCACTCTCACTGTCGCGCGCTCTTTCTGTTGTGTGCTACCGGACCTAGGTCTACAAATCAGTTATTATACACACACACGCACACACACTTACGCTAACACACAGAAAGCATTTATGCATGTTCATGCACGTCCAATTCTGTTGTAGAGTTTAACAAAATCTTAAAACTTTGCTGATTTGTGTGAATCGCGATTCTTCAGGCAGTCCCATAAAAAAAAAACTCCAATCAGCCAGAAAAACAAAGCAAAACACTAAATGCCTTTTGCCCAAAAAGCAAAGTAAATAAATAAAAATAAACAAAATACAAACAATAAGAGTCGAAGCGTAAATACCCTTTAAAGTGTATTAGTAATGTATAATTTACCACTAGAAAATGAAAATAATTAATCAGAAATTTCTATTATGGAATTTTTAAAATATACAATTTTTGTTTCGTATATTTCTATAACGAAATTACCAAAAATATATGTTAATAATTGAAATTATTAAAAGAGGTTAAACATTTGTTTTAAAAATATAATATTTTGAAATTTAAAACTCTCACATATGTAATTCTTAACAAATTCAAAACAACATTTGAATAGGGTATATGAAAAGTACAAATAAAATAAAAGCAATAAAATAAAAACAAGCCAAGCTATGGCTGTGGGTCTGGCTCTGGCTCTGGCTCTGGCTCTGGTATTTTTATGCCCTCCGCTCGAAAGTGTCGGACGCCGAGGCATACATATTTCAATTCCGACTTGTCAAGCGCAAAAGGCTCGTAAAGCTAAATCTGAAATCAGCAAAGCGGCAATTCGCGGGTTTTTGGGGTAATTAATCGACGGCTGCCACATGGAGCAGAGACATTCGTACAGACAGAGAGACCCCAAATAACCGAACAGATCCCAAAAATAAGAATCAGACCCCAATCGAGGAGGGGCATTTGGCAAAAATAAAAAAAAAATAAAACACTTTAAGAAATCTTGGCGATTTGAAGTCGAAATGCAATTTCCATTTGAATCAAATTAAGTGAAATCGTTAAAAAGCTAAAGTAATTTTGGTATTTATTTAATTTTTATGTTTATTTTTTACGTTCTGATCTTCGATTGATGCATTAAATCTTGCGCTCGTATATAGTATACTTTTGGGGGATAGCTCGATTAGCTTACATAAACTAATTAAAAATTCCAAAAAGAGATTTGAAATATATGAAGATATATTGAATATATAGAATATCGATTTTATATGGAAATGTAAGGAATATTAGATAAAAGAATAAATAAGTAAAGAAGCGACATATATAGATATATCCAGTCGGAGCTGACACCAGAGATAAAACATTTCCACATTAAAAAACCTTACACACCTTAAAAAAAAAACAATATAAAAGAGGGAATGAAAATAAAAACAAAATAAAAACTCAGAAGCTAAGTTGACGCAAGTAGAAGATTTAATACTCTAGATAAAACTTTTAATATTAGGAAAATTGAAAAAAATAAATATAAATGTTATATTTTTATAATATTCTCTATAGAAAATGTAAAATAACTTTGAAATATAAAAAAGTTGTAAATATTTTAAATATGTAATTGATTTATATTTTAATTTATTAGTTCATTTAAGCTTTTCAATAATTATAGAAAATAACAAAATTTTAATAAACTAAAATAATACATTTTCAAATCAAATAATAAATAATAATAATAATTTTTTAAAACGCTTTCAAAGTCTTTCACATCATTTTATGGATAGGCGCTTCAACTTGTTTCTTCAGATTTAATCCAAGCTCCAAGCATTACACTCTTAAGCATTATGTTAGGGTATGCATACAAAGAACGTTTGCGCATAAATACAAAATTTCGTCGCCATAATAACAAAAGTTGCAGCAACCCCAACAACAACAACAACAACGATAACAACCACATCAAAAGCTAAGAAAGCGACGCAAGCGCAGGAATATAACAAGTTTGTGGGTGTTAAGTGTGGGAAGGGTAGAAGAAGGAAGGGTAGAAGCTGAACAGATAGAAGGGACTATACGCAGTTCATCTCAACTTGTAGTACAGACACACACAGCTGTTTATTATTATTATTTTTGCTGTTGTTGCGTGAATTTTAACTACCGCAACGCTGGCAGCGCAGTTGGCGATACAATTCCTAGAATTTCACGATCAATTTTTAAGGCTCATTCGCATACCCTGGCTATGTGCGAGCAAACGGGTATATTTGTTTGATTTATTAGCATTTACATATGTATTTTACTGGGTAGTTATAATGAGCCAACTTTTCCCATTTAAATTTGAATCACTTTCAAATCGCTAAATATCGTTTTTGGCTTGAAATATATTAGCTATGATAAAAAAGGCAAAAAGCAAAAGATTAATTATAAATGCGTGTTTGAAATTTGAATAAATATAGGTTCATAGATTAATAGCTTTAATTTGAACGAAAATTGATAAATCCATGTATTATATCCACTTGTTATTTATCGATAATCATTCATATGAGCTACTATAACAGTAGACAAATATGATATGAAATATATTATATATATATATTTGTTGTATTTATTCATATTAATATATATAATAATATATTTATTATTTCAAGAGGTATAGCTTGAAGCTACATATGTATAGTATAAATGGAGTTTTGTAATAATAGGTAATTATATTAAAAATATAATAAATAAATATATTATATATTATAGATTGATTTTTGTAACATATATCTCTGCCACTCATACATATTACATGTATGCAAACGCAAATATAAATATTACTTTCGAACTACAATTTATTCCAATTCCACGAAATGCAGGGTATCTGGTAGTCGATCCCCACACACCTTTATTTAACTCTAACTTATTAACCGTATTTTGCTGCTGCTGCTGTTGCCGTTGCTTCTGGTTTGCGTAGTTTCTTTTAAACATATTTGTGAAATTGAATTTATTATTTCACAATTTTTGGCAGACACACAAATACATGCATTTATTTGTATATATGTACATGTTTCTGTGTATGTATGCGTGTGTGTGTGTGCCTTATAAGTCGCGCGACAATGGTAGCCTGTAATTGACCCACTTACGATCGCTCAAGCTCGTGTCGCGGCTGCGGGTGGCTGCAACGGCTGCTGCAGCGGCTGCTGCATGTGGCTTGAACTTTATGGAGCGCCTGGCAATGCCAATTGCAACCAAAATAAAATGAAAAACAAAAAAAAAAACATGTTGCACGTGTGCACCAAAGCCAAGCCTCAACGCACAGCTTGGCCGTAAAACCTGTTTGCAGGCGCTCTAATTGCGCTTGTATTCAGATATCCAAGACAATCCTCTGCTCTGCCCCTGGGCCTCTGGCCCACCCCCTCTGCGCGCTTAGGTGCCACATTTTCATTCAACAAACTGTGGCATACAGACTCCAGTTGTAAATATTGGCCGCTCGTGCCATAAGTCGGCACCAAACTTGGGGCAAACGTCTCAATGTCCAAGCCGCATGAGTCACACTGCAGTCAGCAGAGGCTTCAGCTCGCTTCAGACTTTGTTGTGCTTTGTTTGTTCGCTAGAGATGGCAGCGTGAGCGACGGCGACACGAAAATATGAGGATGAGCTGGGGGCACGAATGTCATGCGGGGAAAGCTTTATATGAAATTGTTTGTATACATATATATTATATAATAAAAATTGAATTATAAGTACAGTCACAGTAAGTTCTAATGTATAAAGAATTTACTTGTTCACATAATTTGATAGTGAAATGTTTTTATATATCCAAATCCAAAGAACAGTACTAATTACTAAGGAATATCAGTAGAAGCTCTCATATAGTGTATAAAATGTAGATCTAACAAATATTATATATGTAGTTGTAGATAGGGATTCAGACTTTTTCCAATGTTTCAACTTTTTCGATTCCATTACATCTGCTCGTGCTTATTCGTGTCACGTCATTTAACACAATCATCGCCAGTTATGATCCTCGATTCTCGTTGCTCGCTTCTCGGTTATTAACATACGGTACACGCATTTCTGGAGTTTATCTGTTGCGGTTTGCGTTTTGAGCTTTGCGCGGCTTTTCTATTTAAGCCCAAGTTGTTTTCTGGTCAAGAGATGTGGGAGGGGGCTAGCTGTGTGTATGTGTGCGTGAGTTAAACGTAGCTGGGCCCATTGTGCGATATTACGGTTGAAACTTTTTATTTACATATAGCTATACTTAAGTGAATATACATATATACATGTGTATATATTTAGTTTATTTGCTTTGGGGGTTTGTCCATTTAGCGACAAAAGTGTGTGTGTTTTTTATTATGGTCACACACACACACACACACATACACAAACGCACACACATACACAAACGCACACACTTATGCATATATATACAATATATTCATATTTGTACAGGCAAAACCAAACGGAAACCCAATCATAAGTATGCTTCGCACATAGAGCTATTGGGGAAAACCCTCGATGAGACATGATCCAAGCAGATAGATATCATTTAGTCTGTGTGTTAAAATAGTGCAATAAGAAATCTCTATCTATAGAGACTTTGCCTTTTCACTGGAAATTTAATGTTATTTATATAGTGCAGACCCTAGCTCTGACTGATAAGCAGAGATGTGCATACAAACACACATATATATTTTATATATTTATACTTTTTACTATGTATATATATATACATCGTATGTATAGGAACATTATGATCTCATCGCTGAGCTACACATGCACATACATCGCTGTTATTTTCTTATCTTTGATGACTGGCAAGAAGATAGCTACCATTCAGTTTTTGAGGTCTATGGTACCGCTAGTATGACGTTTGTCTGTTATTACCTTAATATAGCCTATCTAAGAACACTATATATAATATTCAAGTAGTTGCTACTACTTATATTGTAATCGTAGTAATAATAGTTATCAAGACTATTTTAGGCTTTCAAATTAAAAAAAAAAAACGATATCAGCGTGTGCTATGTGCTTTAATCTCGTCTTGAATTTAAATAGCAAAAAAAAAAAAATGTATTTTAAAAACTATTTATGTTCTTCAAAACTTAAAACATTAAATTTTGAGTATTGCAAAATTAATTAATTAACAATTAATATTAATCATGTCAGAAGAACATTATACTATACCGCGTCATACACACATATATATAATCTATCTATAGTATTATCAAATAAAATTGTCACTGAATAGAGCTAGAACTACCAAACAAAGTCAACAGACTTGTCATAAAACGATAAAACCATTAGAAGCTTTTGTCATGTGCAAGTCCAAGATCAGTAAAAAATCGTGCAAAATCTAAGGCAAGAACAAAAAATGATTATAGAATATTGTAGAACCGCTCCTAAAAAAAATAACAAATATTGGGGAAGCAAAAAATAAACACAAAACGTAAAACATGAACATTAAAACATTAAGCAATGCAAACTGCAGCTAATTTGAAGTATTCAACCATTTTTTTTTTTTTGCCAACAATTGCAACAACAAAAGAAGCCGAAAACAAATCTTGGGCCAAAGCCAAAGCCAAAGGCAGCGGCTCGTTGCGCTTTGATTGAATTGAATGCGAAACGTTGACGCTAAGGTTTGACTTTAAATTATAGAAAACAAAGTAACTCGAAAGAATGCAGGCCCATGCGATGCCCTAGAAAAATTTGAAAATTAGCTACTAAGACTTCTATTAAAGTCTAACATTTAGAAATAAATTCCATAAATTGATTAAATATTCCTAAACAAATTTCCTGTCAATGTCTCAATTTCAATCTACTAATTTCGCATAAATAGTTCGCATAAATGCCTTAAAAAGTAATACAAAAATTGTTTTTAATATTCTATAAATTCTATATAAATTTCCAAAAAAATATTCTAAATATACGCTCTTCCTTAAAATATTCCTAAAGAAATTTCTTATCAATGTCTCAATTTCAATCTATTAATTTCAATAAATAGTTCCCTGAATGCCTTAAGAAGTAATACAACATTTTAAAAAAATATCCTATAAATTCTATATAAATTCCCAAAAAAATCTTCCAAATATACTCTCTCCCATATTCCCGAGAAATATTCTTTAATAATTCCATATAAACTCCAGATACATATATACATTTTTTGTAAATTTACTAAGTCCCAATAAACATTTCAATTAAATTCCAAGTAAATGTCTAATATATTCCTAAAAATTCTATATACAATTTCAACAAAAATTCAATATAAATTAATTTGGATATATATTTTGAAATTTTCTGAAAACAAAACAATATTTTCTATAAATACAATTTTTGTCCAATTCCATATAAAAATACTAATACTAGACTAATTCTATATTAATTTTTGTACCACTAATTTCTTTGGCACTCATTGTAAATTAACTGAAAATTCAAAAAATTTTTTGTTTCGTTTTCAAAAATATTTTCTTACAAATTATTTAATTTTTTTTTAGATTAATAGAGTAAAATGTAAAAAAAGAGATTGTAATCGATACATCTTTTGTACTTTTATTTTTCCAGGGTATTTAGTTTAGTTGTTGTCAAATGCAATTGCTGCTGCGACAACAATAACAATAATGAAAAGCATTTAATGCATTTTGCGCACGCTTAAAGCGAGAAAATTATGTGAATTTTATGAATGTTGTGCATTTAGTAGATTTGTTGCTGTTATTGTTGCACTTGTTGTTGTTGTTGTTGTTATTGTTGTTGTCGCACACCTGCGTGCCAAATTAACCGCATCGGTGACAATAGCACAAACAAAAACACTAACACTAACAACAACAACAACATCAATCAGTGATATTTCAAGTTTAATAAGCGCAAAAATGGGTGGCATTTGATGTGGCCAAGATGCCGCTTCTCTAGGCCGGGTAGCTGGAGGGCTGGCAGTGGGTTAGTTTTGGCATTAACATAATGATCGCAATATTTGCACAGCTTTATCACGATTCAGCAGCGCATTTAATTATACGATTACGACAATATCACGGCAGCTCGCTTCATTTTCTAACACGCGATCTCGCTCCCTCTCACACTCCTCCTCCTCTCTCGCTCTCCCTCCCTCTTTGTCCCTCTCTTTGGCTGGGCGTATGAGTAAGCGCACTCCGTGTTGCATTGTTGTTAATGCTGTGATTATTGCAATTGTTGTTGCTTGTCAACCAAACAAACCTCGCCCGCCACGCCCCACGCCCCTCGCCTCTCTCCCTTAGACTATGGAAATTGTTCTTAGCAATGATTTCAGCAACTAAAAATACACTCCAAAGACATTTTCGTTGTATTTATTTATTTTTTTTTTTTTTTTGTGTGCTAAACGAAACTATTTCATGCTCTGTATCCGTAGCAGGTGGCTAAAATCGGGTAGTTGGGTTAGTGAGGTATAACAGTGGGAAGGTATTAATGTTTCAGTTATACGATAGATAAATCTATAAAGAATTCAGCCTATCTAATCTCTATCTCTTAATGCTTGATGGGCATTATGTTCTATATACATTCTTGAATGTTCAAAATCCGGAAATAAGAATCAAAATCTAAACAACAAAATTTAAGAAAAATAAAAACTAGTAACTTAGACTTTCAACTTTTTATTTTGGAAGAATACAGATAAAGATTAGTTCAGCTGCTATCATCACACTACTAAGTACAGGGTATCGCCCAGTTGGTCATGCCGAACTAGAGCAATGCTGGCATTGCTTGCGCTGTGTGAGTGATTGACTCATGGCAAGGGCAGCTCCGAAGCCAATCCAAATTCAAATTCAAGTGCAGCCAAAACGAGCGCGTGAGAAATGCAGCAAATCAAATTAGTGCAAAGTTTGCGGCTTGGTCCGGCCCGGTTCGGGTCGGCTCGGCCTGGGCGTACCTATAAATAAGTAAGTGGAGCGAGCACCCCAAACGAATGGCGTGACGGGACGGCGTGAAACGATCTGATATAATTGAGCAACGGCTTACATATGGCATGCAAGACGAGGGACACGACACTTGCCAATTGCCCTTATTATCGCTTTTCAGCTTATAATAATCTGTAAGCATACCGGCGAGCATATTGTAGAATTGTATAGGGCAGAGAGATGCTGTAGAGAGGCGGTAGAGAGCTCGTCTCATCTATCAAACGATTTCGCCTTGAATTTATATATCATCTATGATAGGAATCGTCTGTCGTATCTATAAAGTAATATGTAAATATGCATATTAAGTTAAATCAATTTTTAGTTAGGATGTATTATGCTTAATCTTACTTAGTATATATTTAATATATAATACTTGGCATTTTCTTCATTATGGAATTTCCAAAAGTCAATGAGAATGAATTCCCATATTAAGGGAATGTCAAGATATGAAAGAATGTGAAACAAAAAAATCCCCATATTAAAAGTTCCCATCTTATATAAAAGTAGCAAGAAAGGAAAGAGAGTAAACTAGAGAGTAACTAAGATGAGTAATCCCAAACATGACAAACGAATCAGATGCATTTTTTCCAACTCTTTTCTCGAAATATTGTAATAATATAATATTCTCTTAGAACACCCAAAAAGTAGGCTTTAAATAAATTTCATGAAAATTCGATGTGAAACTAAAGTTCTGAAACCTGCTTGGGTAATATTGTTTAAGAGCTATTAGAATAGATTTAGTAAATTGAATTCCAGATGGTAATACCTATAGAAGAACAAGCCAAATAGGGTTTCTCTCAATACAGTTTTAAAGCTTAAATAAAGAAACATCTGTGAGTCTTGTTAATTGCATTTTACAGTCCAATATCTGTCAGTTGGCTGTGTGATCTATGCGTTTAGAGCTCTTTATCTTAGTGGTCCTTGAGCCACTACCCACAACAACAAATTGTAAAAAAAAATAAAACAGCTGTCCAAATAGACATTTAAATACAATACACGATGCGGTTAATGCCATTGGTTTAATTGTTGCAATTAGCAAACAATGCGAAACAGTTGTTAAACCAATTTCCAGAATCGACGGACCATTTGCATTGAGCGTTGTCCGAACAAAAGACTCCGGTAAAGTGCCAATCCATTAAAAACAAGACGAAAACTAAAACACTTTAGCAAATAGAGTCGAGCTACAGAGAGACGCGTAAAGTTCTGAAAATTCATTTGAATTGAGAGAGGATTATCTTAACTAAATCAATTAGCTCCGCTCTGAATAAAAAAAAAAAATAAATAAATAAAAATCTGAAGCAACTAAGTCTGCTCTTAAAGAAAAAATCTAGTTAAAAAAAAAAAAAAAAAAAAAAAATATATATATATATATATATATATATATATATATATATATATATATATATATATTAAGTAAATAAAATACTAAAGAGAAATTGAGATTTCAGCCAAATATCGGACATTATCATAATTACGGAAGTCATCTCTTGAGTATCATATCATCTACATTTCTATATATAAATATATTTTTAGTAATATATTTCTATATGTATATACATAAATATATCCCTTTCCTGTAACCCCTTTAACTTAATTCAAATATTTGAAATTAATGTATCTGTTAAATTTTTCAAAATTTATTTTTATTGATGATTAGTACTAAATAATTTAAATTTTTTTAGTTTTTTGCTCCTATTTTTTCAATTTTTTTTTTTTTTTTTTTTACTTTCAATATATCATTTACCACTTTTAATGAATTTCTTTGCAGTCTTTAAAATTTGTCTAAACAATGAATTTACATGTTTTGTTAGTTTTTCGTTTTTGTTTTTGTAATTTTTTTCTCATATAAATTTCATTCACTAATTTTTTATGTTGCTCTGAAAATTGTATTTTCTAGAAATGTTATTTAAAATGAATGCCACAAATATTCGGTAGCTAGAACTAGGTAGCTTTACTTTGGGTTTCTTTTGAATACGTTCTTGCTAGATAAATTGCAATATATGTACCGATTCATATACAACTGATGCGACGATGACAACAATCAGATTTTTAAAAAATTTAACATGTTTTTTTTAGTTATAGTTTTTCACTTTTGGTTATTGTTTTGTTTGGTTTTTCTTTTTTCTTTTTTTGAATATTAAAAAATATATATGGAAAAATTGTACACTGATATTGAGGTATTGGAAAAAATCGGCGTATATGTATATATATGTCAAATATATACAGGCTTCAAGATACATATATATATATATTATTTATATATATGTGTGTAAGGTAAGGTATATATATTTGCTTATGTAACTTTGACATGCAAAAAATGGCTTGCGCTTGGTGCTGTTAGTGGGAAAATTCACATTTAAAAATTGTTGCTACCAAAAGTTTGGGTTTTCTTTTGTTTTGGTATCTTGTTCCTATATAGAGCAACATAGGCAATAACAGGTGCAATTTTTACTACGTACAAATTGTTATACGAAAAAGCTTACAAATTATTTCGTTTCATAATTGCTTGCGGTTTCTTTTCTGTATGTGTTTATGTATTTACTATATAAAAATACAATATATATATATATATATATTTATACATATATATAAGTATATATATATTTATTAAAAGTCACAATTGTTATTCTGTTTTTCATAAGTTTTGCTGAGTGCATACAGCAAAAATGTCATTACAATTTGTTTACAGCGTTCCTAAAAAGTCAAGATCTGGAATACTAATATTATTTTAGATTTTGTCTTCTTATAATTCTGAAAATGGCTGAGCAAATGATTAAAGGATCTGTTGATAATACACACATACACACAGAGACACACTCATGCATACCACATGAAAATGGAAGTGGAGTAGAAAACACTTAGTTATACAAATAGTTTTGAAACGACTCTAAGATTAATGCTAAGCTGTGCCACCTGATCCAAAGAGGACTTCCATCCCTGCATGGCTATTCGGGCTATATCCTTGACATCTTTGCAGAATACTTTTCATAGTAATGTGAAAGTGCATATAAATACATATATCATACGATCACATATACACTCATGCCTTAGTTATTGGGCTTAATACATTGGAAATTGCAAATTATTTACTAGCTATAGTGTTTTGTTTTGTTTTAGTATATTGTGTTTTACATTTATGGATATTAGACTAACGAGGATTTAGTTAAGTGCTTAAAATAATATCGTGACAATTTTATATAAGTATGAACGTTTTTTATTGCGCCTAGGGGCAAAAAATCGAAATGGAGACTTAGACATCCGAGTTGGCATTGAATGCACACTCGCGGCTCACATACACACACACACACACACACACACACACACACATTCATGCATACACATCGAGAGAGGCTGAACCACGCATACACAGAGTTTATACAAATACTTGCATACATTTTAGGCTTATAGTTGGTTGTTTTTTGTTTTTCTTTTGGAATAAGAGCTAATAAATATACAATGCTAAAAATTGCAAGCACTTTTGCTGTTTGTGTTTCTTTTTTCATCTGTAAATCCTTTTAAAGCTTTTTTGCGCCCAGTTTCAATGGGCCAGTTGCACGTTGCGCTCGTCGCGCCTCTAGTTCTCGCTGACGCTGCAGCTTCTTCTCCTCGCGCTTACGACGCGCTTCATCCAGTTTACTGTTACCTATACAAAAAAAAGATGAGAAGGGGAATTTTAAACATGATTTTAAGCTCATATTGTAGTTTCAGCTCACCTAAGCCGGGTTCATCATCTAAGGGCTCGAATTCACCATCGGCCCAGGAATCGCTGTTCCAATTCGCATTATGCGTTGAATTATTCAAATGCGATGTTGGCGGGCTTATGTTATTGCAATTGGTCAATGCGCCCGGCGTTGTTGGTGAAGTGTTGGCACTGCTCGACAAATTAGCCAGCTCCTTTGGTCGCAGTTGCTGCCGTGATGGCGATAAGGTGTTGTGTGAATTGAGTTTTGCCAGTGGCTCAATAAGATCGTTGAGCTCATGTTGCTGCAGTTGCTGTTGATGTTGGTGTGGTAGCAAAGGTCGCTGCTGTTGCTGGCTAGATGATGTCGTTGACGATATCGATTGTCTGGCCAGCTGTTGCTGTTGCTGCTCCTGCTCTGCTTGTTCTTCCTCTTCGCACTATGTGAACGGGAATTTAGAGATTTCAGAGTGTTTATAATTTATTATATTGGCTTACCGGATCCTCTTCCAGGCTACCCCATTCTTCATTGTCCCAGCCATCGCGCACTTCATTCAGCGGATTGGTTGTTATCAGTTGACCATTGTTGGAGCTAGCTGCTAGTGGACTGCTGGGATCCTGTGAGGTCTGCAACAACAAATTTCAATCAATATTTATAATGAAAGTTTTTCATATTTGCCAACTTACATCCATTTCACCCCAGTTCTCATTATCCCAATCGTTGTTGCCATAGTCAGAGGCTGAGGCGGAGGTATCGTTACTTTCATGCTCCAACGATGTCATGGATGTAACGCTACTTGTAGTGGTCGACAGGCTGCTACTCGATGGTTGTTCTGTTTCAAATAAAATACATTTTGTTAGCATTCCCCTTCCTTATAAGTTTTGTGATAAACTTACCCAACGACGCTGGCTTCGATAGATTTCGACCTGTTAATGGCGGTCTGGGTCTGGACGAATCGCTTTGACTGCGATAAAACTTGGCTGTCACGGCGGTAACTGCCCAGCCCGCCCAGGTGGCTGCAGCATTGCCAATTGAAGGCGTTGCGGTATGAACATCCGCTTCTGCAATTCAATAAGTTAGCTTCTCATTTCAATTAGTGTTATGTTTGTATATCTTACCCATTGTTTCACGCAAACTGGGATCCTCGGAGACCTTTTCCAATTTGCCCAAAAATCCGCGTATTGTTTTAAAGGCCGGATCGCGCACAGTTTTCTCTGGGTCAACACTCAGGGAACACAACGATGGTAAGACACGATTGGCCACCTCACTAAGCAAGAAGTATTGCTGAGTCGCTGCCAGAGCCAAAACGCCAGCAACACGTGCCGGTGGAAAGGGATCGCGCATGGCACGTATAAAGGCTGAGACGAGAACACGTTGGCGCACCTGTGGATGCAGATGTGGCGCTATCTTGCCCAGGCAAACTGTTGTATTGGTACGTATGCCGCCCTGATCGTCGCGCGCTTGCAGTCGAGCAAAATGGCGCAAGACCTCCACATTGAGATTATTGTAGTTCAGCTTGGGCGCCAAATGAATGATGGACTTGACTGTCTGCTCGCGTATGGTAGCGTTTGTGTCCAGAAAACCGTGCGCCACTTGTGGAAATATTTGCTCATTCACTACTGGTGGCTGCAAGTGCGCTATAAACAGATCCAATTGCTGCAGCAGCCGGGAGCGGGTCACACGATCCGTCGAAGCAAAGAGCTTCACCACACAGGGCACAATACGTTTTTGATACTCCACCTCGTCCAGCAGTTTACCAAGCTAAAAAGAAAAGAAAAATCAATTGTTAATGGCTTGATTAAATATAGGTTAATAATCGTTAATTCACCTTGAACATGGGCGCTAGTACCGCTGAGCCAGCATCGCCGTATTCGTAAGCTGTTATCAGCTGTGGAAGAATTTTGTGTTTACAAACGTTATCTGGAAAGTTTTCCAGATGCATGGTTAGACCGCTAAAGAAACGATTCTTTTCCGCTTTGTCTTTGATTTGAATTTCTTCAAGAAAGAGTAGTGTGTCAACCAAATCGTTTTTAAAGAAACCTCCTGGTTTGCGACAGCGCGTTATAATATCAGCTGGATTGGGCCGATTTGAAGGCGATGCGCCGACGAGTTCGCAATATAGAGATTGCAGTGATTTGGGTATGTGTTCGATGTCCTTGAGATTGGATCGCTGTTTTAGCACGCCATTGAAGGCCTCCCAAACGAGACATCCGAGACCCCACATATCCACAGAGCTGTTGTAAGGAAATTTGTGTAATTGTATATGTGATGGAACGTAAATATAAATTATGTATATACCACTTGGTAGCAGCCTTGAGTTTAGTGGGATCATTCTTCTCAGGCGCATCGTAGACCTCTAGTGTCACGGGTATTTTTACGGGCGGCATGGGATTGCCATCAGCAGCTGAGACATACTCCAGGCTGCCTAGCTTCCATTCGCCGGAAGAATTGACGAAGACCGACCACGCAGAGACATTGTTGTGCCGCAAATTGCCATCGTTATTGAGAAAAGAGAGTGCACGCTGTAAATAAATAAATAATAGATTATTGTATGCCAACATATGTGTGCTTTAGTTAGCTTGCCGTAATTTGAAAGATGCCCCAAGCTAGATAGAGACCCTTCTGTACATTGTCTGTGGCTAGTTTGGTGAAATATGTGCCCAGTGGTTCCACGGCCTCGGTGGCCACATATAGCATCTTATCGGTTTCCAATGAGTCCAGATATTGCAGTATACTGGGATGACGCAACGTTTTAAGGCGTTTTAGTGCTGCCTTGGCTAGCTCACATTTTGTATCGGATCCACTTCGTATATCATAAACAAAGACAGAGACCTCCTCTAGGGTTCCTTTGCGTTTGGCCTTGTGCAGTGTCCATATGGAATAGTTATCAAAGCCAGCAACGGGTTCGCCAATGTCATATGGAAAGTCTTTGGAGGAGTCGCGCGAGAAGAACGACCACATCATGTGTTTTGCTCGACGGCTCAATATTTTGTTACGTCCGACAAACACACAAAATGCGACAACACAGGCACCCACACACACACACAAGCGCGCGCACACACACAGCTGTTGCTATCTGTGTTGCTGTTGACTATTGTTTAAGGCAGTAGAAGAGAGGCGCTGCCGAGAGAGATAGAGATGTTAACGTTAATGCGTGTACACCACCACCACCATTGGCTGCTACATACTTTTCAGACGTTTGCATTTATCGTATTCCTTTTGTTTTTAAGCCAGCTGTTAACGTGTCGGATATTTGTAGTTATGATTTATCTACGCATTCATGAATCTTATCATCGACTCGTCTGACTTCTACTTTTGTTGTTGGCTTCTTCTATGCACAGCAGCAACAATTTTCCAACATAATCTTGTGTTTTGCAATTCGTGTGGTATTTGGGCTTAATGAAAAATTAAAGACTAACGTGTTTATTTTTGCACTATATTACATTATTAACTACTGCGTTGTGTCTACTGTGTATTAATTGCTTAATTAATTCTAAACTTTTCCCGAGTACGTCAGCTTTTTGCTTCTTCTTGCTTTTGGTTACTTTAGTGATGACACGCGATCTGAGGGGTGCACAATCGAATAGTTGAGCAGCTGACTTAGCACAAGGCTATCGATTGATTAATTATTATTCAATTAATAATTAGGAATAATTATCTGACTAATTAAAAACTAAATTAATACATAAAAAACTAAAACATGAAATTTGACTACAATATGTGACTAGGATTTAGATTCGTTAATAATATTGAAGGGTTAAGAGTTTGCAATTCACGGCAGCTTCTGACATTCACAGCCGAGCACTTGACAGTTCCTCAATGTGGCAACACCGCTCTGTGTTATAACATTCGTCTCGCTGCCAACTTCACGCAGGTAAATTTTCGCTGTACGTTGAAGCAATATTTGTGCTAATTTCTTGTGCAGGAACTTCAACAGCTCACAGGATGATGATGCAACGTACTTCGCTCTTGCTGCCAATGGCTGTTGAAGCCACCAATGTTGCCCAACAGCAACGTGGTATGGCCACATTGAAGCATATTTCCATGCGCCTCAAATCCGTAAAGAACATCCAAAAAATTACGCAATCAATGAAAATGGTGTCCGCGGCCAAGTACTCCCGTGCCGAGCGAGATTTAAAGGCAGCGCGTCCCTATGGTATCGGCGCTCAACAATTCTTTGAGAAAACCGAAGTCCAGGCTGATGGAGCTGCAGAGCCCAAGAAGCTTCTTATTGCCGTAACTTCAGATCGTGGCCTCTGCGGTGCCGTGCACACCGGCGTTGCGCGTCTCATCCGTGGCGAGCTGCAGAAGGATGATACTAACACCATGGTGTTCTGCGTCGGCGACAAGTCGCGTGCCATTCTGGCCCGTTTGTATGGCAAGAACATCCTGATGGTGGCCAACGAAATAGGCCGTCTGCCACCCACTTTCTTGGATGCATCCAAGATTGCGCACGAGGTATTGTCGACCGGCTACGACTATACCGAGGGCAAGATCGTCTACAACCAGTTCAAGTCTGTGGTCTCGTACAAGTGCTCCACATTGCCCATCTTCAGTGGCCCCACTGTGGAAAAGTCGGAGAAGCTGGCCGTTTACGATTCGCTCGACAGCGATGTCATCAAGAGCTATCTGGAGTTCTCTCTGGCCTCGCTCATCTTCTACACCATGAAGGAGGGCGCTTGCTCTGAGCAATCGTCCCGCATGACTGCCATGGACAACGCCTCGAAGAACGCCGGTGAAATGATTGAGAAGCTCACCCTCACATTCAACCGCACCCGACAGGCTGTCATCACTCGCGAGTTGATTGAAATCATCTCTGGTGCCGCTGCCCTAACATAAGAAGTGTAACACGTAACACACTCCAGTTTGAGCCGCAGCTTTAGCTTGAACGATTTCATCAAAACCTAATTGAAACATTGCGAAGATTCGAAGACGCCATTGCTGCGTATTAAATGATATAAAACTTATAATTATCTGAGATAAAAACCAGAATAAATAGCGTGGAACGAATATATCGAATTTTTGGTTAAATCTTAAAATTGTTCAGTAATTTGTTATGAACTTTGTATTTCAGTTTCATTATTTACTCTGCTATTAGACAATTTTCATTTGCTTCCAAATATAGTTTAGAGACTTCATTATTGTTTTCAAAATAGTTAAATGTATTTTAGATAACTTCAAAAACCACAATTACAAACAACTGTTTAGCTTAAAAACTATGGAATCGTGCTGAACACGTTAAGGCCTGATTTAAATAAACGTATTAAACTGGCCGCTTTTGCTCTTTGCCTTAACTAATTCTAGCACATATTCTGCAGTACATTTAATATGTAAGCGCCAATGTCTTCATCTTGGTTAGTCCAAGTGATAAGTATAGTCTTTTGCTTGGGATCTTTCTCGTCCTCCTCCACATTGATCTCCACGGTCTCTACGGTTATGCTGCCGTTCTCCTGCAGCATTACGTTCCAGCCAATCAGTTTCTCTTCCAGCAGAGTTTTCAGCTTCTCGCTGGTGCGCAGCTTTGGACCTGGATCGTCCATTTTGACCTTTGATGTGAAGCGCATCACATGCCGATTAATGCCAATCTCTTTGAGGGCATCAGTCAGATTTTGCAGCATAATGCGATTGTCTTTCATCACCAGGACGCCGTGTATAAGGCGACGACGCTTCGGATCCGGAGGCTGAGCATTGTAGGAGCGGGCCTCCGCCTTCAGCAGTGAAATTGAGGCATCCACGGGTATTTTGACGGGTGTCGAGATTACACAGGTCTCACCATTGGCTGGCATATATGTTTCCAAATTGAACTCGTCCCGGATTTTGGCGCGCAGGAATTTCATTTTCTCCGCCTCTCCGTGAACAAGCATTACGTGCTTGGGCTCACAGTTCTGGATAAGCTGCATTATGCCTAAAATGATAATACAGATTAGTTTTCAGCATTCTCAATGTATCTACTAATATTACCCTTGGCATCGGCATGAGCTGAAAAACTCATGTACTCCACGGCCATTTTGACCTCAACGACCTGACGATTCTCGAATTCGACTTTTTTGGCACCACTTAAAATCTTGTTGCCTACTGTACCCTGCACACAATAGCCGGGCATAATGACCATATTGTTCTCATTCGGCGCCCATTTCTTGAAGATTTGCAATGAGAGTCCGGCATGTAACATGCCCGGTGTGGCAAAGACAACCATCGCACCTTGATTATCTATATAGGCCTTGTCGAACGGTTTTATGTGTTTGAAATCGAACATATTTCGATGTACGAACGTTTTGCGGATCTTCTGATTTGTCCAAGTGATGAACATTTTGTAGTATGTATTCGCCTTCTCAGTGAGACCTAATGCAAAGTAGATGGGAAACTTCAGATTCATGCGTTCCCAGTATGTTTCTAGCAGAATGCAAAGCTCCTGCGCTCGTCCCAGTGCAAAGACGGGTATCAAGACCTTCCCGCCTTTTGAAACGCATTCGTGTACTTTCTTAAGAAAATCTCGTTCCCGACAGCGTTTGGAATCTCTTATTGTTGTGGCGTAGGTGCTCTCCGTTATAAGCAAATCTGGTCGGCATTTGTCAATCCAGGCAGCACCCAAGTGTCGATCCGGTGTCATATTGTAATCGCCGGTATAGACTACACTTTGGGAACCAACTTTGATCCAGAACATTGCGGCACCAAGCACATGGCCTGCGTAGTAGGCCTTGATCTCCAGATCTGTGTCTACCATCATACTCTGATGTAATGTGACGGGTATTACCTTCTTCATGCAATCTTTGATCATTTGTGTTGTGAAGAAATTCGATTCGCCCTTGCGTTCAACAGCCACTTTTCGCATATCTTCAAGTAGAATGGGTGCAATAGCCTTGGTCGGATGAGTCATGTATATAGGACCCGTGTAGCCCACTATCTCCGACATATAGGGCAGAGCGCCGCAGTGATCTAAATAATATGTGATTAGATCAGTTATTGGATGTTTGATGGAAATTAACTACTGCTCACCAAGATGAAAGTGTGAGATGATCACGCAATCAATGTGGCTGGTAATGGGTCCTTCCGGGACAATGTATGAGAAGTCCGGGAAGCGTCTTTCATCATTGTAGCCCATATGCATGCCGCAGTCGAGCATTATGTTTTTGCCACCCATCGACAGTAACAGACAGCTGCGGCCCACATCTTGACCGGCGCCCAATGGTGTTATTTTAATATCCGGCATTGTTTGTACGAGTGCTTGAAGAATTCTAATGCAATGGAGATTTTGTGAACGCCACCGGCCATCTGTTTCCTCGAATGGTGATAATACAGCGCTGCCACTCTTGCTACAGATGTTGCTGTTCGTTATGTGGAGCAGTCGTTAAGTGAGGAGCAATACTGTTAGAAGTTAAATTATTAGTAATGTTATGTTCACTGTTAATAGTATTGGCTATGTGAATGTTAAGTTCAGTTTTATTGTTGTTTAATAATTCAGTCCAAGCTGAGAGGTTCGCGTTTAATAAAATTTTCTTAAAATGCCTGATACGTTGGAGGATGCGGATCCTTCCACGGTATCGCTACGCATCTGCATGGAGGGCCATGCCAACGCCCTGGCCCTAAACAAAGAGCATAATCAAATTGCCGTTGCCGGACGTAGTTGTAAGTAATAATCGCATTCCTTAGATTCCATTTGTGAGATTAACTGAAACTTTCCTCCAAGTGCTCAAAGTCTATTCGATTGACACTGGAAGCTTCACGGAGGTGTGCAATATGCGAGTTGGCAAAAACCAAAATCTCAGCTATTCCTCTAATGACGTTGCCTGGAGCACATTGGATAGCAATATTTTAGCCACCGCAGCCACCAATGGCGTTGTCTCCGTCTGGGATCTCTCCAAGTTTGGACGGCAAAAACAGCTGCTCGTCTACAATGAGCACGAGCGCACAGCTCATACAGTTACCTTTCATAGCACAGAAGGGAACATTTTGATATCTGGCTCACAAGATGGCACTATCAAGTGCTTCGACATACGCAGCGATACGTCGGTGAACACATATTTCAGCAACTCGGAGTCTGTACGCGATCTTAAGTTCTCGCCGCATTCACCGAATACATTTTCTGCCGTATCGGAGAATGGAACGGTTCAGCTGTGGGACATGCGCAAGTGGGACAAGTGCATGGTGCAGTTTACGGCGCACAGTGGTCCCATATACACCTGCGATTGGCATCCCACACGCAATTGGCTGGCTACCGGCAGCCGTGATAAGCAGATCAAGGTGTGGAACATGGACGGACGCGCCAGCTTGGAGTACACCATACACACGATCGCCGTGGTTGGCCGTGTTAAGTGGAGGCCGGAGCGAACGTAAGCCAATTGAATATTACTCGATTCCTGTCATAACTATAATAATCCATCTCGACAGCTATCACATAGCGAGCTGCGCACTTGTGGTAGACTACAGCGTACATGTGTGGGACATACGTCGTCCTTATATACCCTTTGCCTCCTTTAATGACCACACAAATGTCACCACGGACATTGCATGGCAGGGCAGTGACTCGCATTGCTTGCTCTCTACTAGCAAAGACTCCAGCATCTATAAGCACGCGTTCAAGGATGCAACGCGTCCGGCACTGAAAGCTAATGCACAGGGCGCCAGCTTGGGTAGGCATGGGGACATCTCGTTTGCCAATAAAATCAAGGAATACGCAATTAAGTCGACTGGCTTATCCAATACCAAAATCACACACAATATGTAAGTTTAGGCATATCAAAGTATGATCTATAATAACATTGATGGCATCTTGTAGAAGTCGCCGTAAAGCAAATTTACCAGGCAACATTCAATTCCATTTGGACCATTCCAAGATGTACATGTTTATGCTAAAAAATGTGGTAATAATGGACTGAAAATTTGAATACATAAATTTCACTTCAACATTGACTTTATGTAGAACTTGGCCTCAGGCCCTGAATTTCCCGCGCATGATACTACCACAGAGCTGCGGGTGCATGAAGTCTTCATTGGTTGTGCCCGGGAGCTGCTGCTGAGCGGCAAGAAGCTGGGCGAGCTGTGCGAACACAATGCCGAAGTCTCCCGAAAATATGGGAAATATAATGTAAGAAATATCACAAGATTATTTATGATATAATATATTATATATAATATATTCGATAATATATTTTCAGGCTACCACGCTGTGGAACTTCATTAAGCTCTTCTATGGCACCAAACACTTTGAGCCGCCCTTCGAGCATCGCTCCTCGTTCTCCAATCAAAAGAATCCCATGGCCTCGCGTCGTGCTGCACAGGTGACCAGCGATTGGACGCCACACGATCAGGGTCAGGAGTTGAACGGCAATAGCCAAGAGGCACAACTGGAAGCGGCCGATGCCAGTGAGGATAGAGATGAGCTGGCTGTCGGTGGCAAACAAAATCCGCCTCCAACCAGTTCGGTGATACTCTCTGAAACGCAAATTATTAGTGAGATTACGTTTGATAACTTTGAGCTGTTGCGCAATGGGTTCATTTATGTCGGGCCAGCGGACTTAACAAAAGCTCTGGCATTACCGGACACGGCGTTGCATCATGATGTACAAGCAGTTCGTTCACAGATGGATCTCAAGGCATCCGAACATGAGAAATCTCCGGTGAGCAAGATATTTGTTAAAGAATCGAAAACTTAATAAATATTTTTCACAATTTGTTAGCCACCCCAAGTGCCAAGCATATTGAAGGTGAGTCATGTGCCGCCGATACCCATGTGGGAGCCACATCAATTTGTGGTAGATGCTCTGATGCTGCAGAATGATGTGGGCGACGTGCAAACCGCTTTGACCATTTTAATTGTTATGGGTGAAGCACGGCAGCTGCTGCCCATTGAAGATGGCTTGGTGGTAAGTCTATCAATTGAGCTGTATTCAGATATAAAACTAATGCTTAAACAATATCCCAATAGGAGCACTGGTTTCACACCTATGTGGATCAGTTGCATCGCTACGAACTGTGGAACGAGGCCTGTGAGGTGATTAATCGTGCCTGGGTGCGCTCGGTACGGCAATTGAACCAACAGTCAACGGTCATGCCAACCAACTGTGGCGAATGCGGCCGGCCGCTGGGCGGCACTGTGGGCTGGTACTGTGACAAATGCAAGTCTATGCAGTCGGCCAAGTGCACCGTCTGTAATCTAATTGTACGTGGCGTGTATGCCTGGTGTCAGGGTTGCTCCCATGGCGGCCATATCGATCATTTGCAGCAGTACTTTGCCAAGCACTCGAAGTGCCCCAAGTGTGGGCACTTGTGCGCGTTTTCCTGACACTCAGAGGAACCCTACACCTAAGCACGAAAGCAACTTAAGTTGCGCTGGAAGAATGTTCAAATGTGATGCAAAAATTAATTTTAAACTTAAATCTCTAAGCATATTGCCCAAAGGTTGTCTAGCAGCAAATATTGTATAAGTGCCCAAAATCATTCAATGAATTGTACATAAATCTTTGTTGGCATTAGTTGTTTATTATTAATTATAATATATATATTTGTAAAAAATTCTGGCTACTTGATGAACGTGCTCTTGAAGGGCATTATAACAACGACCTTTTAGAAAAAAAACAATACGGGCGCCGCCCACATTCAGTAGCAGAAAGGAGAGAAAAAATTATAAAATTGTGAGTTCTGTAAGAATTTGAAAAATATATAGAGCACAACCAATTGTGGTTGCCTTAGCCATGTATTTGCTTGTATGCCATTGTGGTTTAAGCCACAACGACACCACCGCCTGCCAGCGCTGTCCAAAAATCCACGCGCCAAGCGCAATGAAATTTCCACAATTGTTTGTGTTCAGATAAATGCAACAAATGGAGATATTGATAGCTTTTGTAGATGTTTCCATTTGCTATTGTGTTTACATTGCGCTTCGCGCAGTTCGTCGCTTTAGATGAATGATGATCTATAGCTTGGATTTTGGAGCAGCGTTGGCGGCTAATTGTCAAGAGGAAAAATCGAGGCTCACAGTTTGGTAAGCATCGCCGGCTGCGCTAGTGACAGCCGATGTCGAGTTACGCTTCAATGACGCCGTATCCTCGTCGTAGCGTATGGTCATGGAATTCGAGTTGCCTGGTATGAGCACGTAGCCCAGTGTCTCATAGAACTTGATGAGCTTGTCCTTGCAGTCCAGCGACATTTTGTAACAGCCAAGGTGCTCGGCCAGCAACGAAACGGTAACAACAATGCTGTCGATGAAAAGGAAGTTATAGAGGAGCGTAAATAATCTTTTAGAGTTCCCCAACTTACAGTTTGCCCAGCTGCTTGCCGCGATACGTGTCATTGACTACTACATCCTCAAGACGTCCGCGCTGCAAAATTAAGACGAGTTATATTTCGTGCTTAATACTTCAGATTGATTTTTTACCTACCACTGCACAATTGTGTATAAACTTGCGTTCAATGATGAGCGAGGCGGCACCAATAATCTCACCCTTCCTCGTATCCTCAATGACCGTCACATAGTAATCGCCGCTGGCTTTCATCTGCGAGAAACGTGCTGGAAATCGACTTACATATATTATAATAACTCCCGCCTTACACTGAAAAGAAATGCACCTACTCAGAAACTGTGTGCGGGATATATTGCCCACATTCGTGAGCTGGGAGAGTAGCTGCAGAAAGCCCCGATCATAATCCGTATCCTTTAGTGGACGCACCCGCAGCCACGACTCGCCCGGATTGGCGGCTGAGATGAAGGGCTGAAATTTCGCTGGGCTGCGATGAAAGTCGAGCTTGAGCAGCACATTCGGATCGTACAGATATGTCTCTTGCTGTAATCAGTGAGCGAATACCAATTATCAATTAGTATAAATGTTGTAATGGCATTTGATTAAACGTCTACCGTATATTGCACCATTTTGCGCAGTCTACAAAAAATACCAACGTCAGCACTTGATAAGCTCAACAACAGACAGTCAGAGAATAGCGGGTAAAGTTGTTGCTGACAGGAATGGTAACTGCCAACTGGTTTCATGCATTGTGCTGTTATTTTCGTTGGTCGAGCTGGACTGGTTTTTGGCCAACATGTTTTCGAAACGTCAGCACAAACCGGTAAAATGCGTAGTCTTTGTTATACACTAGCCGAAGGCACTATGATTGGAGGAATCTGTTACTTATATTTAGCAGAGACACAAACAGTCGAGCCTGTCAGCAGAAGAAGAAGAAGCTATTTGAATGGTCTCTGCTAAACTCCACATTCATATATTTTCATGCTTGTTAGTCCGTTGGGGACGTGTATATTTTAGGATTATGAATTATTTTAGTCACTGTAGAAAAATTAAAAAAATTTTAGCAGCAAAATCGTTTGAATTCTGTGGTATAATTATGCATGTATATTTTTTAAAAATATGGCATCCGTACTTTCTATATAAGAATGCAAGCACTTCTTTAGGGTATTTATACTTCGGTCAACCGAATATATTCAACTTCTTGTTATTGATTAAGGTAAGTGATATTTTTCTGTTTTGCTATGAACAGGATTACATTAGCAAAACATTTCAAGGTCGTAACGAGCTGTTGTGTGAACGGCCGCCACATGGTCATGTTTTCGTTGGCTGTGGCTAGTTTTTCAATTGGTCTAGTTGGCCGTTTCTTATGTATGCTAAAAATACTCACCATTTTTATTTATCACTTATTTGCGTATGATATATAGATAAAAATAATACTACTGCAGTTGCGACGTTATGCTGAGGCGGAAGTTTTTTCCGCTGTTTTATCAACAACTATCAGGAACCAAAGTTAGAGTGAGACTGAAGCGGTATTCGAGTGGAGCAAAGCAAAAGAATAACCGCGAGCCCTGTTGCCGCTCTCGCGGCTTTAATTGGCTGTCGTGGAATGGCAACTGTTAAAATCGAAGCACCTTTTAGTACGTAAAATGTAAAAGCAAATTGCAAATAGCACCTGTAACTGATGTATTTCAACAGACAACAACAAAAACAATCGACCCTGAAGTCTCTGCAATTGTAAACATTTTAACAGCTGATTCAAGAGAGCAGAGTTGTTTGAAAAGAGGAGAGAGATAGAGAGAGAGAGAGAGAGAGCGAGCTTGAGAAAGAATAGGTCAAAACAAAAGTGCATTTATTTTGAATGCTCAATATTCTACAATTAACAGATATTTGTTTTTATGTAGCTACAATATACTTGGGTGTTTTGTACATTTCGTAGGCGAATTCCTCTTGATGGCTGGGATCATACTCCAATCCCACATAGTCAATCTCTAAAGCAAATGGCCCATCCATGCCCTTTTTGGCTGCCACAGAGAAACCAAAATGAGTTACACAATTCAGCTGTATTGCATTTTGTCGATCCTGTACACGACCCTTTGAAGAGAGAAAGAATTTCGAAAAGGGTATCTTGGCTATTTGCCAGTGAGGACCGCCGCGAGTATAAAGCACATAGTGATAGATATCATTCCACATGAGATCGAAATAGCCCTCTGTGTGCAAATTAATTAGATAACTTCGTCCGTCACCGCGCACCTTCATTATCAGCATGTTATACTGTGTCCAGTCGTAAGTGGATTCTCGCTTGAATGATTTCTATTAGGAAATAGAATTTTAATAAGAACTCAATCTTGCACTGACTTTTATTTTTTACTCACCCGCACACGCTTAGTGCGTATATTCGCATAGCCGGTGCGCTTGATGATGCCATCCTTGGTATGCTGCGAGCTGACCTCACCATGGAAGAGTCCCGCTCCTGAAGCGCTTAGTTCCAGTGAGGCTTTGCTTTTTCCTTCACCGTGATCCGCATCTGTCGTCACTGTCCATTTATCGAGTACGTCTGGTGCTTTGAAATCGAAGACTACATCCGTTTCTCCAGGCCGAAATACCAGAATTGGATCGCTTTCTAGTTTTTCTTTCACTTCCTGTCGCCACAGCTTTATTTCCTCTTTCAAATCCTTTAGTCCATCAATTATAAGCTGCTTCTTTGATGGCTCCATTAGTTTTGTTTTGTAGCCGGACTTCTTCTCTCGCTCCCAAAAAGTGCGCTGCACAGCTGTTGTATAAATTTGCGCTGTTGGCAGCCAGCAACTTATACGTTGCGTTTGTCTAACTAGGCAGTACATATTAACATATTTTATTAAATAAAATAACAATTAAATAAGCGGCACCAAGAACCACAACGTAACAAATATCAGCTGTGCATTTTTGATATTCACATAGCAACGGTGACACAGAAGAGGCAATACTCTGCAAAAACATGTGAATGGTGGTGCAATTGCAAATATCTGATCGTACATTGTGAATGTCAGAACTGGATTGTTTTTGTTTTTTGTGTTTTCAATGGTGCAAAGTTCTTTGAGTTGAGAAGTAATGAAGTTAGATCAAGTAGAAAAGTGCGCACCAAGCAGTGATTGGAATGTCCTTTATTGGGTGCTTGGCAGCATTCTAATGCCTGTGGCTTTGCCACTGGCCCTTATCAATTTATGGCAACGCTTTCGCGCCCAGAAGTACCGCAATCAGTTACCCGGCAAGGTAGAAGTCAATAAATATAGTTTAAAACCGCTCTATACTAAATTTGCTATTAAATACTTATAGGTTGTGCTTATAACGGGCGCCAGTTCTGGCTTAGGCGAGTCCCTTGCACACGTCTTTTATAAGGCGGGCTGTAAGATTATCTTGGCCGCTCGTCGGGTTGAGGAACTGGAGCGTGTGAAAAAGGATTTAATGGCACTGGATGTGGTAAATTATATTTGCTATGTAGACTGAAATATTATATCTATATGTATAGCTATTCGCAGCAACCCGCATACCCGCCCACCGTTCTGGCTTTGGATCTATCTGAACTTAACTCTATGCCAGATTTTGTTAAGCGCGCTCTGGCTGTCCACAATCAAGTCGATATCTTAATAAATAATGGTGGGATTAGCGTGCGTGCCGATGTAGCCACCACAGCGGTTGATGTCGACCTAAAGGTAATGGTTGTCAATTATTTTGGCACCGTGGCGTTGACAAAAGGTATTTCTTTGCAGCACTATTGGATATATAGTTTATTATCTAGTTTATCTATTTCCATACAGCGCTATTGCCTTCTATGGTGAAACGTCAGAGTGGTCATATATGTTTCATTAGCTCCGTACAAGGAAAGTTTGCGATACCTCAGCGAGCAGCTTATTCCGCCTCCAAACATGCACTGCAAGCATTCGCTGATGCTCTACGTGCTGAGGTGGCCAACAAGAAAGTGTTCGTATCGTGCGTGAGTCCTGGTTACATACACACACAGCTCTCGATGAATGCCCTGACTGGAGCGGGCAGTAGCTATGGCAGTCAGTATAAATTTAAAATGAATATGTATGCTGTTAGCTAAATTACTTCTATTCCTCTCCTCAGAAATGGATGAAACCACTGCCAAGGGCATGTCGCCCGATAAGCTAGCGGAACGCATATTGCAATGCATAATGCGCAAGGAACCCGATATAATCGTTAGCGATGTCCAGGCGAAAATTGCCTACTATTTGCGTCATCTCCTGCCCTCAGTCTACTTTTGGATTATGCAAAAACGTGCCGCAAAATTGGAAAAGGCTGATAAAAAAGTTAATTAACTAAATGTCTGGGCTTTTTTAAGTTTTAGTTTCATTTTTTTTATTGTTATTTAAATTTTGCTTGAAATGAGAAAATTATAAAAAATATTGCAATGGTGTGCAGTGTTAAAAAATTAGTTACATTTTGCATACATTTTTAATGATAATATTAATAAATTAAATAATTACTGTATTCATACCATTATTATTATTAAGTAAAACTTAGTGTCACACATTTGCTCTCTGTCTCTCTGTTAGCAACTTATATTATTTAAGAATTATTGTACTTAAATTATGCTTGTTTTTTGTTTTTTTGTTTTGTTTGCTTTTCGGCTTTCGATTTACGCGTTATTTAATTGACGGCAGAAATACTTTTCGTACGTTCTTTGACAACATTTAAAACTTTGTTATTTAACTAGGGGGCTTGGTTCTCTACGAGAGTTTCTTGCTTGGAGTATGTGTATTTAAAATTCATTTAACTAAATTATACAAAATAATTGTGTTATCAAACCAGTGAAGTGGGTGCATAACCTTCATCAAAATGAATGCACAAACTAAATTAATTACAATTGAGGTACACACACAGATATAAAAATCGTTTTGCAGTTTAACGACTAAATGATTTATGTATACATATATATAGTTTAAAATCAATAAATTTCTTATGTACAGTACACAAAAATTGTTCATTTCGCGCTAAAATAGTCTTTTCCTGTCACGCTCAAAATACTTTCAGCTTAGATAATAATTATTTGCATTTCTTATATACAATACATAAACATTGGCAATATTCTTTTCTTTCTTTTTTTTTTCTTTTTTTTTTTTGGTAAATTTTAATGTTATAAAAGAATCTGCGCATTGTATAGTTACATATTTAAATAGTTATCAATAGGTGTCTGTGATAGATTTCTTTTGTTCGTTAAGACAAACTTAAAACTATAATTCGATTTATGTTATTCTTGTTTTTCTTAATAAGCATTTCAAAGCGATTGTCGCGTAATTTTGTTTTTCTCGTTTTTTCCCCTTTTAATAACTTGCCTACGCGTTTACGTTAACTGTCTTTAATTCCACTTGTTTCGGATTGATCATTTGAGCTGAGCTTATGTCTACCTATTAATGTGTGTTGTATATTCCAAAAATATATACGATATACCCATGTCTATGTGCTTCCTGCACGCCCCGTTTATAAGTACTTTACCCAGCCAACGCAAATACATATCAGAACTAGACGCAATTTAAAAAAAAAACGACAAGTTTTCAACACATTACTTACATACATATGCATATATCTAGGGATTATTCCAATTAGCTTAGACTATAAATCGCTATTCGGGGCTCTCTCTCCAATCTCTTTCTTACATATATCTCTGCAAGCCGTTTGCTTTCATTTGTGATTTGATACGCTACGTGACTATAGTATGTAATGAATATCGGTTAGGTGTTTTGTTCTTTATTGCTTTCTAATCTTTTATTGTTTGCATATAAAAACTATTTGTCTTTCGATTTTATTTCCTATATACACTACTTCTAAGAATGGCGCAGGCAATTGTGTGTCTGTGTGTGGGGGAGTGTGTGCTGATATGGGGATAACTGTTTAACATTTTTATATTAAGCTTCATTTGATTCTGTTGCGACTACTAATTACTACGATTCGATGCATTTTACTTTTGATTTATTGACAGTTATCGTTGGTTATAATTGTTACTAATATCATTAATGTATGTATATTTATTTGCAACTTTCCCGGGCTAACCATTTGGCTAAACTCGTTCGTCTCATCTCAACTACAAATCTTATAATCATTTTTGATTTTTTGTTTTTGTTCTTTAAATGTTCTTGGTTAGATTTTCGTTTATGTTTGCTTTATACATTCCTTACTAAAATAGCACCTTGTATTGTTGTTCTGTGTGTCGAAGTTTATAGAGACAATGGTCGTTGTTCGAAACGTTGAGAATATGATTTAAGAAAATAAAGATATGTTATATGTAAAGATAACGTAATACTGTGTAGGAATTCATATAAAACAGAGATAAATACAATAACATTTGGAATCTGTGCTGCGATCGAGTTTTCTTGTATCGATGTACATATGTATGTATATAAAAAGATAATCTATTATATTATAGATTAGTTATTTATCGGTCTATTGTAATTATTACTTTCTTTTCATTTGCATTACAAAAATAGTTTAGCTTAAGCCGATTTCTTTTTGGTTTTCAGTATTGTTTTTTTTTTTCAAAGCTAATAAAACTCTAATAGTGAATTACGTTAGTATAAATTTCTGATCAGTTAGGATATTGTTGGTTCATACATACAATACGATCGATCGTATTACGACAACTGAACACAATTCACATAGGTATAGACAAAAGTACAGAGTTACAAGTTACAGTTACATAGATCACGAATACAATACAACAGTAAATACAGTTAAATAGTATGTAGTAAAAGGTACAATGTGCGGTGAGTGCATCTGGCTTCGGCGGTGGCATTGGCGTTGGTGTAGGTGTTAGGTGTTGGGTGTCGGGTGAACATTCAATGGAATCGATTTGTGTGTTAGTGGAGCCATAAGCACGAGCGTTGTTAGCATTTGTATACTCTTGCAGTATGGATAATAGTTTTATATAAAGATATATAAATAACGTAAAGATGAATATGAATAAACATATGTATATCAATTATTAATCACTGGAGTTCTTTGTTGGTTTATCTCTCTATAATAAACCAAGCTTTTGTCTGAGTGTAAAACCATGTTTATAATATATTATCATTTGAACAATATCGGACTGATTTACCATATATCTCTGCAGATGGAATTCGTTACAAATTGTTTATTGACTTAATATCTTTCTGATTTATCTGAGCTTATCAAATTTCCTATACATCTCACATATATATGCTCTTTAAAATATATTTTAGATTCATTTATCTGCAAGAATATTTTAAATTCGGCGCTCCGAATATATGTATATAACTATTTTTTGCTTGATTAATGCGGAATTCGTGGTCGTGGTCGTTTTGGAATGTGTGGAGGGGCGCGGCATTCACATATTCAGCAGAAACGGCAAGTTTAAGGCAGTGTAAAGTACATATATGTATGTATGTATTTATGTATATGTATATATACAAATCTAAATTTATATATATATATATGCATGTAAACCTATGCGACAATTTGTATAACTAACTTTAGGACTTATCACTTTCACTTGGTTGCTTGGAAATGTATACGAGCAACTGCGCTGCTCTTAGCTAACCAGGTTCTCAATGTCAGAGACGACCACCTCCAGATCCGATGGCAACTCGTTGTCCAGCGTTGTTGTTGCTGTCGTTGACGGTGGTGCAGCCGCAGCAGCTGCTGTTGTTGTTGTTGTCGCATTGGAACGCGCTCTGAAGTTGTTTAGACTGCGTCGCATCGGCTGCGTCGCTTGCCTTTGACTGGGCACGGCGCTTGTGGAGGCGGATTGCTGTAGTGGAAGAGGCAGTGCCGTTGCCATCCCGCTAGACGTTGTGGTCGCTGTGCTTGTAGAGGACTGACGTGAGAAGCTCGGCACCGCTGCCGTCGTCATGGCGGAGACGTTACTCTGGCTCTGGCCATTGAGACTGGCGCGTGGAATGTTGCTGAAGCTGTTGCGAGTGTTGCGCGTGGGCGGCACCGGAGCTGCCTGGGGCGTTGCATTGGAGGTGCTGCTATTTCTGCGCAGGTTCGCATTGGAAGAGGATCGACGTTGCGGCGCTGCTGCTGCAGCGGCTGTGACGGCTGCTATCGCTGTGGGCGGATCTTTGCCATTTTTGGCTGCGCTCGCTTTCAGATTGAGGCTGCTACGCTTCTTGGACTTAGCCATGTTCTGGCTAAGATTGATCAGATTTTGCGTGCTACCAAAGTTGCGCGTTAGATTGATCGATCCTCCGGCGGGCTGTGGCTCATGCTTGACCGTTTTGCTGCTGCTACGTCGCGGCGCCACCGCGAACGGGTTATGTGTGGACAGCGAATTGGAGCGCCGATAAGAGTTACGTTGCGATGTGGGTGCAGCTGCACTCTCCAGGCTAGCGCGATTGGAAGAGGTGGGCGCTATCTTGCCAGCGCCACTGCTGCTGCTGCTCGGTTTGCTTGTGGCAGCCGGCTCAGCGGCTGCACTGGCACCGGACAGCTCCACATTCTCATAGCAGTGCTCTGTGGTGCGCGGGGGCGGCTTCAGGGTCTCGTAGTTGGGCTCGTTTACCGTCAGTATTTGATTATCGTCATCCGCTTCGTTGCACAGCAGCAAGGCAGTGCGCTTGGTGCGCTCTGTGTATGGGCCCTTGGATGTTGTTGCCGCCTGCCCGCTGGAGCGTGTGTTCTGCGCCTTTTGCGTACGCTTTGGACGCGCGCCAGCGCTTACGCCCACTACGTGCGTTTTCACCTTGGGCTTCTTGGATAGACGCAACGAGAACTTGAAAGGCGGCTTGTAGACGACCTGCAGCTTGACCTTCTCATTGGATAGATTGCCCATGGACTTGGTCTTCTGTGGTGTCTTTTGCACCAGCCGCTCTGGCGTCGACTGTGATTTGCTCATCACCTTGTGCACCCGAGAGCTGTGATCTATGTGCGACAGTGGCTGGGCCACAATCGGTGACTCCAACAGCCATCGTTGCACTTTGCCGAAGGTGTTCATGTGATTGTTGGTGGTTGAAAGATTTGAGGCATCGTCGCCGCCTGTAGCATTATTATTGCGATGGGAATAGTCGATGATTTCCTTCATGTGCTTGCCCAGCTTTTTAGACTTTTTGGTTGGCTCCTCCTCGGCGGCATTTGATTTCAGCTTCTTTTTGGTCAGCGCCTGCGTTCGACTCGATTTCTTTGGCTCCACATTTCCGCTACCCTTGGTTACCGCACTACTACGCACTCCCGCTGCTGTTGTTGCTAAGCCCGTTCCTGACTTTTTGCTGCGTTCGCCACGCACCTTTTTCTTGAATGGCACTTTAGTGCGCACAGCCGTGTGTACTATGACTCCGTTGTTATTCTCCGGCAGACGCACCGTTTCCGTGGTGGCACTGTGTATGATGGTCACTGATTTAAGCTTCAGATTCGAGCGTTTCGCCAGCAGCTTTGTGCTCATGACCTGTGGTAAAAGCGAAAAAAATAATTATAATTATGGCAAAGCAGAATGGGTCGTTGGGTTGTTGCATGATTTCATGAAATAAAAGCATAAATGGGCTCTACATAAGCTCTAGAGATCTCTTTAGAATGACCAATGAACTGAGCTCTACGGGGTTCAGTTTCAGGTACATTGCTGGCCTCACCATCGCCCAAGGCCTGCGTTTTGGCCTCATACTGATCCCTCAGCATACTTGTGACCACACGCATTAACTTGTCAAACAAAATCGTATTAAATTATAACAAATAAATAAATCTTATCTTCGGACTACCGAATTTATATAAATGTAAATATATCCATCACATACCAGTAACAAGAAGACGCCAATAGCGGCCAAAACTACAGTGTACCAATGATGGTGCACCCACTTCTTGAAGGTGGCAATACTCTCTTCGGAGAGCAGCAGCTTGCGTAGTGTGGCCAACGGACCCGACGGATCCACCTCACGACATTTTTGGAAGACATCGCAGTAGCTATCAAAGAAAAGGAGATTAGTAACTACTGAGATTATTTAATCGCCAAGACATACCCATTGTAATCATTGCACGGCGTGCCCGGTTTCGAGTACATGTCGGGCACATCGAAAGGCGCCTCGTTCCACTCAAATGAGCTGCGGCACGGATTATCCTCGCCAGGCAGCTTGCAGCACAGTTCGCAGGACTTGATGCGATCATCTTGTGGGCCTGGTATGCACTGGCAGGACTCTAGTCCGTAAGCTAAGCAAATGCTACCTGTACAGTCGCCCATGTAGCATACAAACTCTTTGTTGCAAATTGTTTTGTTTGGTTTGTTCACCGAGGGCGGGCACTGGGGCACGCGTCCGTCGCAGAACGAGGGATCCCGACAGCCATTGTCATCGCGACACTTGTCGCCAAATTTCACCTTGCAATCGGTGGTGCAGCATGGTCCTTGCGAAGGACTGCAACGAGCATGTGGCGTTAGTGTACAAGGCGTTTCGTCCAGATGCGGCTGTCGAGACATGGGAAAACAGCATGAATCCTTGCAGTCCTCCTCCCATCCGCAGTCACACTGCTCGCCGGGCTCGACGACGCCATTGCCGCAAATGGATGACTGTGGCTCCGTGAAGCAGCCCTTCATCGAACGCGCCTTGGCGTTCAATACGGGCTCAATGGATTTCAAGGAGCAGGCACTGAACTTATTATTGTTCTTCTTATCCCCCGAAGTGGCGCGTGCGAACATTATAAAGTTGCCATCCTCGCCGCCAGGCGTGCACTGGTCCGGATCGTGCTGTCGATGGGTAAGAGAAATTGTTAGTTGATTGTAGAAAGATGAAATAATATATTTTAAGTTGTAATTACAGGTGAGCCAAAATTATGCCCAATCTCGTGAGCTAGCGTCACATGCGAAACGGCGGGCGGGACATGCTTGCCATAATTGAGTAGTGTGACAATGCCTGTGTTTAGAGATTTCAGGGAACCGCGATAGTGCCCATTCTTTTCGCAAACACCACCCGCATTCTTCAGATCGCCCGTCCACGCCAGGCCCAGGGTGCCCATCTCAAAGTCGCGATAGGTGAACATGTAGGCCAGACAGAAGGCATCATAGTCTTCCTCTGTAATGTAAAGTAAAGATATTATAATTAAAATCATTAAACAAGAGCTAATCGCTCACCTGAAAACAATTCCAAGAATTTTTCCACACCATAGTTGCCGGGAAACCTATAGCTAGGATCCTTCATGGCGTTCATGTTGTGCACCTTAATACGCTTGATCATGAACGTAATATTGTCAGGTTTGCCATCGTTATTGAAATCCGTATTACGGTAGATGGAATTGGCACGCTGCACGTGACGTGTGATGGCCTCGATGGAGGCCTCATCACTGCCCATTTTCTGGAAGAACGTGTGATCTGCCTGCAAGTATAGCATGCAAGTTGTCTTGCGATCATATAGCAGACGCGGAGCGTTGTGAATATCATCGCCTCGGCCACTCAATAGATTCGTCATCAACATGCTATTAAAGCTGGGATTGTGGGGATTGGGTGCAAATATAATCTCTGGATTGTAGTTGTTAACAATGATGTTCGGTTTCTTTGTGGCACCGTTCTTCGTAATGATCTCCACGTGTGTCTTGTGGCTGGGTCGATCGTTGTTACCCATCGAAAGCGTTGTCCAATTCGCATTGAAAAAATTATTTGGCAGGCTATTGTTATTATTGCCATTGGGCTCCTCATAGGGTGTACCGAATTCGGGCTCTATGGGTCGGTTGTAGGTGCTAACGATAATGTTTTTGTGTTTTGTGTACAATTTCCGTACATTATTATTGCTATTGCTATTGGTATTGGTATTGGTGTTGCTGTTGTAGCTGCGACTGGTGTCGCCAACATTGGAGGGATTATAGTTATTTACAAGTATGTTGCGATTAGGCGTAGGCTTCGTCAGCGTGGCCAGAAAGCTTTCTGTGCTGCGCATGGTTGTCGTTGTGGACTTTCTTGATTTCTCCTCGCTGCGATCCTCCTCAGAGGCGAGCACACGAAAATCATCATTATACGGCACTTCTAAATCCAGTGGCAGCGGCGGATTGCGATTATAAGTTGGAACTGTGACGTGCTATGGTCGAAAAAGAAAACATAAATTTATATATGTTCATATTTAAATATATTTGTTTTGTATTGCGCGTCTACTTACCTCCTCTTCAGGCAGCCATCGTTTGCGCCGCAATCGCTCGCTGGCGCAGTGGGTTTTGACGGGTGCCTGGGAGGATACGCCACTGGCAAAAGAATTCGCTTCCTGCATATTTACATCGCTCAGCTTATAAACTATGCTGTGTACGCCACTCTCCGCCAACTGCTGTGAATATCGCTGCGCTGGCTCTATATAATAGTGCTCCGCTTGCGTCTCTATTGTGCCATCTAGGAGATTATCACTTGTGAGTATTGCCTGCACATGGGCTTGCTCATCGTCCTCCAGGCTACCCGTGTAAATGCGTGAGACATCGTAATCGATGACACCCATAGTATTCTCAATTTCAACATCGTGCGCAAACACCGAATTTGGCTGCTGACGCAGCACCAGCAGGAAGTCTCTGTAAAGACAATGAATCAGTTTTGTGTATAAAAAATGAATTGCAGCTTCAACCCACGCACGTACCTGTCATGTGCAGAGAAATTCAGCCGAATTGTGTGCGCCAGTCCCACAGGTGAACCACTTGAGGGCTCAACTTGCCGTTTTCGACGCGCGCGTGCTTGCTCCAAATGGCGCAGCTGGGCTGCCTGCAGCACGGCGCGATCAAAGTTCGCCGCCTCCCAGTGCTTGATATATGGCGTCAGTTTATGTGTATAGCCTAAACAAGAGCGTAGGTTAGCCAAACCAGTGGTTGGAGAAAGTTCAATTTGTGGCCTTACCTGGTAGCTTGAGTGGCGTTGGGATTGCTAGCAGCTCGCTGATGGCCAACAGCAACAACGCCAGGAGCGCCAGCAGCCAGCCCATGCTTGCTCTAACTCTCTGTGTTTACGTGTGTGTGTCTCTGTGTTAAAATCTATGTCCGTGTGTGTATATGTGTGTGTGGAAACCTAACTAGTTCTAGGCTGCGTTTGCTGGCTTCGATTGACCTTTGTTAGCCCCTTTGTTTCTTACATTATTGCTGCAGTTGTTGCTTTGCCAATAAGAATTGCCAAACTGAAAAAATCCGTTACAGCCGCAGCAACGCAAACAACATGCGACATCTCACGCGTAGCTGCTGCAAGAGAATGAGCAAAGCAAACATACATATATAAATTACAGATTATTGTAATAACGGTAGGCCGCGCAGCGCACAAAGAAATTGCACTTTTATAAATACGAATTCATACAAAACATCACATACTCAGCATCCACTTGAGCAAAAAAGCAAACAACAATAAAATAATACAACAACAAATCTTGCTTTCACCTTTTGCAGCGAGTTCGTTAGCTGGCGAAATTCGCAACAGATCAAAACAATAAAATATGTATGTACATCTTTTGTTTGAAATTTACGTATATGTTTTGCATAAATGGCAAAAGCAACAAACTGCTGGCAAGAAGAAGCACAGCATCAACATTCAGGCATCAACATCTCATTAGCACTTTGTTCGCACACACACACACACACGCATGCACATTTATACACAAACATGTTAAGCTCTCTGCTTGTGTTTGTGTGTGTGCCCGTGAAAATTACTGTTAGTCAGTTATTTTATTTTCTGCACACATTTCTATTTGGTCATTAAATCTATTGCATTCTTTTACACTATTGACAACCGTTAAATTGGATAATAATCCTTTGCTGTGAGCATTGGTTTGTGTGTATGAGTGTGTGTATTCTTGTGAGCCAAAATTCTACTCGTCACTGTTGTTGTTAAGTAGCCAAAATAAGATACGTAAAATTCAATTAGTCAGCGCGAAGGGGGTTATTTTTTCTGCACATAACAATTGTTGCACTTTTTCGATTTGGTAATTGGATTTAGCTAACTCACAGGCAAAATATTAAAACAACTACAAAAGCACAAAACAGTCACATACACACATATATAAACACAAACACACATACGCAAAACAATCGACCTCCGCTCGCTGCTGTATTGCCATTAACGCTGTGGCGTAAATGGTAAGCCAGCCAAGTTTTTTTTCTGGCCTAAACCTGTTCCCTGGCTTATTCACAGGCCCAAAATAAATGTTGGTTTATTTATATTGTGGGCATTTTATTCCAGTGATATCTTCAATTCACAAAACTCACTTTTTAATTAATTAAACGCTTTCATTTTAATGCAAATAATTTAAAAACAATTATTTTATTTCTCCCCACATAAAAAAACGGCTGCAGGTAACAAGTATCGATACTCTCTGAGCGCAGCCTACCAAGATACCCGATTACAAATGTTGTGTATGTGTTTGTCAACAATAGCAATTGGAATCAGTTATCGATATCTGAAACTGCTGATTTTTGTAATGTGAAGAATTTCATATAAACAAACTAATATTTAAACATGTTATTTGTAATTTGAAAGAATTCATAAAATCAAACTAATATTTCTATATGTCAACAATCAACCAGTTCTTTTATTAACGTTTGCTGCTTTTGGATTCCCTTGCATAGATTTTTGGCATTTTTTTCGAGCTTTTCCTTACACGCCAACAGGCTTTCCTTTTTGGCATCTAGTGTGCCTTCCATTACAGCCAATTTCTTGACTTTTTGGTCGTATTCATCAAACACTTGCCACCATGTCTCAAGCGTTAAGTTCTCGGGCTCCGTAAGCAGAGCGTGTTCCAGAGCTGCACTGCTACTAGCCGTGGCTCCAGCTGGTTGGGAAATTTCGAATGTCTCAATATCCGCAAGCATTTCCTCTAGGTTGGGTGCTGTTGGCGGTGGTTCAACCTTGGGCTTTGATTTCTTAAACATTGTTCAAAGTATTTCTTGCAGATGTGGTTTGTTTTTGTTTGCTGAAAAAACGAATGATAACGTCAGCATAACACTTAGATAGATGCTATTCCATATTTATGACTTTTATTGTCTAGTATTTACGTGTTACAACGTTAATTATAATTGGCTTTAAGTCTACATATACTGGCAGCTTTTATTTGTAAAATAAATTAAATAATATTCCAAAGTGCTTGCGTTATTTACTTGTTTATAAAGTTCTAGTGCTCTACAATGCGCGAAATAATAACCAGGGCTGGATTTCGAATTGTATACAACACTAGTTTCCCGCTTTTAAGTGCATACCACGCTCTCATAGGACAAATATACAAAATATATTGTATTAAACATAAAATAATGACAAATCGAGATGAACTCAGTTCTGCTGCTAAGCACAAGTTTGTTGAGGCTGCAATGCGTGCTAAAGTTCCACTTGACACTCTGCCATACGAAAGCTACAAGTCGAGTTCTGGTGAGGAGTTTAAACTATATTGCCGCGCCAAGAGCGACATGGATGCCAAGACCCTCAAATGGACATTTAAACTGGCGGAACAGAATGTTGGGCCGTTCTATAAGCAACTCAAAATGGGATGGCAGCCAAAGATTAAACAGTCTGAACTCAATAAGAACTGGGCACGTTTCTTGGTAGCTCTCAATCAACAGAAGCAACCCGTGGCCTACACAATGTTCCGCTTCGACATGGACGATGGCGACTGTGTGCTCTACTGGTAAGTGCATGATTGTAATATGTTTTGCATTAATTGAAAATTATTGCCTTTTAGCTATGAAATACAAATTGCGCCCGAGTATCAGAGAAAGGGTCTTGGCAAGTTCATGATGCAAACGCTCGAGGCTTGTGCTCGGATGTGGAAATTGGAAAAAGTTATGCTCACTGTGCTGAACAATAATGAGAACTCGTTAACGTTTTTCAAAGCGCTTGGATATGCCAAAGATGAGACGTCACCAGATGTCTTGGCTGAAGCTGACTATCAGATATTAAGTAAGTCCACGCTGGGCTAATTATTTTAATAATTTTAATAACAATATTTTTAAATGCGATACAAACGAAAAATATATCAAACAAATAGTTTAGAGCATTTAGTTCAATAGCTTGGCTTGTGCCTCAAAGTACGTAGCCATGCGGATGTCCTGGCTGCTCAGGCCGCCTACGTCATGGGTGCTCAGGGTAACCTGGATTTTGTTGTAGCAGTTAAACCACTCGGGATGATGATTCATTTTCTCAGCTAGCAGGGCAACACCCGTCATGAAGCTGAATGCCTGATTGAAATCCTTAAGCACGAATTCCTTGTATATAGCATCGCGTCCCTCAACCAAGCTCCAGCCTGCATCGAGCAGTGGCTGCAGCTTCTCGGCGCGCTCTTGTTCATTCAGTTTGGCCTAGGATTGGGTAAATTTATAGAAGCAACAAGTGTTTAGTTCAAATTTGTGGCTGTGGCTGCGGCTTTCGCTGCCCTTGGGGCCCGTTGCTGACCTCGCGTGGCCTCAAGCGATAAGTGCGTTTAAGCCGAGATATAGAAGACATATTGTTCGACTTTTCTAATTTTGCAATCTTGGGCAATTGTTTTATTGCGCCAGATATTCACTTACCACCATCTTGCGTTTTTTCGCTGTTGCGGTTGCTGTGAGGGGAAGTTGTTTGCTAAAAAATCTTGAATGGCCAACACCAGTGGCTGCTGCTGCTCTCGTTGCTGTCGTATACAGAACTGAACTCTCATATCTGTTGCTGCTGCTGCTGCGCAATCAGAGCTTCTCAAATCTTGTTAATAATCGCAGCTCTTGTACTCACCAATACAAGCGTGGCGACCCTTCACTCCATTGGCTTGCCTTCACTGTTTTTGTTGTTGTTGCAGTCGTTGGCCAGCAAAATTGATGTCGTTCGTTAAGCAGACTTGCAAGTTTTTGAAAGCTTCGCATGTTTTGCGCATATTTATTTGTTAGTAACATTCTAAATAACTGGTTTATAGCGCTATGAATATACCAATATACCGGGTATGCTGCTCATAACGAGAGCTGTTATAACACAGCTGAGTGCAGTGTGACCCTTAAAATATTTAAAACTATGCAGCTGTTTCGAAAAAAGATAAAATTTCAAACACTATATGGTCACACTATTATTCAAAAATGAAAAGTTGTTTGATGCGGTAAAACTCAAGCTACGTATCTACCTTAATAAACTGTTGTATGTTAGTTAGCAGAGCGCTGTTAGCTTCTTCTTCTTGTCAGTTTCTAGGAAACCGTTACTTCAATTTGAATTTAAATTTGAATATGCATATTTTATTGATGTATTATTGGGATTGCATATATTATATAAATGAATATGTATATATTGAGATTGGCAAGCTTCTTAATATAGTTCATTTATGCACCATATTATCTGCTTCGCCGTTGCCATAATAATCATAATCTGGGCTGGTTGTTGAGGTACCCACTTTCGAACGTTCCGTTGAGGTAACAAGCTCTACGGCTCGACCAGCTGTGGTCTCTGGCATGGCTGTCGTAGTCTTACGCCAACGTAAGCTGTAACGACTGCGCACAAACGGGGCCTTGGTGCCAGCGCTGACATGACCAAAGGCTGTAAAGCAAAGCAATTCTAAAATACACATCAAATAAAATATATTTGACCTACCCAAAGCAAACAGACAGCAGCAGACAATCAAGAGGAATGTTAGCTTCATTTTGCAAAAGTTTTCAGTGCAAACTGAGGCAATGACTGCTGTTTACGATGCATTTATAGGCAAAACTGATTCTGATAACTGAATTCCCTCGGGTCTATCACAGTGAAAGCTGGACACAGCTCTGCATTGCGCATCCCGAGGGTCCGGTCACGCAAGTTCGTTCACCTCGTTTTATTTTATTAATTTATTATCTTTGATGAACACTTACTAAGCTTAAAAAATTATATTATTGAACGACAATACATCAAATAGAAATGCTTAAAGAAAATGGTAATAAATACGCGTATATTTCGTAAGGGGGTGGCTTCCAAAACACGCCTCAATTATCCTTTGGTCTGGGGCGCTTTGGACCCGAAGGTATTGGAGGCGGCGGTACATCGGGCACATCGATGTTTTTATTCTCCGATCCATTTTTGATGTCATCGAAACTGGGTGTAGAATCCAGGCTGTCCAATGGCAAGGGCTGCACCTCCGGCTCTGGTTGTTGCACGGGCGGCGCATCAGTTGCAGGACTACGCGTCGGATATCCTTGGCTGGGATAGTAATCGTAAGGTGGCAAATAATTTTCACGCTGGCGAACATAGCCCGCTTGGTCATAGATCACTGGGTACTGCTGATAGGAATAGGGCGGCAGATGCATGGGCTGGCCGTTGAACTGAGATGAGAGTGGTATCAAAACAGGCGGCAATCCTCGATCGTTAAGAGGCAACGGCAGTTGATCCTTGCCCTTCAGCTCTTTGGGCTCGTGTTCATCAACTGTGGGTGTTTGGGGCGTCAGCTCCTGCTGTGGTTGCGGGGGTGGCTGTTGTTCTCCTGGCAGAATATTAGGCTGATGAGGATCAAAGGATGTGTAAACAGGTGGATACTGCGGAGCTGTGGGCAGCGGATACGGCAGCTGCAAGGAGATAATTAGAGTGACTATTCATAGCTACAGCCATTAGCAATTAGCTTACCCGTTCATTGGGTGGTAGACCTGGCACCAATGGCTGACCAAATCTCACAATGGGCGGACTGTAGAAGCCAAAAGGATTAAAGGGCCCAAATGGTGCATAGCCCGGTTCGTGTATGGTTGGTTGGATGACCGGATAGGCGCGACTCGACGTCAAATTGTCGTCCGTGGTGATGAGCGCATTATAGACTTTGGGCTTTTTACGCAATCGACGCGCGCCCTGACAGCAGCTGTTGCACAGCGAGACCGCCAAGAGCAACGCCAGGAGGCTGAACTGAAAATGCAGAAGGAAGAGAAGAGGGAGGAGATATTAGCTATATTTAGTACTATAGTTGGTCAAAGTCCATGATTTGTCACCAAGACTATTTAACGCTGTTTAATTGATTGCCCAAACGATCATCAATCAATGAATTGTTTACACCTGGGCCACAATTGTGGCCAATCTTTGACGGAAGTTTGGGAACTACGGACAAGGAAGCCGGCGCTGAATGGAAGACCACAAGTTCGACGTCAGCGCACATGACTTTCAAATGCCATAGTCATAGCTGAGTAGAGAGATCGATTCGCTTCGATCTCTAAGCAACTATTGCATTCAAAACGTGCTACAACAACAACCCAAACAACAACAACAACAACAACAACAACGAACGATCACAGCAGCAACAAATAGAACGATCTATAGACATGTGTGTTACCCATTGTTGTGAATTAACTACAGTTCATTAGTTTTGAATTGAAATGTAGATTGTTCCTTTAATTGGATTACTATGGAAGCCGATCAAACCGGACGGCGGACCAGCGCGATCGACATGGGCTAGAGACCATTGGAATTTTGAGCCTTTCCTTAGGCAGCTTTGTCATAGGTCCGGTTAAACGAGTTGACCACTTGGCATGGAAATGCGCCAGCCCATGAAGTTGTAACTCTCACATATACACATACATACTACACACACGTGTGCACATTGGGAGTGTGATCTGTGACCGAGTTTTCGTTGATCTTGATCTTAGCATTTGCACGCCCCACTCACTCCCAATTGTAATGTGCGCCGACTGCGCTCAGATTACCCCAGAAAGACATTTCTGCTGGGCTTCCCCCTTTTGGGGCAGCAGCTGGTAATTGGCTTTGCTTTCCATGCATTTCACTTTGACTTTCCTTTGGCCATGGACAACAAGCAAGAAAACAAAAATAAAACCATGAAAAAAACATTCTCCGCCCACGCACCAGCTCATGATTGCTTGCCAAGCATTGCTCGATCTCCGGAATAAATGGCTGTATTTATGTGTATGTCTGTGTCTGTGTGTGTGTGTGCTTTCCAAAGACGATCAGAGGGCAATTTTGAACGCTTTTCCTTTTTGGCTTTGAAATGAATCCAATTGTCTGAAATTGAATCAACAAACAGCAAACAAAAAGCAATAGCAACAATTGCACAGCTCGTGCCGATTCATGAGACAATCATTATTATGATGCTAACGATCATGGTGATCATGATGATGAAGTAAGTAAGTGCACTTGAATGCTCGAAATTGGGCCATGTTAAGTGCCAAAAGTCAGAGCTACAACAGCAACAACAACAATCACAACGAAGATCGTTTGCCCGCTGCACAAGTTAATGCGGTTCGCCTTTGAAGATCATGCTCTTGGCCCTGGCAGTGTTTAGGCTCAAAAGCCTAGGCTCAAAACCATAGCCGATTATCAGCTTTTATTTTTTATGATGTGGGTGTGCCAAGTGAGCATTGGAAAACTCATAAACATTGAAAGCAAAAAAAAAAGTGATGTTGAACCAAGATGATCTATGCCTCTATAATGAAGTTTGAATGGGGCTTTGAGTTTCTGTAACATTTCACTAGATCTTGGCCTGAACTCTGTGAATGGCTTGAGTCTAGTTAGTTAAATGATTGAAATATCTATTATAAACCTATTTTTGGTATGATCAGCCGCACAGGCGTGAATCGTTAGCACTCCCAAATTTGTTGTTTACTTTTAAACACGCAATTTGTTAGGCATATTGCATAGCTTCCGTTTGAGCTAAAATATTTAATTGCTTATTATATTATTTTTTACTGAATTTCATAGCGGTCTTTAAAAATTTGCAATGAGATTCAATTATCTGGCTAAAAACTTGGTCAAACTATATACAATAATTTCACTACTCCAATTGGACTACAATGAGATTTATATAATTTATTTGAAATGTTTAATATATTTGTGTATTTTATAAATTAATTGTAATATTATTATGCTAAAGAAATTGCTGTAATTAAATTCCATATTCAATCATATTCCAATAAAATTCAAAAGTTCCACGATTCCAATTGGATTACAAAAGACATATGCTAGTATAACATAAGAACAAAAATGTCGCTTATAAGTATGGACATATATATGAATATATTATATATATTATATATATTACATCGTAATGCTATTCGTTGTATACTGATTTCAATTCATATCTCATGCAAAATTCATTTAGTTCTCCAACTACTGCTAACTGCTTAATAACTACGTTTGCGTTCAGTTCTCAATTGTGTTCTAGTGTTTCTGTTTAGACTAGGTATGTGGAGCTGTGAATGATTTACGATTTGTGGCCGGTCCACTTATGTATCTGTGTATGTGCGCACTCATTCGCTTTGTATATACGTTTGTTTCTTTTTGTATATAACTGGCTTGCATTGCCAGTTTTGCATGTTAGACGCTGAGTCAGCCAGCAGCGGTTGGCCAGAGTCATGGCCAAGAGATCAGAGACCAGTTCAAAGGCAATCAAATGGACACAAATGTGTAACCTTAAACCTGGCAAAAAGCAAAAAAGTGAAAGTGCACACACAACAAGCGTGGAATCTAAAACAAATGGATCTGTCTGTTCCTCTGTCTATCTGTCGCAATCTCTGCCCCAATAAACACCCGTCGTTCCAGCGATTAACATTTACCTTTAAGCCGTGCATTGCTTTTTAGCCTTTTTGGTATGCAAGTTGTGTTCTGAGCGTATTCGCAGGAAGCTCAAGAAATGTCCAAAAAATTAACACATAAATCGTCAACTGCACTCGGGATTTTCTGATTTACTTGTTTTTTTTTTTTTTGTTTATTTATTTTTTTCCCTTTGGCTTTTGTTTATTTACTTTTATTTTTGTTGAGTTTTCGTTTTGCAACTTTTAAAATGCACAATTTGCGGACGTCGCACGACACGCTCAGACTTTATTAAAAACAAGTTGCTATAAATTATATTGCAATATGTAATATATATTAATAAACTATATATACTATATATGTATATAATCCAGTAAATGCAACGCGAACTATAACGGTGCTCTTTAGCATCTGAGTCTCGCGAGTCGCAACTGTCGGGCCGCTGCGCACGCGCGTTTCTTATTGGATTTTGAGCGAGCACTGGGCGGTCTTCTACCTTTTATACCTTCAACGGCGGCAGCGACGTCAGCGCTGGCAGTGACGCCAACATCAAATGCTGTGCAGTCGGCGCGCTATGTTCGGCTTGCGGCTTGGCGGAGCTTTATGACTCGCTGCAGGAACTTCATTTGCAATTTGGCCCAGATTCCGAGCATCCAGCTGGAGGTTATCGCAGTTCACTCGTGCAGCACAGCAGGAGGAAGTGTCCTTAATCTGAAGAATGCCAAGATATATGTATGTATGTCGAATAATTGTGGTTTTTATCTGCAATTTAAGACTTTGGCTTGAGGTGAAATTCTTTTCGTAATTTCGTGCCACAAGAACACATTTTTATGTCCTTTTAAATTTATCTGTTTGACCCGTTAACGGATAAAAAATGTAAAAAAATGTTTTTGGCTGAGTAACTAAAAAATGTAAGCCTTAGGGGAAAATAGAATAGCAATATAGTTTTATTGTGTTTAAATTAAAATTTGTATATATGTAAAAGAAAAGATAAAGGTAAAATATATTTTCAATAATTATATAGTTTTTTTTTTTTTTATTACTATTTATGTTATGATACATTTTCAATATTTTATAAAAATATAAATTTATTAATTTTATCTTCTATTTTCTTATAAATAGGCGCAGGCACATTTTTAACAATTTTATTTAATTTTATTACAATTGGATTTGTCTTTTTTCGGGTTTTTATTTAGTTTTGATTTAATTGCTTTCGTAGCGCAATCAATTGGATGCTGAGCGAAAGTCAAGAATAATGTGCTAGAGAGAGATGCAGAGAAGAGAGGGAGATAGGAGAGAGAAGCTGTTAGTTGGGGTCTGGCCAACGCCTTCCATTCTAAGTCCATAGTCGACGCGCCTAACAACAATAGTTTCACTTTCATCCACACAATGTCTAAGAACTACCACGAATTGTTGTTGTAGTTAATGTTTTGTGTTATTGTTGTTGTAGTTACTATATTTGTTGTTGTTTACTAGTTGCCACACACACACACACACACACCACACTTTGTACCAAAAACAGCTATTATATTGCCCCCACAACAAAGCCCCAACTGCTCTGGCTGGCATGATGAATATACCCTGTAGCTGTAAGTGCTGCTAGAAGAGGTATACTGGTTTCGAGGGAACATTTGTAATGTTTGCATAAAGTGTATGTCAGATAGAGATATCAAAGCGTTTGTCAAAGAGATATGACAGATTAAATGATACCCTATACTATAGTATTTATATTTATATATTATAGCTAAAGTATACTCATAAACAAGTAAATATCTAATTGAATATATGTAAATAAATATATATTATTTAATATATCATATTATAGGCTATCACTTAGTCGATCATTTATGTTCGCCGTTGGCTTTGTTGTAGTCACGTTCACTGGCAGAGGTGATAAGTGTCGGTCTGTCAGCTGCGCGCATATCCCAACCACCCACACACTCACACACACTTACACACACACACACACACACACACTTGCATAGAGACAGAGAGACAGACTGGAGATGCCGACAGCTCTTGGGGTCAATCAACAATTTGTAGATTTCTTGTTGCTTTTTTGCTTTTAATTTGTTGTTGCTGTTAGTTATTCGTTGCAGTTGCTGTTGTTATTGTTGTTTTTGTTGTTGCTGTTGTTGCTTGCCTCCTGTTGCGTTTTCTTTATTGCTTGAACTTTCGCTTTCCCTTTTTACGTTTGCCGTCCGTTTGATTGGCATAATGAGTATTTGAACTTTTCGTGGCAGCCTGATCTGGCAGGTAACAGTTCATTAGATGTTGTTGTTGTTGTTGTTGCTGTTTCTCTATTTGAGCCAGGTGTGTCTTATCAAGTGTCCGCTCGACCAATCAAATAAATGCTATGAATTATGCTCGCAGAGCTTTCTACAGAGTTAGATGAAAAGGCAATGTTAATTAATAATACATTTATTTATATAAATTATTTATGTAAAAAAGGTGTTAAGAGAAATTCAATGAAAACCAATATTTTATAAATTAAACAAACAAATTATTGAAGGATTTATAAAAGTTTTGGTTGGTATTATTTAATCATATAATTTCAATTATTTATTTTATTTGTTTTTTAAATTCTCAATTAAAATGAAAAATTTAAGTATATAATAATTTTCTAAATATCTATAAATTTTTTTTTTTTTTTTTTTTTTTTTTTTAATAACAATAACAATATATTTATTTCAAGTGAAGAAGCAGTACATTCAGATTAATACTTTAACAACACATTAATGTACATAAAATTAGGTCCAAACCTCACTCAATTTGTGAGTATTGAAAAAAAGAAAGATAATAATAATATTTATTGTGTAGCCATTGTTTTGGCAAAGAATCTATAAAATACATATATTTAAAATATATTTAATACAAATTTTTTTAAAGCAATTTTTTAAATTAAACAATTTTTTAAATATTTATAAACATTGCCCTTCTATTACCACAATATATGACTATAATTTTCGTTTTGAAGAAACAATCAAATCTTGCCAAAGAAAATTAAAAGTCGTTGACTTTTGTTAGGATTTAAATTTGTAACGCCTTAAATACTAAACTGCTCGTTGCTCACTGTTGCAAGCTAATTGCTATGAACGCAAGTAACTTAGTTTCATAGCTTTGCTGCCAGATGGCGCTAAAGTACGTTTTCGAATAGATGGCGCCACAGTCGTCTTTTTGAATTGCATTTGAATCTAATTGGAAATAAACTTATTAGAATGTGTAAAATGTGAACTGAGAGATGACGCAACAGATAGTTCGTTGCCTTTGAGAGAGATACTATCTGATTAGCAGAAATCGTATTGGAATTATTAAAATCGCTTTTTTATAGTCTGAAAGTCTATCATGAAGTCCAATTGCTGCAGCTGTTGCTTGCGGCTTTATCATGAAAGTGTTTTGCTGGCATTTGGAACTTGACAATTACTTTGAGACACCTTTAGCCCATTGATAAGACAATCTATGTGAGCCAGTCAATCACATTTGCTTGCGACGACCTTAGAAGGTGATCACCAGATCAGTTCCGATCCCAGTTAGCTATAAATACAAATGCAGTCGCAGCACAAAATTACAGTTGTGAATTTAATCATCTTCTGAGCAAAAACCAAAATGAAACTCTTTATACTTCTGTTGAGTTTGACTCTGGCCTTGGCCGATCATCATCATGGACATCATGGCTCGGGCTATGTGGTGAAGACACATGAGGACCTGGTCAAATTCCGTCAAATGTGCACCGAGCAGCTGCAAGTTAGCGACGAGGATGTGGCCAAGTTCGTCAAGTGGGACTTCGCAGATGAGGAGAAGAGTCGTTGCTATCTGAAGTGCATATTCGAGAAGTTTGGCTTGTTCGATGCCGCGCACGGCTTCGATGTGCACAAGATCCATGAGCAGCTCGCCGGCGGCGCCCACGTGGACCACTCGGACGAAGTGCATCAGAAGATCGCCGACTGCGCGGACAACAATGCCCAAGGCAGCGATGCCTGCACCTGGGCCTATCGCGGCGGCATGTGCTTCATGCGCTCCAATCTGCAGCTGGTGCAGCAAAGCGTCAAGGCCTAAACATGAATTGAGAATTTGATTTGCGGAAATAAAATTGTTTTGTTTTTTTTTTTCTTTATTCAATTGTCTGCATTTGCCTCTTGTACTCCCTCAGCCACTGGCCAAGGGTTCCAGCCGTGGCGCACTTGTAGCCCGCATAGGCCCACTGTGCGGGCTTTCGCTGTGGCCGTCTCTCTCGCTCGTTGCAGTACTCCACGACCAGCACTAGCTCCTCCGTTTGCCGGTGCGATTCAAAGATCTTGCCTATGCGCCTGGCATTGTAGCCCTGCTCGTCGGTCCATAGACCCAGCTGCTCCACAAGGCATCTCAGCTGGCTGGCTCGCACGGCAGGCGAATTCTTTTGGCAGCCCCGTTGGATGCGTTGCACTGCCTGCGCTGTGGGCAGCTGCCAGGTGGGCGTGCCATTGGCAGCCCACAGCAGGCAGAGGCAGAGACAGAGGCACAGTAAACTCAGCTTTAACTGCTTCATATTGGCTTCAATGTGGAGCATACGCATCTCTTTATATAGGGAATGAGAGAATGTGGTAGCTTCGCTGCCACTTAAACCAGTTCCGATTCATGCCTTGACATTGACATGAATCAAGAATTCGTGGAACTCGACGATTCTAATTGCTGACCCTCGCACGTAATGGCCGGACATAGAGCACTTGTTCTGTTTATGCTTTCGATTTGCCTCTGGTTTATTGTGGCAATTTAGTGCTCTGTTATTGACTAGATAGCATCTTTAAAGCGTGCTACCTGGCTCATAATTCGTAATAGAAATTATCGCATGTGTATATATTTTTGCGACTAGCATAGTTGGAGCAGAGACAGCTCAGCCGTTGCTTGAATTAGTCATATCTGCATATTCTTTCTAAATAACGTACATATAATGCTCGCATCAATGGAACTTTTTACAGCTTGTCGAGTGCTTAATGAAGCACAAGCTTTTGCTTTATCATAGAATACTTACATACCCAAATGCTAGATGCACTTTGTTCTTGCTTAGAGATAACGATTAGCTGATAAGCCTTGGGTCAACTAATCCCTGAATCGCAAATTGATTATAATATTTAACGTATAGCTGAACCTAATGACTAATGCCTGTATTAAATAATATAATTTAATTAAAATTACAAAATAACATATTTTGATAAGCTGTTCGCTAATCGAGCTGTGCTCGATGATAACCCGCAGCTGTTTAGTCTGCTAATTGGCTTAACATTTCAATTTGTGTTTCATTTTAGTTTCGTATAGAATGTATAGCAAATATCATTAAATATTTTTTTTAAATAAATACATATGTACATATATGTATATGTAATATATGATATCCCTAACTTTATATTGAGAAAATATTAGCTCATTTTTATTTTGTATTTCAATAAATATGTAAAAAATGTAATATATTGATTTAATTAGAAAATATTGATGTATTTAGAAGAATATTATATTATTAAACAATTTATTATATAATTTGAAAAATGTACATTCAATTTAGTATAGTAATATACTTAGAAAATATTATGAAATATTTTATTATATATTTTTGTATATTTTTAATACATATATTTTTATAAATGTATATTAAATATTAACTATAACTGTTAATATTTTATTGTCTATTCTATTCTATTGATTCATAAATAGTTAAATATTTAATAACATTAATTTTAATATCTGATTTATGATAATATTTAATATCAGTTCATACTTTATGCTATATCTATAGCCAGCTAACTTCCCATCATGCTAAACTCTCTCTTTATATGTATTTACCTGAATATTTAATTAGTTCATTATCTCATTTATTCAATCTCATCTTTAAAATTGACTCTCATCTACTTTCTTTTCATACTCATCATTTTCATAATCATCCTTATAGGGCTATATTCTGCTGCCTTTTCATCCTCATTATAAAATCCTGACTATTTTGTATTATCTCTCTTTATATCCATCCTTGCATATGTCGACTATTTTCCACTTTGCTTTCATACTCATTCTAATTCATCTTGACTCTTATATAATCTCAATTCATGCTCAACTTTAAAATTACCTCGAATATTTCACATTTGAATTCCAATTTAATTTGCGTGTTCTACCACACATGTTTGATACCCTCTCCCGCTCAACTACAATGGGGTAGTCTAAATTGCAACTGCAATTATAAGCTTGCGGCTGATTGCGCAATTGGTGGCATCGGGAAAATTTGCATTTGCCGAGTGCATTGCAATCAGACGTGAATTTCAACTTCTCTTCTTCTTTTTTTTTTTTTTTAATATTTCCTCAGCCTTTGACTGCCGTTGTAGAAGGCAAAGTGGTTGGGTGAGAGGGAAGTGGATGGGCAGGGGGAGAGGGTATGGTGTGGTAGTACCACATACATAGGTGACTTTCTCCGTTGACTGTGACTACTTCATTAACAACTCGCTGTGTCGTTTTCACGCTGCAATAGATCTTTCCGCACCATTCAAGCTCAACCGGTGCATATGTCAGCCGCGTTTGACAAAGCTAATTTCATTGCGACGAGCGCACCGAACCGGGCGCTACGTAAGTCCCCAGCCTCTCCGTAGCCTCTCCCCAGTCTCTCCTCCTCCCTCATCCTCGCATCGTTTCACGCAAAATGCCAAACAAACACTTCACACGACCTATTCAATTATTTCTCAATTAAATGTCGTGTAAAGAAATCATCGAAAGAAATCGTCATCATGCTCATCTACATCCCCATCATCATCATCGTCATCTTCGTCATCCCCATCGCCATCATCGTCAAAATCGTCGCTGTTGGCGTTTGCATTGAAGGGGGAGGCTCATCGTTAAACCCTTGACACTTTTGGTGGATCGCTCTATGTATAGGTGGGGGCTGCCATGTGTGCTTGGAGGGGGCGTGGTCTGCAGAGCGTGTGCATTATAGTCAAAGGCAAAAGTGAATTCAATTTGATTTTTCAATTCAACATTTTAGCCATTGCGAGCTAAGAGCGAGCTTTGGTTTCTTGGTTCGAGCTGAATGAGTTCGAGAAAGTAAAACTATAAACGGAAAAGAAAGAAATATAGTTTTTGTTGTTCCCATTATATTATATATTATAATATATTATAATATATAAATTTGGTATGGCAAAACAGAGTGTAATTTAGGAATATATTTATAGATGTATATATTTATGAAGTGTACAAATTTTAGTTCCTTTTAAATTTTGAATCAACTTGCAAATATTTCACATTATGTCAACTAAATGAGCTCCAAATATGTATATCTGTTATGGAATATAAATTATATTCATGAAATATCAATATTAGAACCAATTAAGTGAAAATTATCTTTCATTTTTCTTCATTATTATTATTTATTTATTTTTTTCATAGTTCGTTTGATTATCTCTATATTAATACTGCACCTATTTCAATTACTGTTCGAAACGATCTTCGTTATTCTTTATCATTATCATTCTCATTGATTCTCTCTCAGCTTCTCCGTATCTTTCTGTGTGTCTACTTTCTCTCTTACTCTCTCTCTCTTTCTTGATCTCTCTCTGCCTCTCGCTTTGCCGCTCTCTCTCTCTCTGCCTCTCTGCTCCTCTCTCTCTCTTTCGCTTTCCTTTTCTTTATGGCTCTCTCATTTTCACTTTCTGTCTCTCTCTGGATATCTCTCTTGGTCGCTCTCTCTCTCTCTCTCTCTCTCTCTCTCTCTCTCTCTCTCTCTCTCTGCCTGTCTTTCCCTCTCTCATTCACTCCTCCCTTTTTGCTGCTCTCTCTCTCTGCCTTTTCCCCCTTTTCTCACCCTCCCATATCTTCAACTCTCACTCTCCCATATCTCCAGCTCTCTCTCTCTCTCTCTCTCTCTAGCTCCCCTTCATATTATTTCACTCACTTTGCATTTGATTGCCCCATGAAATGTTCGCTTTGGAGTTAAATGGTCTGCGAGTTGTTTCTTTTGATGCGCATTGTTTCTGTTTTGCGAATACCTTATTTAAGGCGGAGCGTGGCAGTGGTGTCCAGTCTGAACTGTTTCCATTGTATGGCTTAGGCTACGGATTGGGGGCTTGCTCCATTGGGTCAGTGGCAGTCGCCCATTGAAGCTGCTCTAATTGCAACTTTGAAACTCAATTGGGTGGCCCAACGGGTGCATGGAACCACTTTGCGACTTGAACACACTCACCCACACTCACCCACACACACAGACGCACACTCACATACACTCGCCCACCAATTAAATAAAAAATTGTTTTGCGCATTTTCAGTTTCATTTTTTCTCAGCATTTGCACAGTTTACTGTATACAAAATTTCACAATTTGCGGCCTCCACTTGAAGTTTTTATTCAGTTTTTTATACATATTTTATTTTTGCACATGTTGCTGGTCAGGGCCCAGCCATAAGGTCAGCGCTATTTTGTATGCCAGGTGGGTGGTTGGGTGGTTGGGTGGTGCACACGTGCGGCCTTTATATTTCTTGCTGTTTTGTTTAAACCAGCGGGAAATCTTCGCTTGGGCTGACTGGCTCCACTCCACTCGGCCATGTTCGTGTGCAGTGGTGCGTGTGTCTGCAGTTTAGTGCGCCAAGTGCGACAGTAAAAACTTTTATGCCATCCCTCGTCCCATGGCCCATGCCCCACGCCTTATTTCTCTTTCCGACAGTGGGCGTGGCCGGCAGGATTGGCAGCGACGACACATTGTGCTAAAAGTTCTGGCACTCCTGGCAAACTTTGAGCAACTTTTGCACACAGCAACTGGCAGCAAAAGAAGCGCTGCAAAATGCTAGAAAATTGGAATACTTTCCAAAGTCGAAAGTTCCGGATTTTTATATAATGCGTCATACCTCTTAAAAAATGTGTGAAAGAGCGTATAAGCTGCGAATGAGTGCCAGAAGATTATTTTGAGAGCGTATTTTATATATTCTTGAGCAGCTTTGCTGGTTTAGTGGTGTGAGTACCTTACTCTTCGGCTGGCTATCTACATGAACTCTGGAAGTAAGGGAGATATTTAGCTGAAATTTGGTATGCAGGTCTCTAATATAAAATGCAAAGAAATTTTATATTGCATGTTACCATAATTGTCAGTTTGGGAGTTATAATCTATAAAAATAAATCTTGTGTGCTATTGAGCAAAAAATATCAAAGAGAGAGATAGAGATAGAGAGAGAGAGAGAGAGAGAGAGAGAGAGAGAGATATTTGATATTTGATGCATCGCATAGATCGATAAATAAATCGATTTGCAGCTACCTCTCAGTTAGTATCCCTCAGATCTTAGATTTCTATGGGGTATATATGTGCCACTGAAATAACAGCTAGTCAGGGATTAAAAGGTTGACATATATATAATATATAACTCACACGATACCTCAATTTCATAATCGATAAAAATAGTTTTTCAGTCTTATTTTCCATTCAGCTCTAATACATTTAATTCACTTAGCTTTCGAGGGTATTTTCTGCTCCCGATTCGCATTCGCTTCGATTTGATGGGCGCCTTAACGTCGCATTGTGGGCATGGCAATTGTAAGCTTAATTAATTATTAATTAGCGAATCTTTCCAACAAGCATAAAGCCCAACAAATGCAGGAAATAAAAATAGTAATAAAAAAAATTAAAAAGAAAAAAATGAAAATAAAGAAATAAATGAGTATATCAAATAATTCACATTGCACAAAAGGGAGCAGAAGTTGGATGAGGACCAGAAATAGCAACCGGAGGTGGTTGGGTGGGTGGCTGGTTGCTGCTCTGGGTGGTTGTGTTGAGCGCGTGCTACGGCTTTTGTTGACCACAGTCCGCGCATTAGCGAGGCTAAATAACTAAGGTCTGTGGGTGGTTGTGTGTGTGTGTGTGTGTGCGTGGCTTGGCCTGGCTCGAGTGTCCACTTGTCGGCTGACTGCAGCGGGTAACGTGGTAATTGGAATTAATTTAGCATTAAGCTGCATTTCTTTAGCCAACTCTTGTTCCACTCCCTCCACTCGCTCTCCCACTCTATCTCTCTCTCCCTCTTTCTCACACTCTGTCCCACTGAAGTGCCTAGATTTTATATAATTTTCTCTATTCTCATTTGGCTGTTAATTAATTGCGCCGCAAATGGCAGTTGGTAATTGCCGCAGTCGCAGCTCATTAGCGTCCAGCAATTAGTGGGAGTTCAAGCGGGATGTAAATATCTCTGAAGTCTTGAAGATCAAAGCTTAGTTAATAAAGACTTTATTATCTGTTCTCTGCACTTGCTATCTATATCTAAAGATCTCTCGCCATAAACAAAGGCAACAATTGCTGCTGGTTACATGCACACACACACACTCACACACACACTCACACATATGTCAGCCTATACGGCGTATGCGCAATGTCAAGTGCACGGGCAGAGACACACGAAATATAAACTTGGGCGGCAGTTTGTTGCTTTTGGGGCGTGGTAGCGAGCGAGATAGCTGAAATCTGTCTGCAACTTATTGACATTTTGCAGAGTGCACGGGTTAATCGAAAAGTTTGTGCAATCTCTTGAATAGCATATGTCTATAATGCTAAGAAAATATACAAAATATAAATATATGATATACGAATTCAATTCTGGTCAGCATTAAGAGCAGCCTGTATTAAATTGTCGTATACTCTGCCCATTCATCATTATCAGCTTCTAAAAGTGGTTGAGATTGAAGACTCTTGACTCGCACTTACTCTCTCCCTCTCTCTCTCTCTCTCTCTCTCTTTCGTATTTTGAAATCCTTATCAAAAGTTTGATAATTATGCATAACTCTTTTAAGATTCACAGTCATAAGCACTTACATATAGATGACTTTGTTAACTTGAAACTGGAGATCTATTCCATTAAAGAATTTTCAATTTATAGCATATGGAGAGTTGGCATTTATCGAGACTTTATTGTGAGGTAAGCATATATAAATTCTTCTGAAAAGCAGAGAAAGTCAAGTCAAATATTAGCATATCTTTGCAATTGCTATTAAGTGAAATGATATGTTGATATTTACTTTTGAAGAAGTAAATCTTCATAGATTCTGCAATTTTTATGAATTCAATTAAATTTATATCGAATATCTTTTTGAGCAACCCTCTTCATTTGGCAGTTAACTCACATACACTATGCATTCCTGTTGTCTCCTGTGCTGCTTCTTGTTACTTTTATCTGTTTTGCATGTACGCAATGTGTGGCTCATACCACCATCCAAGCCACCCAAGCCACCCAAACCACGCGAACACACACGACGTTCGCTTGGCATTGGTCCGACAGTTGGCAAGACACGAGCCACACATTCCAGCTCACATGTAGACTTCCACATCTTTCCCTCTCTCTCTCTCTTGTTCTCTCTTCTTATCATTCCCTCTCTTTCAGTCAGCATTATCCGTATTACTCATTAACCTGCGTGCACTGCAAAATCCCTTTGTTTGCCAACTGACAATCGGCAGCTTTAGCCCCAGCCATGATAATTTGGCCATTGTTATAAATATATTGTAGATATATTCATTGTACTATTTTACGCTTGATTACAGCCAAAGGATTTTTTGGCGCATACCCAGCACACACCCACCCAACCACACACTCACACTCACAGTCACACTCACACTCACACTCAGTTCATTGTTCGTTTGCATTTGACCGCGTGTTTTGGCACTCTCTCCTGGCAACCGATAAGTGGATACGCTTATTATCCTTTTGCTGGCGTTGATATGTGCCCCATGCTTCTGACTCTTGGCTTTGGCTCTTGCGCTGACCTGGTTGCCAGCAAATGCCGTGTAATTTTATTCATAAACTCGACCAGAAACATATTTGCTGGCGCAGAGCTTTGGCTTAGCGCTCGCATTGCTCCGGCGCGCGCATCATTGTTTTTTGGCCTCCGGCTGCTTGGCATAGAAAATAAAACACATACCGCGCACAGCATGCCTGGCTTTTGTGTCAATGAATACAATAACCAAATTAAATAACCAAGGTGATGACAGACCGAGCGAATGAATTGCCTCCCGGCTCCCACAGTCATAGCCACATCCTTAGAGCCACATCTGCCAGCTGCCATCGCCAACTATGAAAAGGGTTTAAGATTAAAGCCCAGAAGATGTTCGGCTCTAAATGCTGCCGCTGCAATTAGCTCACTCGGCATTTGGACTGCTAATTGATACTTATCGCAGATGCCAGCCACAACAATGACGGCCACTTCAGCATTATTGAGAATCATCAAATTGTCTCGCTGCACTTATCGTTTATCATTTCATTTTTCATATGCATTTCGATTTCTACAGGGTAGATACCCTGTTGGCACTGAAAGAGATTGTAATGGGGTATATTCGATCAATGACGAACATGGTTGGTTAAGTCAACTATATATTTCTACTATATAGTTTATTGTTGGCGAGCAAATCTTCTATTGAGTCATGCTGAGATCGAAGAAGTTTTTGTAGGAATTAAAGAGATAAATAGATTAAGCACGAATGAAACACCCTAACAATAAATATTCTCTATAATTCTTTATACTACTAAGAATTCATATATGTATTTATTATCTCCATATTCTCTATACTTTATATATTCATTATATGCAATTTATTCACTATATATATGGGGAAACATGATCTTCTATTATCCATTATATCATCTCTTCAATTTTATATTCACTTTCCTCTTTAACTCTACAACTTAAAGAGCCAAGTCGAAGAGCAGAGCAGCTGCTAACTACAGGGTATTTTCAATGCGTGCACTTTGCCGCTGCACAGACTCGATTATTTATTTATTTGCGTTTATTCGTCTAGCACTAAATGGGGCGCCCCAGGACATTCTCATGCGTTGCTAGCTCCGAAATGGCAAACAAATAATGAGATAGATATAAACTCGCATCTGAAGCAGCATTTCGAGTGCAACCTGCTCAGACTTCCCACAATCACACAGACAGAGGGATTGATGCACATGCGTATCCTTTAGATACATTTACTTGAACCTTTTATTACACTCGAGCGAGCAGCCTGCGAAACAACCAACTAGTCAGCCCGTCCGTCCGAGCACTTCAGCTCGAAGGCTGCCCCCAGCCCTGATCAGATTTATTTTGATTTCTTTGTAATGTTTGCGTTTGCTGTTTGCGCTGCTGATTTTTCGGCAAAAGTGTGTGCAATTTAACTGCAATTAAATTGCAATTTTTCCGCTGCTTGTTGTTTGCCTGTGTGGCATGCCACACACAGCGCCGCGCCGCGATTGCGTGAGGCAAGAAGGCAAATTGCGTAGCGCCTGGCCGAGTGCTCGAGATGGCGGCTATTGTGTGTTACACTACACCTTTGTGTTGCCAGCCATGGCCAGGAGGAGTGAAATGCCGTTTAGCGTATTTATACCACAATTATTTTCGCACTAAAAGCATCTTTTCCAGGGAAGAGGCACAGGTGAGCTCTCTGCCCCTCTGACCGCGCTTGGGTCGCTTGGAGCCGCTGGGGCTTTGGGCTTTGGGCTTTTCCTCTTGGCGCCTCTTGACTTGCGGCTTGGCTTTTGTAGTAGTTGTTGCTGCTGTTGCTTTCCTTTGTGCGTCGCGCACAAACAAAATGGCCGACTTCTTAAACAGCCCCTATACACGGCCACGCCCCCCTACTTACCTACGGACCTACCGACCGGCCCGTCACATTTGTTTGTGTGCAGCGGCGTGTGCTTTGTAATTTGTATTCAAAAATAAAACAGATCTGCCTTCAGCCAAATAAACCAAAATTCCTTTGTGCAACATAATTGCTGGGCTTTGTGACGCTTTCTGCCTCTCTCGCTCTTGCTCTCACTCTCACTCTCTCACTCTCTCGCTGGCTTGCTATCTTGCTCTTTGTCGTGGTTTCTGCGGTTTCTGCTAGGTGCTCTAATCTTGGCTCACAGACGCTCAACTTTTTCCTTGATGAACTTAATCAAAAATCTGTTTGACAAAGAAATTGTTCAGACTGCACTTTACAGAGGAATTCACAGCAAGATGTTCACTTGCCAAGTTTTTTTACAGCTTAACGGTTAAAGACTCAAGTGGAAATATCTTAAACTGTCTATAATCCAAGTTTATATTAGATTAATTTATATTATATAATTTTCTGAAGTAAAGTTGGGCTAGAACTTATTATTGAAAATGTATAATATTTAATAATAATAAAAATAAAGTGTAGTTAATAGGCAGTAGTAGGCGTGGTGAACTGCATAGAGTACATATACTATTGATCAGGACTGTAAGCTGAGTCGCTTTAGCCATGTGATTCTGAGAGAGTTCATTAAGCATTTGAGCATGATATTTTCTTGTTCGATAACTCATTCGATTTTATGTCTATTCCTGAAAATCAGAGCACGCAATAGCCGTTGAGTCCGAATGTAAACGTCTTTCATTCTCTGATTAACGAAGACGGCTGCTGCAACGAATTCGGGTTTTTTCCATGATCGTCATTCAAAGACGTTTTTCGTGCGCTCAATGAAGCAAGACGTCTTTTGTGTATGTATTGGAGAGTATGCGAGGGTTGTCGTCTATAAATACATCGACAGCGTACGTGTTTATGAATGTGTGCATGTGGATGTGCATTTGCATTGACCTTTTCTGAGCGAGCGTCAATCGTATCATTCCCGAAATAAGACTCCTAAAAAGACTATGAAAACAAACAAGAGAAAAAACATTTTTGCTCAGAGAATTGTCCCTTTCCCACACATTTTATTGTCATGATTTAGCTCTGCTATAAAAGAGACGTAGAATCGATCGGCAAAGGCTGTATTTCCATTTCCATTTCATGATATTTCCTAGTCAGACATTAGAGTAATATTTTCCATATTATTCTTGCCTATGTCCTGTTCTTATTAAGAAGTACATGAGATCCTTCCCATACATAACCATCCCATCTCTATGCTGTTTCATTATGAGCACGATATATGTATATACATTTTTTTTTTCAGCGTACACATAATCAATTTTAATTACAGCTAAGCTGCTCGAAGGAATTATTTGATTTGGCTAAAAACGTGTAAAATTGCAAGATATTTTATGTATATAAATATGTATAGGTGCATGTATAAGTGTTTATTAATTAAAACAAGTTCAATTCAGGCGCCCAAAAGGTGGCTAAAACGCTCTTGGCCAAGTAAAGCGAGCGCTGAAGTGGAGGGGCGAGGCGCTGAAGCGTGTGCTGAATATTTAATTTAATTAAATTCGCTTGGAAAATAACTTTGAATTAAACAAGACAGCAACAGCAACAGCAACAGCAACAGCAACAACAACAACAACAACAACAACAACAACAACACAATGCATCCGGCGACAACGTAATGAGAAAAATTTGCATAAATATGTCCTGGCTAAAGGAAGGAAACTTTCGCCCGCTGCCAACAGAAACTCACAAATTGAAGGTGACAATCAGGACGACGCTAATCCTTTGCAGCCAAATGCTGCCAGATGGATGCCAAGCACATCACAGCAAATGGCAAATTAAAAAATATTTTCGCCGCGCCCCCTGCGTGCCCCCTCGGCTGAAGGATAACAACATTTTCAAATGTTTAAAAAAGAGTTTTGCTACTTATTGAAAAGTAGAAGAAAAAAAACGACAACAACAACAAAATGATGAGCACGTGCCGCACATAAAGGACTATTGTCCTGGTGGGCAAGGCGGCTGCATCTAATCCTGATACCAACGGCTTAATGTCACCAAAACATATTTCACTTCTCCATGAAATTGAAAACAAATTTCAGTTTTCAGTTTTCAGTTTTCAGTTATGGCTTGGGCGTCGGCTTTGCGGCAAGTTACAAAAATATTTGAATGCTCTGCCAATTGTTATCCTTTTTGTCAGCTCAAGTGTGTGTGCCAGTGTGCGTGTGTGTGTTTATCTGTGTGTGTGTGTGCATTGACCCTATCCTATGCTATGCAGTCCTATGCTATGCTATACTAGTTGTTATATTGTGCCCGCTTTGTGTGGTCAGGCAGCTTGGCAATTTATTTCGAGTGTCCTTTACCAAGCAGGACTCTCTCTCGCCTTGTTGCTGCTGATGCATGAATTATGCGTTTTTGCTGTTTTTGATCATTTTTGCCAGTTTTCCATTTGACTTTCTATCTGCATTCCATTCTTTCATTACTTTTTTTTTCACCATCGAAGTTTGAAACTTTACGCTACAGTGGAGCGAATTGGTTTTGTAATGGATGAAAGGGATTGCAATAGTAAATGTGAGCTGACCTTACTGACAGTGGTATGAAATGTGTTTTGTGTGGGTAAAATGGTAACGTCAAATGTGTTTATTGTATAAGTGAAACCCCTAAATAATCTATAACAGTGGTGCAAATAGCATTTGCATTAGACACAATTCAGTTTTATGAAAACTAAGTTAAACTTAGTAAAATCGAAACGATATCAACAGGTGAACTTAATAATAACGTTATCAATCGATCCAGTTCTTTCTAAAGATAAATAACAAAATACTCAACTCTTCATATATAATAATAAAAACAAATATTTGTTTAGCCAAAAAAAGTCAAATATCAAAGAAAAGACACTTTCATATTCAGGCATATGTCCTACACATATAATTGATTTTTTCGTCTGCTTAAAGTTAAATCTGATGAAATTGCTTGCCACCCACTGTAGAGTAATCCATCAGGAAAGGAATTACTTAAGCCCTATTATACAAAGTCACACATAGGCCATTGGCATTGCCATTGCCATTTCCATTGCCGTAGCCTGGTGACCCGCTGGAGTGCTGATGGCAACCACTGTCGCACCCCTTTGAGGGCAGCGATTGCTGCTGGTTCTCTGCTCTAATAAACTTAACAATAACGGCTTTTTTATCAACCCAAACTCAAACCGAAACCCCGACGACGTTTGTCATAAATAATTCTAATAATAAATTAAATGCATCCGTTACAGCTCGAGTCGAGTACAACAACGTGGCTTGGGTCAGTGATGAGTGTGAGTGTGTTTGTGTGTATTTGTGTGTGTGTGGACGATTTGCACCCCCATTTGTCTTGCCCAGGACGAGGTAAAGAACCAGTCAGTCAGACAGTTATCCTTGCCAGTGGTGCATAAGCACACAATGAAGGATCTCGCATTGTACGAATTTGTGTGTCCGCTTGAGGGCACGAGTTTTATTTAATTTTATTTTATTTCATTTTGTTTTTGTTCAAATTCGATTTGTGTTTGGCAAACCAATTGAATTAAATCGTTGTTACCTTTCTGATCTCAAGATTTTTAATTACCAGCAGGCGGCACACCTGGCCCCGCAAACCCTCCATCGTCGCTCAATCAAAATTTTTTTATGAATTTATTTACACACTTTGCGTGACGAAATGCTGATGGGCAAATGATATCTATATGTACCTAGTATATGTATGTATATTTTGTGGCATGCGGCTTGTCAGTCACAGACATTGCCCAACCAGCCGGCTAACACTCAGCCCAGCCCAGCCCAGCCCAGCCCAGCCATCCCCCTCGTTTTAGCCACCCTCAATCAACCAGTCACCAGGCAGCCCAGTCAACCCCCATTTTGAGCTTTGCCTTTTGACACGCGAGTTGTTGCCACAGATCCAACCTAATGCTCGCCCGCCAGCCTCTCTCTCCTTACTCCCTTCGTGTCCTATGCATCGCTTCACCTTGCCTTGGCTAAATATGTATTACAAAGTGTTTTTGCGCCCGCGGCGCTTCCGTACGACAAGAGGGCGGTCTCAGTGGGTTTGGGGCGCGACGTTTATTGGCAATACACACGGCTCGTAATTGTGCCTAGGCAGTGGAAACCGCAAGCACTCCAAAGAGAGGCCTGGACCCACACACACACACACACACACACACACACTCACACATACACAGACAATGTCAAAGTGTGATATTTGCGCTTGAAATACTTTTGCACACAGTCCAAAGTTCGGCTCTCCGCCTTTTCCCAATATGAAGAATATGTTTTGCTGGCATTTTGAATTATGCTCAAGTGCTGCCCGGGATGGGGTTCTATTGGTTATTGGGCGCTGAGCACAATTCATTGAAAATTGAAAATTATCTTGTGATATTTTTTTCTTTTATTGTGGGGCAGACATCGATGTTGAATGAATGAAATTGTGACAGTGCTTCGTTATTCGAAGGACATCGAAATGCGAACTGTGAAATGTGGATGGTGATGCTGTTTATGAGATAATATGAAATTCATCTCATTGGAGTTTATTAATGGGATGCAATAAGAGTTTTGAAGTGTACATAGGGACATTGTTGGGGGTTTGTGATCATTACTTTCATAAGTAGCAAATTTTCTATAGCCATAGGCTTTAGGCTGAACCTTCAGCTCTTAGCTGTATGGTGTCATTTCTTAGCAAGCTAATCTATGAAATGCTTCAATGAATTGGGAAACTGTTAGGAATTTCTTTATAGTAGTTGATTTTTTGTATATAGTCAAAGACCACAAAGATCTTAGCTGCCAGCCATCATCTCTTGGATAGTTAATCAATGAATTGATTTGGCTGTCTTCAATTGACTTGCGAAATTGGTAGCAACTTTTTTTGTAGTCAAAGACCTCGCAGACCACACAGGTAATTTATGAAGGAATGCTGTAAAAATGTCTAAGTAGTAAGTAAATAAGTAAGTAAATTGTAATATAATCTCTTCTTCAACTCATTTTTATATCCTGAACCCATTGAAAATGGGAATTCAGGGTATAATGGTTTTGTTTGAATCTTATCTTTGATCTGTTAGCTTTAAAGCCGATGAAAGTATAACAATTTTATTTTATGTTTAGTTTTTTTATGATCAAATGTGCAATACGAAAAAACCAATAGCAACCATAGCTCCATATAAAACAACTAAGACTGTTTTAGCCAGCAATGAGATACTACAAAAAGGGGATACTCTTCTGTTATTCCTATTCTTCCTATTCCTATTCCTATTTTCAGAAATGGAATATATTCTACGCCTTCACATAAAGCGTATATGTTAATTTAAAGCTAATTATTTTGGTACTTTTATGCAGATGAAATTACGAAAGATGAGTGACATGAATCTATGCTACTCTAAGCTACTCCTGTGTATCTTTCTCTTATAAGCCGATATGGGGTCTGGCCTTCTGAACTTATGAAAACTTAAAAACAATTAAATCTTTAAATTAATTACTATATTTATCACTACAATATCAATCTCAAATATTCCGTAGACAAATATGTCTAAGTCTAACATTTTAAATAAGTAAAAAGATTCTCATACAAATATATATTATATAATGAACTATTTAGCTATATATGCAGTGCTGTTACTCTAATGCCAAAGCCATCTTCATTTGGCAACAAGCGCAGAAGAGGAAGAAGACGAAATAAAAACGTTTTTTCCTGCTTTTGTCTGGCAGACTTTGGAGTCTCTCGACAAGGCGAAGTGGCCACAACTCGAGAGGGAACAATTATGTGCAGCATTTAAAGACTAAATTTCCTGGAATTAAGTGGGCTTTACGCTGGCAAAAGCTGCCGTTGCTGCTGACGCCGACGCCGACGCCGACGCCAACGGCGACTACGACAGCGATTGCGACTGCGACTGCGCCCGCGTTTTCAAGAGAAATCAAATTGCGCACAAAGCCAAAGCGACGCGAATCACTTGAATATATAAACTTATGTATTGTATATGTATACTTTACACATAAGTTCCAATTGTTTGGAATTCAATATGCTAAGCGAGGAGGGGAACATTATACATATAATTGAATATATGTATATACATATGTGTATGTATGTATACAATGCACACGCGAGTGGCCCATTTTGTGTTGTATTGAGCACAATGGAAACTACTCGCAGCCATTGTGTTCCATTGTACGAATGTGTTAAAAAGTTGTAAGCGAGTCCTGTGAGTTCTGCGAGTTCTGCGAGTCCTGCTCAGCTCTGGTGCGCATGCGTGCCGTCTTAAATTTCCCAGCAACGCATCCTGCACCCAATCTATACCAATCTACGATATATGAACAGAAAAAAAAAAAAAAAACTATATTAAATTGAAGAAATCGTTTGCATTGAATTTCTGAAATTGTAATTCAATTAAAATGCGAAGTGGAACACTTGGGGTACGATATTTCCGCTCTTTGTTCGCCTAATTGCAGTTGTAATTGATATTTGCAGTGCGTCGTAATTCAATTAAATGCGTCGACAATAGATTAATTGTGCGTGGCCACAATACATGATACGCTGTCTATGATACGTTTGTTCTTCTATTGATGCGGTTTTCCTGGGCTGCAACAGAATGACAAGCCAAAAATTTGCCATGTTTCAGCGAACTAACTATTAATATTGCGCATACGCCAGGGATGCCGGCACGTTTTACCCGGAACATGATATGAGTTGTAGTACGTGGTACACACATATACACCAATAAAACACACAAAGTGAAGTGCAGCAGTTGGATGGGATTGACTAGTAAATACCCATTGAAAGATACAGTGATACAGTTAAGTTTGAAAAAATTATACAGAGCAAAGTTAGAAGAGCTGAAGAGACATAGATAAGGGGGAGAAAGGAGACGTAATGATAGTCAGAGTGAAAGAGAATCTAAAAACTTGGATGAAGCAGGGACAGAGAGAGAAGGAAAGAGAGAGAGATCGAGAGAGAAAGAGAGAGATTAAGAATGGAAAGACAGAGAGCGAGAGAAATAGAATCGAAGAGAGAAAGAAAGAGAGAGTAGGATAAACAGAGAAAGAAAACAGTCAAGTTGAGCGAGGGAAATAGAAAGAGGGGTAGAAAGTGAGATAGAGAGTGAAGTTGAGTGAGATATAGAGTGAGTGAGCTAAGGAGAGAAACCTATAGACTGCGAGAAATAGTGAAAGAGAGAGAAAAGGTATAAAAAGAATTGGAGAGACAAAATTAGAAAAAATGTATTGTAGATAGACACAGATAGAGATAAAAGCAGAAAGAGAGAAAACTAATTTTGATATAGATGTACATACATATGGAAAGAAACAATATATAAATTGTTTGAGCTCTGCTATAAGATCTTGCAGTATGACTCTCACAACTTGAGACAGATTTGTATGCCGAAGAAGATTTTATATTTAAGTGCTAATACGTTCCCTTCTGCCTGTAGTAAATCATCATACCCACTTTACCTAGTAGCTTTGGAATTATAGGATATAAAAGGAACGGGAACTTTATGTATGTCATGCCGCATGACGTCAGGCGTCAGGCATTGGGCATCGGGCATCGGGCATCGGGCGTTGGGATGTATGTAATTTGTATATAGTTCATGCACATGGCAAATTATGTTTCGACAGGCGGAACCAAATAGTCGAGTTATAAAAGACAAAATAACTTTGTTAACGAGGCTCTTAAGCGCACGCACACGCACACCCACACACTCACACCCACCCACACACACTCACACACACGTATACCAACACATGTGCAGAATACGTGAAAATGTGAGCAGAGGAGAAAATGCCAAATCGCTTGCTTCCACAACGCATCCAGCGGAAAGGCTGGCTGGGAGGATGTGTGGCAGCAAGGAGCTGTTCGCACATTATCCTTTGCAGAAATGCTAATGTCCTGGCGGCTGCTAGCCGAAAAAAAAAAACGGAGAGGCAAAGAAATGTACATAAATATGCAAATGTGGTTTGCGGCATAGTTGCCGCCTTTATATGAAGTCGTTAATGGGCTGCTTGATAGCGATTGCTTCTTTTCTATTCTTTTCATTTTCTTAACATTATATATCGGTTCTCTGAGATTATAGGGATTGTTAGACTTGGATATGTGTAGCTAAAAGACTAAAATAAATCATAATAAACTTGTATTTTTTGTTTCTCCAGTATTTACTTAAATATATATGTATTACTTATATATGAATCTCAGATCTGTAAATTTGATTGATATGTTAATAGAAAAAAAAATAAATTTCATCTTTCGAGCTCTTAGAATAGTCGAGTTCAAATAGTATAAATCATATTTGGCTAATCTCTCTATAATCTCAGTTGGCTTTTTCCTGTTATACAGGGTATTCAGAAATTATAATCTTGGACAAAAACTCATATCGAAGGCGTTGCACTCATATCTTCTAATTTCCAGCTGAATTTCAATATAAAAATACTTTTTCTTTTGCTATCTCAATTCATTTTTTTTTTTTCGTTTTCGGTGATTTCGATTGCTTTTTGCAACAGCAATTTGTACACTAAACAAAATTTGAATAAAAATGTGAGTAAATTGCAGACATTCCGCAGCAAGGATTGAAAAAAGGATGAACTGAATCGATTTCTCATTGTCTCAATTCGATACGCCAGCAAAACGGGGGGCAGCAGCAAATGCGCTCTGACAAATTGTTAACAATTCCAAATGGAAGAGGGCCAGAGGAATCACCAAGAATATGGAATACTATAGGGCATAGGGTAGGGAGAGGGTAAAGGGGGTCGCACCCGTCGAAGCAGTTGATAAAGAATTTCAGGGCAACGATTTGTGAGCCAAAGTCAAAATTTGCATGACTTCAATGCCGTTTTAATTGAGTTTGAAACGAAGGCCATGGACGCAGGGTCTGGGACGAAGCAGAACTAACTGACTGACTGACAGACTGACGCGCACTGAACCACCCGTTGCTGTGCAATGCCAACAAGCGTTTAACCACATTTAAATGAAATTTGTCACCAGCTGCGAGGGACGAAATAAGTCGCATGCCGCACACCAGTTAGGTTGGCATACATATAAGATATATATATAATGTATGTATATACATATGTATATATGTATGTATATGTGTGAGTGGCAGAAGGCGTTGCAATGCCGCATGGTCAGAGCTTGGTGTGCTCCTGGACTATGTCCTACGCCATTGCAGTTTGTAATTATGAAACTATGCAAGGAACATGAAAGAGCTGCGAGTATATGTGTGTGTGTGTGTGTGTAGTTCATATATTTGAAACTTTTCTCATTGGTTGCTCTGCAGAATGTTGTGCATGTGTGTGTGTGTGCGTGTATGCGTGTGTGAGCAGCCATTGTATTTGGCACAATTCGAAATCAATATCACGTTGTATCCTTCAGCGGCAACAAAAGGAGCTGCTGATTGACAGAAACAATTCACACACACAAACTCACACATTTACGCACTGAGCAAGCGAACAACCCTTCAACACTCAACTACATTGAACACATAATTATATGTACACATATAGCACATATATACACATATATATCAAATACAATGCGCATACATTTTATTTCCTTTGAGGCCGCAAATAATATAAAAACACAAACTACTCGATCAACAAAGCGCACAAAGGACAACGCCGAGAATCCTTTTTTTTCTCTCTCTCTTCGTGTTTCGCTGGCTGTCAATTGTGATTGCTGGGCGAAAGGGGCGGCGTGGGGCGGAAGGCGGTAGCAGGGAACAGGGTAGGCAGGCAGGGGCGGCTGGTCACAGGGGCTGATCCTGCTGCTGTCGATTCAGCTCCCATACAAAAGCTGCAAAATAAAATGTATTTCTTGCATTGTTTGAGCGATACCCCATACACTCGACAATGACAGCAGAGGGTATCATTAAATATTAGACAAATTTGCAAATTATGAATATATATTTCTAATGAATTTGCAAACGATTTCTAGAAGTTTTTAAGTCTCCTGAAAAAATGTACTTAAAATAAAAAAAAATCATTTATTTTGCACATATTTGAATTATTTGAATTTTCTACTAGGTATCCGCTAGTCGAGCACACGTGAACGGCACATTCCGACATGCTTATTTTATATATTTTATTTCTGTCCACTTGAGCTTTATCATTTGCTCGCTTCCACGCCCGCTGGCGTACCTCTCTCTCTCTCTCTCGCTCGGTGCGTATGCCCGTCTCGTTTTCGCTGGTGGTTTTCGGTTAGTTTGTCGCCGCCTTCATTTTGACTATTTTTATGACCCGCTTGCAATTTATTTTAATATTGCTTCTATCAAATGTACTGTTTTTTTTCCGCTTCTGCTTTTGCTTTATTTCCTTTAACTCTGTTTGCGGCGCTCAACTGTATTGTTATGCGTGTATCTCGCTCGCTCTCGCACATGCTCGGTCTCACTCACGCCTAGTGCTGTGCTCCTGTAGTCGACATTCCCCTTGCTGCTTCGGCTGCTCCTTTGTTCTTTCGCTAGCAGCTTTTTTTGGAGTAGCTCTTCAGTTACGTTGCCATTTTTGTGCGCGCTCCGCTCTTTATTATTATTCTTTTTATATTTTATTCTTTGAGCATTTATTTTGCATATTGTATTTTGTATATTTCGTTTTACACGCCTTTTGTCGTTGCCTTTGTATTATCAAGTATCCAATAGTGCGCACTTTTGTTTATATTATTTGCCTTGTTTTTTGTTTTCTTCTCCTTCTTTCTTTGCAGTGTTAAATAATTTGTAATTGCAGCTTTATATTGTTGGCATGAGAGCAGAGCAAGGCAAAATAAACATATGTATGTATATGTAAGTGTATATATAGTGTAAATATATAAGTAGTTGTCTTTATACATTTGCTAATTATTTTAACATATTAAAATTATATTGTGACTTGGCTTTTATTTTAAAAAGAAAAAGAAAAGCTAACATTGAAATTCGATTAACAACTAAATATTTATTTTATAATATAATATACATTAATTTATTTAAGCGTGATACTAAATAATGAATGATTTAATATTGATATTCTTCTTTTCTTGATAATTTTTACGTCCAGATAAATTTGAAATATTATGAGATTAACTTGAGTACTTCGCTTTATCTTTGAGGGTGTTAAGAAAAGGAAGATCTTAAATGTTATATTCTAACAAGAATATTATTTACAATATATAAATAAATATTAATATGAACAAATATGAAATATCATACTCTCAAGAGTAGCTCTTCGAGTGGAATGAAAACATACTACTAGACTGATAGATATGGATTCGCTAGGCTCTCTATCAACTGTCTATAAATGTAATTAATTCGCTAGACTCTCTATAACTATATATATATAGTAGAATCCGGTAATAACGACTCCGCTTATAGACTAAATTTATAAAACTTATATGAGCCAATTTGTATGGCTATAGCGTCTTCTTGGTATAACGATAGGCCCGTGAGCGACGTTATAACCGGATTCTGCTGTATTATTTATTTTTATTAAGCAAGTTCTCCATTAAAGGTTCTATATCTATAGTTAATAGACAGTTAAATCGCTTAGCCATCTGTTAACCATATTTCATCACAGATGATCAGCTTGAGCATCTCAGATTATATATTTTGATTACATGAAGATACTTAACAAATCCAATTTGTTTATCATTTGACTTAGTTAACGCATCTCGGAGTCAAACATTTGCATGTCCTTGCTCAGCGTGTGCCAATTAACACAATCCCTATTTGCCATCTCACGTGTCCTGCACAAAGCACTCGAGCCACGATTTGTTGTCAATTAGCACACACACCAATACACCCACACACTCATCAAGCTAAACTGTTTTATAAACATAAACGCCCTGCCAAGCGTTGCATTTAGATATTTATCGCACTTAGTCCCTGCACACGCCCCCGCACCCCTCTCCGGCAGCTGGCCTTGCGTGCGCTTATGCCATGTCAACCGCAGAGACAACACGTGACTTTTATGCAGAGTTCACAAATCAGAACGAAGGACTTTGACGGGCGACTGACGAGGACTCCTGATGGCCTAACAATGAGGCTAAGCAGCAGAACAACAAGAAACACACACAAATAAATATTAAAAAAAAAAACATTGAAATAAAAATAAAACCCACCCCCTTAATTGGGAATTAAAAAATTTGTAGTTGAAGTACAGTTGCGTTCCGGAAACATAGATTGATGCCACGGCAAGAAATAATCAATGTGACGCGTCGGCAGGGATAAAAGGGCAATAGAGCAGCCCCCACTCCTGCCATGCCCCCCGCCACACCAGCAACTGCTCGAAAAGAAAGCAAATGTTAAAAATCATTTGAACGACAACACACATAGCATAAAACAGTAAAAAACAATATGTAAATTATGAATTTCTGTGTAAACAAAAAGGCGACTGAGTGCATCAAAGAACAGCAGCAGCAGCAGAATCTCAGCCATTAGCCCAGCTACTGTATTCAAATCATCTATGTATACCTTATGCTATATACTATATATGCAGATGGATGTGTGTATGTTGTCTCTATGATCTGGTGTCTGCTTGGGCGGCATCAAAATTGATTTCTCATCGTGTCAGTTGCTCAACAGCCGAACCTGGTCTCTACTCCAATGCATTGCACTGTGGACACTCTGCTTATTAGCTGACGGCACTAGCCTCATTGACGTCGCACAGTGGGCACAGTGCTCAACAATAAAGATAGACATATGTATTATATATGTATGTAGTATGCTATACATACATATGTACATATATGCCAGAAACTATATTGATCATTTAGCGAATATTTGTTTTTGATTTGTTAATTTGTTTTTAAATAATAATAATTAGAATAATAATGATAATAAAAAACAATATATTTTTACTAAATATTATATTTGTTTGCCTATTTTCATTTGTAATATTCTTTAAAATTATTACAAAATCTATTCTATGTTTTTTATTTTGACACCACTGTGCATCTCCGGCGGTGTCTCTTGTTGTGGCAAAAGGTCTGGGCCACCTACTTTACACGTTCGCTACTTGAAATGGCGTTTGTTGTCTTTTCTACCGCTCTCTCTTTCTCTCTCTCTCTCTAGCTCATGCTCTCCCTCTCTGTTTCTTTCTCATCTGTCCATCTGCTGTAAAAACAAAAATAAAAAAAAGAAGAAGGAAAAACAACAAGAGTGGGGCAGGGGCGGGGAAACTGGGGAACCTGCCAAATTAGTTGCCATGTAGCCTTATGACCCATTGCTTGACAAGCCGCAGATTGGGTTACCCAATCCCAATCCCAATCCCAAAAACCGTGCCGTCTCCGTCTTTAATGTTTGCCTTATGAAAACAGGAGGGGGTTAGAAAAAAGAAAAAAAGAAAAACGAATGCATTTGAAAACTGAAATCTGGCAAAACAAATAATAACAAATAAATGAAACTAATGCCAAGAATGAGACAGCAAGAAAGGAAGAAAGATAGGGTGAGAGAGAGATAGAGCGACTGCCCCGAGGACCACCCTCGTGTATTATTTTGGTGCAAAACATATGTCTAGGCATTTAAGCTGTTAAGTAACCCTTTGGCAAGGCCTACTCGTTCTCTCTTAAGGCCAGCCCTGGGGGTCGTACTATGTGCCATTTCTTAAAGGTAGAGCTGGGCTGGTCGGCTTATTTGAGTTTTAATTGACGGCACTTATGCAAAGCCACAAGAGCTGTGTGGCATCTGCAGCAGTAGCAGAAGTTGCCAGAGGTCACAATCCATGCCCAGCCTTGGTACACAACAAAATATTTATGCTGACATTTAAATCGAATTGAAAACCAATTGAGAACTCGGTTTAAAATTGAGATAATCTTTAATTGTTGTTGAAAAAATCAAAGTAATAATGATAATGATATTCATAATAATGATAATAATGATAACTGCTAATGGTAATGATATACGTAAGGATTATAATTACTTTAATTATTATAAAAGGACCATGACAATGGCAATGACAATGATATTTTTATAGATATAAATAATTAAAATCTTTATTTATTGATCTTGAAAATATCCGTCCTAAAGATAATCACAATGTTAATAATTATGCTAATAACAAATACAACCAAATGATCATTATATAATAGCAATGATAATGATATGAATATGGATGATAATGTATACAATCTTCAATCTCGAACTATTGAATAAACATTAAAAGCATATCTATTTTCTTTCCGTGTAGCTAACCAGCCGGCCATCTATCGTATCTAAATATCTATTTGTTAGGTTGGCTTGTTTGTTTGGCTTCAGTTTGGCGTAATCGCCTGCTATTAATTCATTGTCCATTATCCTGCTGCTCCTTGCCTGACATTGTATGCATTTTGTTTGTGGCATACAAACAACTGGAGCACATGCATGTGTTGCCGCCGTCTCGACTGCCTTGGGTAGCATCCGGCATTGTTTGGCCAACATGGAACGCTACTCTAAGATATTATCGACAGCTCTCGTTCATTGATAATAACAAGCGGCAAGCAGCCCGTTGCCCGTTGCCCGATGGTTGTTGGCTGTTGAGCTGGACTGTTGCCTGTCCTGCTGCCTGCCTATTGTCCTGTCCACTCGGCTGGGCCTGTGCTGGGCCAGTGCTGTGGGTTAGCATTAGACCACCCCTTCATTGTTAGTCACTGACAATGGTCTCCATACAGCGAACGTATTGTATGTGCACACACACACACACACACGCAGAACCATGTTGTATTTTTGTTGTTGACTTTTCGAGTTGCCGCACAATGCGACAGCACTTGGTATTGGAATCAAATTGATATCCAATAATTTAATTTTGTTATCCATTTTGCCCCATGTCCGGAAAATAGTTTTGTAATTTGCACTATGGCATGCGTGTAACCGATATTATTGTCCAACGAGTCCTTTGGTCCATTGTAAAATAACTCAAATGCTTAGTGCTGAAACCAGCCTCATCATGCTGGTCAGCATTGATACCTGACCCCTGGCCAATGACCAAGGACCACTGACACCGTCCGCCTCTAATCCCCATTGTTTGCATTAGTTTTATAATAAAATGTTGTTTGTCTGTCGCCCAAATATGTGCGTGTGCGTGTGTGTGTGTGTGTGTGTGGGATAGTGTGCGTGTGTGAAAAAGGATTTCACACTTTTCCACAACATTTTCTATTTATATCGTCGTGTGCCGTTAGTTTTTGTTAATAGTGGCATATAGATAGATAAATTTGATGCAGTCTAACGCCCTCACATCGCATCATAATCCCATAATTGTTTTTGGCTACCATTCAATTGGAATTATTCGAATATTCACTTATCAGATCTCGACAAATTTCTCACGTTTCGAAATGCGATTATTTATTGAATTTGAAATTGAAATTAAAATTGATTCTCTAGTTGAGCTCGAGCAGATTACCAATTTAATTACATGTGCAAGTTTCAGCTTAGAGCTTGGGAGTCAATTGTGTATTGGAGTTAGATTTATCACGAATTGGCGAGAGGGAAAAGAATTTGATCTGTGAGGCATATTATCTATGTTCAGAGTATAGGGATTTCTAGATATTTGTCTTCATTCGTAACAGAGATATGTATATTTTCTCTTTGATCTCTGAGATCAACTTCCTAGATCTCTGAGACATATATATTAGGGAATCTGTCAGAGATCTATGAAATATACATACATGGCATTAGCAATTTAAAAGTTGCTTGGACCTAGGTATTTAGGTATTTATCAGGCAGTTGCAAACGCGAGCTGCAGTCGATATGATCGCTAGTTACACATATAGATTAGATATAGTACAGAGCCCACATCTCTCGCTCTACTACTCTACTACTCTCTGTCAGCATATTCTGTATAGATATCCCACAGCTCTCGCTCAGCAGTGCGACAGCTCCACGTTGCTTAATGGCCGCCCAAGCAGGCAGCGCCAACAGCAGCAACATCAACAACAACAGGTTAGATTCCATAACTGGGACTGGCTGCACCTGCACACAGCTCAGCTGTTACCAATCTGGATGAGCATGGCTCAGAAATTCAGCCTGCAAAAGGGACTCAGCCAGCCGCATGCACCCAGCCGAGAATGTCGAGCTCGTGATACTGTTGCGCGCCTTCGACAACGGCCATGTCCAGCTCTTAATGCCCTATCATCACACGCAGTTGCTAGCCACTGCCACCGCACTGCTGCCAGATCATCTCGCAGCGCAGTTGCTTCAACTAGACATGTCCAAATACTTTTGCTTATGTAATTTCCTTTCTGATTCCATTATTATTGTTAATGTCAGATTTCATTAACATAAACTGCTCCTCCCTCACATCGTCATGCTATGCTATTAACAGTATTATGCGCTGTTAATAGCAGAACTGCCACTCCAGTTCTCCTACTGGTTCGCAATCGGCGAGTAGGATATTCTTTCTTTCTCTGTGGAGCAGACTGAAATTTACATCGCTTCGTTCATCATTTCTATAGCAACATTATTATATACAATATCAATCAGAGCGATTCCAACCCACATAAACTCGATTCAAAAACATAAATTTGCTGGAATTTGTAGTTTTATTTTTTAAATTTATTAAATACTTTAACACAGTGTTTGTAATTTATTAACTACGACATGGTACGATATATATATATGTGGATCTATATATATCTATATATATTTGTATATGGTACATATAGTTAGCTCCATAGTTATATGATTCTTTACACAATAATCTCAATAATGTTAATTTGATCTAAACGTATCTTACGAGCTCTTAACATATGGTACATTACTTCCGAGTGATAAACATGCCACAGTTACACTTTATATATAGAAGGAAACAGAGAGAAAGATAGAGAGAGAGATAGATAGAGGCATATATGTCTATATATGTATGTATGTGGATTGTTCCTAGGAGTACGAGTATAGCCAGTATTACGATACGATGCTTACGAACTACAGAAATGAACCAATCGCTAGGCTACGATTCGAGTCGCTTCGATTTCCCTAAAAACAAGGATCAACTGGGTTGGGTTGTGTTATTTATGGCTCATAGAGCAGAGTGCCTCAGTCCTGTGAGTCGCCCGCATTACTACTGCGATCCAGGGCCATGCCACTGGCTCCATTCGACTCGGACTGTTCAATGTCCGCGCTGCTCAGCACGCCGGGCATGTAGCCCGTGCCGGCGTAGGGGGCGGACAGGAAGCGCTTGGCGTGCGCCTGCATGAACGGATGATAGCGATGCGGATGGGTGGGCGAGCCGAAGACGGCGGGCGGAACGAGCGGCGAGAAAGCGGACTTCATAGGGAAAGGCGGCGAGGGAGGCACCTGAGTGGGAGGAGGTGGTGGCGGCGTCTGCGTCAAATCCTCGCCAGCCAACATGCACTCCATGGCCTGCAGCACATCGCCCCTGAAGCGTTGCATCAGCTGCTCCACATCGCTGCGTCGCCGATTGGGAAAGACCCGCATCAGTACATCTATGGGCGAGCGCTGCTGGTGCTGCTGGACCTGGGCGTGCAGCTGCTGCTGGAGCGGCAACTGTGCCCCCGGATGATGTGTGGGCAGCCCCGCAGCGGCCAGGAACTGCGTGTGGTGGTAGGGCATGAAGCCCTGAGCATGGCCGTTGCCAAAGGAACGCAACAGATGCAGATTCTCGGCGGGTGTGTTCGGCGGCGAGTTGCTGTCCTCCTTCTTTAGGCTCAAGTTCTCGGGCGTGGCCTCGTCGGGCGCCGAGTCCACATCCAGATCGGACTCCGGCGAGCTGGGCGGGCCGGTGCGTGCGGGCGATAGGCTGGCTGTAAGGTTAAAGAGTCCGGCCACTTTGGGTCTGGGGCTGCTCGGTGAGCCCGACTCGGAGCCCGTGTCCTGATCGGTTTCATTGGAGTGCGTCGCGCCGCGCTTGGAAACTGCAACGAAACGTAAACAGAGTCGTAGTTGAGTTTCGGAATCTCTTCAGTGTGGGAAATCCATGCGGTTTTCCACTTCAAAAGCAGAAAAAAACGCCAAAACAAATAAAAGTATCAAATGCAACAGGGAAGACAATCAAAAGTAAAGAAAAAGAGGACAACGAAAATTTAATCACGGGAATCGCAAACACAAGTGAAGTTCTGGAGTATCTAGAGTTCTTCAATTGGCAGCTGGAGGAGGGTTCGTTGACATGGAGACCTGCTGCCTGTGCACAAATGGAAACAAGTTATACGATATTTTTTTTATTCCTATTCGGTTGTCTATTTGATTTTGCTGTTGACGAAGCCGCAGTGAAAATTTAATTAAGTTGCGCCCCCTGCTGCTGTTGCTGCCTTCACCCCCGCCTCCGCAGGGAGGGAGAAAAAGAAAAACATTTTTCTGTTCACCTGGCATTTGTTTTCTGTGCCTGTAAATTCATGCGTGAAATCGTCTTGGATTTCAGTGCAAATAAACAGCGAACAGGTTCGATTGATTCGCGTGAGAATCCCGTCGTGTTTTCCTTTCCCGACAGGACACACAGCACCGGAGCAAAAGGGACGACTGCGAGCGAGTCTCGCATTACGCCCTCAGCTCGGCGTTGTCTTACGAACTGTCAATTTTTACCAGATTCATCAAATTGGCCCATTGAGCAGCCCCATGCCCATGCCAAGGACTTTGCAACTGTTGACTGTTTATTGTTCCTGCTCTTCTTTGTATCGGATAATGTTGCCTTTGATTGTTTTCATAGGCCTTTGGGTAAGTGATCAGATCAGATATGAGGCCTCACTTGTGAGTGGTTTTAAGGGAGGAGAATGTTAAAGTCTAAAGAGTAGGCATATGACAGGTGAAATATAAGCTGAGATAATTGTTAGATTGAATTGATCTAATATAATTATGTAGAGGATTAGCCTATTAATGATAGAGCAATGTTGTGGTGATGATATCAGGTCACGATAATTCATTTGTGAATCTCAGCAGAGTTGCCAAAGCGAGTAATGCTGAATATAATGCAAGGGACATGCAGGGATAGATACAGAAGGTCTGTGGGGTCTACAGAGTTTATTGGTTATATATGAGGTCTACAGTTATTACATAGTCTATAGGGTCAGCATGGCCTATAGGTACTATTTGGTACTATAAGCTCAATACTTATATATAGGTCCTCTATAGGCATTATAGGGTCTAAAGGTTCTCTCGAGTGTATAAACTCAATAGGACCAATTGACTCAATAGTATTTCATGTCTTCTTCCGGGCTTTTCTTTTGGAACAAGATAAAGTCATGTTTAGTTGCTATTGATATCGAAAATATCGAAATATTTTTGGTCTATTTTATTTCTAATTTCGTTATGAATATAATTTAAGAAACTCATTTCTAAGAATTTTACATAACTTTATAATAAGCTCCACTAATCACGCCACTTGTTAAAGATCTGCGGAATGAGAGGCTACGCAAAATAAAATGTTGTAATAAAGAAAAAATAATAAGAACTATTTATCTATAGAACTATTTGCCAATTAGTTGGTTGAAAAATGGCAAAACTTAACTAGACCCAAGCTCTACGCATTTTAGATAGGAAATCCCCAAATGTTGAAAATTTTGCATATAGAAATGATAAATTTTATAGCTTTAAGTTGTACTTCCTTTCTGCAAAATTATTAATTTTGTGAAAATTCTAATAAGAACTTTTAAGAAGTTTTTAGATAGTAGGAATATTCAATTTTTGAGAACCCTACTCCTCACTCTATTATAAAGAACTTCACGTAATATCGCAACTGAAATGTTAAGATGAAAATTTGCAATTCCTTTAAGGCTTCACTTAAATTTTAAATTGTTTCAATTTTTTAACCCCTTCGTTTGGGGTCTTAAATGTGACGTTGACTGGGTTGAAGAAGCTGTTGTTGCCGCGTGGTTTAATCGAGTGCAGGGCAACGCCTTGGCTGGGAAGCCATTGTGTTAACAAACACCTAGAGCTGAGGCCTTAACACACACACACACACACATGTGTGGGAGTGTGGCACTTTATGCGCCGCTGCGCTTTTGACAATTGAAAACGGAATTTCGCGGCGGGCGTTTTCTTCCGCTAACTTTGAAGCGCCTATGGAGGTGGGGGAAGAGTGGGGGACGGGCGTGGGGCATGGCTCACACATGGGCTGCACTCTGAAGTACTCGTTTTGTTTGCGATGGCGGGCAGCAAGGCGTAAATATAATAATTTCATATTTGTGCACGGGACTTACCGGGACTCTCGTCCAGCTCGGTGCGTGTGGGTGAGAAGCCGACGCTTAGATGCTCGGAGCGAGTGCGTCCATCCGTGTCGGATTCATTGCCATTGTAATGTTGCTGCCGTTGCGACGGCTGCTGTTGATGCTGATGCTGATGTTGGTGCTGCTGCTGCTGTTGTTGCTGCTGCTGCTGCTGCTGGTGGTGGTGGCTGGGCGTGGGACTTGCCTCGTAGCCATCGCTGGGTGGCGAAGGTATGCCGCCGTGGAATACGCCGTTTTGTGCTGGTGCCGCACCAGTCACACCCCCGCCACCGCCGCCTCCACCTCCATGTGTGGGACTGTGCGAGTTGGGCGTGACGCTGTCGCCGCCATTCTGTTGGCCAGATCCGGGCACCGAGGTGTATAGCAGACCCAGTTCACGCGCCTCGTTCTCCTCTTGTGCCTGCTGGCGTCGCAGCGCCACCTGAAACGGCAGATCAAGGCAAAACTGATACATTAGATGGACCCATGCAACCACTGGAGAGGCTCTCCGGTAACCCACCTGTGCTGCCATCACACGCTGCCGCTCCGCAATCAGCGTGCACTTGGCACAGACGCAATCCCGCCAGCGACAGTAGCGCTTGTGGCCCTTCAGCGCGCTGACCTGCAATCGACAAGGGAAATTAGTTGGCTGAGAGAAGATGATGGTCAGAATGGACGTACCACGCCATGATTGCGACAACGTGCGCACTTGGGTGTGCGTTGATAGCGCTCCGAGGCGGCGCGCAAGAAGAAGGCGGGCGGCAGGGCGCCCAGCACGGGATGCTGTGACATTAGGTTCTGCATGTCCACGCCCGACGGTAAACTCATGCCGCAAACGCACAGATGGGGAAAAAAACTCTCAAATATGAAATACACGCGCACACACACACACACTGGAGCACACACTCTCTCTTTCTCTCTTATAGAGTTTGTTTATTAAAAATTTGTTTGATATTTGATATTATAAATAATTTGCTTGGCACATTTCAGGTCATTTCACACGGTTCACGTTTCGTTCTGCTTTTGGCTCGGACGCGCGACGAACATCTCAGACGGAGCACTCGGTTGCAACTGATTCAACTTGATTTGAATTCAATGCGAGCAGCCCAAGCAAATGGCGGCAGACGGCAACAATTTACCAATACAAAAGCAGCGTGCACACACACACACACACACACACACACACACACGCTCGCCCGAGGCAAAAGAGGGTTGCAAATAATATTGAGAGCGTGCTGCCCACCACACACAAAGTGCGCTGCCTGCGTCGGCGTTGACGTCGGCCAACAGCATCAGCAGCAGCAGCAGCAGTCGCAGCAGCCCCATCAGTTGCGGCAATTAAGAAAAAAGTTTCAAAATCTAATTTGGTACTGTATACAAATTTGTACACTCGAAGCGGCCGAGGATGACGTCGACAGCGACAGCGACGGTGACGGCGACGGCGGCGCCGACTGCGACTGAATTAACGTGGAGCGGGACCCGGTTGGCTCTATGTTGCTCTGATGGCAGTGATGGTAGTGGTGGTGGTGGTGGTGGTGGCTACGGCTGGTGGTTGTTTGAGGTTTCTTTCATTTTCTTTGTTGCTTTTGTTTCACAATTTCTTTTTTGTTGTTGTTCGGCTTTAGGTGTGTGCGTGCCTGGGAGAGAGCTTCGCCCGTGGAACAGCCAACCAAAAACGTTTTGGCGCCTCAGCTGCGCTGCGACCTCGCCGCTGGTTGGCATGGCAGCGTAGGCGACTCACACACACACAAACACATGTACACACTCACGCACACAACGCAACACAACTGACACAGTTGGCAGTGCTTGTTAGTTGCCTTTTGGCCATGTATAGGTGAACGGAGCTGGGCAGGGGGGCATCTGGAGGCGCCTGAGGAGGTCAACTGCTGTGGCAATTGCAGCCGTTCCGGCCATGTCTCAAGGATTCGTGCAGCTGCTCTCGATTGTTAAAGTTGCCTTTGTTTTTGGCATGTTGCCAATTGCCTTTCAGCTGCAGCCCTAAGTTCTAAGCTCTAAGCTCTAAACTCGCATGAAATAATTGTTTACTGTTTGGCATTACGATAATGTTCACTCAATTGTAAACAATACATTTAACTTGAGGAATCAAATCGAATTACTTGATATTAATTAAGATTATTTGATTCGGTGGAGCATTAGTTGTAGCTGTCTGATATGAATGCAAATGGTAGAATGCTTTATGTGAAATCTTCCTTAGAGAGCGATGCATACAGCTGCGGTCATAAAAATATTACTACGACTGCACATACATATGTATGTACATACATATGTTTTTCTTTAAATCATTGCTCGCAAATAACAGCTATGCGCTTCAATACTCACATTCTACTCAGGAGAGCAAAAGAATTGTTCTGTTTACGTCTTCGTCTGAGTATTTTGCGATGAGCTATTCGTGTTATACTCTTTTAAGGAGACTTATTTCGCGAGTGATACGATTGACGCTCTCACACTGAGACTTATTCGGAAATGGAGATCTGAAAACGTCAATGCAAACCGTCTGTCTGTCAATGTATTAAGCGAAGACAAAACATACACAAAAGACGTTTCGCTTCCTAGAGCGCAACCAAAACGTCCTTAAATGACGATCAAGGAAAAAATAAAAAAAAAAAAACGTCTCAGTCTTAGTGCGCGCGACTTCGTTGAAGACGGCTGCAATCCGTCTTTTCACAAAGTGTGAGTGAAATACACTTATTTTCGGACTGTGAGAAACACACAATATTTAAGCCCACATTCATTTAAATTATAAATACAAATCCATAAAACCATATATACTTACATTACGATTACTATTTACTACACTTACTATTACTCTAAAATAATATTGATAATATATAATATTCTTTTGAATATAGCCTAGTCCCATCTAAAATTCATAAACTCTCCATTTTGTTTTGATAACATTTCGAAACGCGAGTCACGCTGTTTACAGCAATAGTAGTAATACGGCGAGTCTCATGTACATACCTACATATATACCTACATAAGTCTCTTGGGTGTTGGGACTGTGGCGCAAACTGGGGCGCCAGTGGGTCGCATTGGCCTATTAGAATGTTACAAATTTATTGCAATTGAAACAAACAGCGACGGCAACGCCAGCAGCAGCGGCAGCAGCAGTAGCTGCTGCTGTGACAGGCAACAAGAATATCAATACGAAAAGTCACGTGTGCGACAGAAGCGGCGAGATTTTCAAAAGCTCTGCGCACTTGGTGCTCTCACTCACTCTCTGCGTTTTTACCTTTTTGCGCGCTCTCTTTGCGCTTTCTAGGCTCCGCCTACGCGCACAGCTCCGCCTTTAAATGCGCGCTCTCTCTACACACACACACAAGCTCAGGCGCTTTTAATATGAATACAAAGCGGCTACAATGTTGTATTTGGCAGCTGTCCGCAAAAGAAACAAGTTTCCAAACTGAAGAGAGCAGCAGTAGACCTTGTGCGTGCGAGAGAGCGGCACAAGGACAGCTCCACACACACATACACAGACACAACACTCATACTCGCACTCGCACTCGTACCCTTCAGCAGTCGCTCTCTCTCTCTCTCTCAATCTCTCTCTGTCACTCTTTAGTTTACGCTCTATAGTCTGCTGTACCGCAAAAGCGTTGGCAACTGTAAATGGCTAGAATTTGTTGTTGCTGTTATTATGTTTGTTGCTGTTGTTGTTGTTGTAGTAGTTGCTACTGGTTTTTGCGCAGAGGCAGTTTCTCATATTTTAACTTTGTTTAAAGTGCACACACACACACACACTTATGTACATACATACATGCATGCACATACAGCCGCACATGTACATACATACATGCTGGGTGGCCACTTAAAAAGTGTTTTTACTGCGGGCCAAATATGCAAATTAGTTCGTACCGCGCCGACAACTTCTTCAGCCAACAAAAGCTGAAACATGTCCATTATGTCGTCGTAGCCGCCGCCGTCGCTCGCCATGCATGAGCTGCATCCCATAAGATGGGTCCCAGGGGCGTGGCGGCGTATCGGAGAGGGGTCAAGCCAATAGCCCAATACAAACAGAAGAAATACTCTCGTAATAATCATGAGCAGGCAGAGTCAAGGCGGCAAGCGGTAACCAGTAGCGAATACAACAACAACAACAACAACAATAACAACAAAGCAAACGGAATAACAATGAATAGCAAATAATAAAAAATAATAATTATTATAAAAATATATGTATAAAGAAAGATATGTTTGGCAATATGTAAAATCTGCTGTTGTTAAATTCGGGTTTTTATTGTAGTTCGATAGAGATAGATATATCTAACATCTTTTTTGGTATTTTAGATTTTGTAGCTAAGCATTATCTTTGCTTTTGTTATTTGGGTATTCATAGTATGTTGAACAAATATTTGAATTCAATCCAAATATACAAAGGATTCTTTTCATTGAATATACCTTTATAGGAAACAAAATCAAAGTTTTGTTATAAAAGGCAATTAAGGGGAAAGGGATCATCTATAGGGTTTCAATCGATAGAGCTAGAGAAAAGAATATAAATACTGATATAAATGGAGGTGCTATTCTAATTTAGAGTTTGGATTAATGTAAAATTTAAATCAAATAAGTCGATGTAAGATCTGTGTTTACATTTTTACATTAATCCTAACTTTAAATTTAAGGACTGTGTCATATGACATATGTTGACTCCTAACATAGAATTGCAGCTAATCACAATCATTATCTGTATTCTTCTATTGTACTTTTTTGCATAGGCATTTACATCAATCCTAGCTTAAAATATAAGATCTGTGACATCAGCTAACATTTTTACATTAATCCTAACTCAAAATTTGTATGTTTAATCAATTTCATCTATTTAAAATGTCAAAAAAAAATGTCATGAAGCGAAATAATAAATACGATCTACTATATAATTGGTTTATTATGATATAGTTATAGCTGCCTATTGATCATTTATCTCCAGCTAGCCACTTTTACAGGGTATATCATGCCTGAAAGCCAACCAGACGCCATAAAATGCGACTTCAATTTCAGTTTTACTATATATATATACAAATCTTTATACATAACTCAACTTGATCATGATCTCAGTTAGAAGTCAATGCTCATGCATTTGCAGTCTTGGCCAAAGAACACAGCATAAGGCAAACAGGTAGCCGTTAGCGGGGCTTAAAGTGCTGGCCAGGCGAACTCGGTAATCGCAAGAGGCAGAGTGGGGACAGATCATTTGGCTACTTTACTTGCCGTTGGCTGCTGACTTTGCTCTGCTGTGTGCTCCCTCTGCTCCGTCGGCTGTCTGTTGGCCATGTTTCTTTGCTTTTGATGAGTCCGACCGGGCAGAGTCAACTGTGCGGCGACTCGAGTGCTCAAGTGAGCAGCGCTGCCCAGAAGCCAGCAGTTCCGATGAACTGCTTCGAATTTTAGCCAGTGCCTGGCCGAGCGACAGTGACAGTTGCTGTCAATGGACAGAGGATAGAGGGAAGAGAGGGGGAGAGGCGGAGAGGGTGCCGGCGGGTTTGAGCCACTTACAGACGATTGAGAGACAAAAGAAAAGTGCCTTAAAATGTTGACAAATATTTGCTGTGCATTGGCCGCAAAATTATTTGATCAAGACCACCGAAAAAATATATAGATATACATATGTTTCGTGTGTGAGTGTGCATATGCATATAGTATACGAAATATACAAGTGAGTTACAGTGAGAGAAAAATACAAATTTAAATTTATTGAAATTCAGAAATTTTATGATTTAATTTAGTACATTAAAAAAATAAAATATTGATAAATTGAATTAGAGAGAAATTATGCATTTAAAGTATTAAAAAATAATAGTAATAAAAAAGTATTCATAGAGAAAAATGTATGAATATATTTATAATTTCAAATAAATATATTAATAATCGTAATAAAAAAGTATTAATAGGGAAAAATTATGTATTTAAATTTTTTTTTTTAATGTATAGAATAGAATAAAGATTTATTTTTCTTCACTTGATCAAGCGGAAATGTATTTAGAAGTAATTAAATTATAAATAACAATTACATTTTAGTTTTATATTTTAGAATGAGTCTTAGCTTTTTTAATAAATTTGCAGTTTCTTTATTTTTTTTACTTTTTGAAATTTGAGAATTTTCTTTTGTTTATTGTTAGTGAAAGAAAGTGAAGCAAAAACTTTCCCGATGCTTAGAACAAAAGGAATTTCTCTCAGTGTACAGGTATACAAATATCATATGTGCTCACTGAACTCGCTAGAGAGAGAGAGAGAGAGAGTGAACGAGAACGAAGATCAAAAATTGTACAAAATTAAAAATGAAACTTGCAGACACGCGGCTAATGAGATTTCCTTGCGTCATTGCCTCATTCATTCATTCCGATTGCGATTTGTTTGCTTTATGTTTCTTTGTTGTTGTTGTTATATTATTAATATTATTGTTGTTGTTGTTGGTGCTGCTGCTGCTGTGCATTGCGCAGTTGAACTTGTGTTTTAACATCTTGTGCCGCAGCCAAAGACAATATTTGAGCAATCATCGAAAACACGGCGAACATTGTCTCTATTTTGGAAAAGGTCTCGCCGCACACAAACACAGAAATCACTCAAAGAGAGTGAGAGAGAGAGAGAGAGAGAGAGGGAACACTCTCGCTGCCCAAGCTCCAAAAACGCTTTCCATTTGGAACTGTCAGCGGCAGGCATTGAACAAAGCGACGCAGCAGCCACTCCAGCATGGACAGGGGGCGAGAAAAAAGTTAATTTAATTTCAAGTGTGTGCAACAATTGTTGGGCTTATCCTTTAGCCAGTCACGCCCACTGTCTACCTATTCCTCTCTCTCTCTCTCTCTCTCTCTCTCTCTCTCTCTGTCTGTCATTCGCTGTTTCTGTATCTGCATAGATATATTTTGGGTTCTTTCAGCATATTGTTTTACAAGACAATTTGCTTACAATCTTTGACTTATCTTTGGGCATAAAGAAATCCCATTAAATAACTTCCGGGCGCTTTCAAGTCCTGCGGCCAGAATCTGCCAGCATGGCCAAGCTTTGCCTTGGCTCAGCTTTGCCTTGGCTTTGCAACAAGCTGAAACTTTGAACTCTCATGTATTTCACTGAGTTTGTCGAGCCATGAAATTACATTTTGCTGATATACGTGGCATGGGCTGTCGCTGCCGCTCCAACTGCTCCAGCTGCTGCTGCTGCTGCTGCTGCTGCGAGTGGTTGAGTGCGGGAAGCCATTTTCAGCTAGCACGTGGCCAGATCTACGGCGGGAAGCAACAAATTCAAGGAAACGCACAAGATTCGCTTTGTGCACAAGTTTCACACAGCCAACAAAAAAATAAAAATAAATAAAGTTTTTGTTGTTCATCAGTATTTCAAGATTTGCTGGTGTCATATGCAGATCTTTGATTTTATTTGTAATTGTAATCGAATTATAACACACACACACATGCACACATACCTATATATATATATACATATATAGAGTATCAATATCCTGTTCGTCATTTGACACACGCCAAAAGCATTTCTTTGGAATTTGGCACAGACTTGGCAAATATCTAATCAAACAAGCAAGCCGGATGCTCCGATTTCAAACAATTGCCGTAACATGGCTCAAGAAACAATACAAACACACACACACACACACGTGCATTTATACCTATATATTTATACAATATTGCGATTTCCATTTGACACCCGAACATAAATGGGCATCATTTAGGGGCTCGTTAGCTGAGCAGCTTATGCTGCTTGTGTTGCGTAATTTGAGCTGGTCACATTGTCACACAGAACAAGGTCACACACACACAGTTACTCAGGCAGCCAACTACGGGCCTGACTTTGTCTGTGGACTCGATTTACTCTTTCAGCTAATTCATATAATAACATCGCAACATATTGAGCCTGTATAATTTGTTTGTAAAATGAAATCATAAGGCAGCGCCGCATCTCAGCTCTGAGCTGTATACACTGAGAAAAATGTGTGAAGTATTTTCTTTTTTTCTGATAAAACATAATTAGAAAAATAATTTAATTAAATAAAAAAAAAAAAAAAGGAATTACTTTCAAATTGTAAAGCAATTCATTCATTTCACTAACTAAAAAAAAAGATAAAAAAAAAAACAAATCAAATTAGAGTGATGAAAAAAAATGTATGAATAAATATTTTTAAATATGTAAGTATATAAATGGATGAAATTAATTAGTAAATAAAGTTCGTTATTATTACATAATCTCATTATTATATTATAATTATTATTATATAATAAAAATATAATATAGAGTGAAAATGTATCCCTCTACGAATGTCGCTCCAATTTCATTTTTCATTTAATATAATTTATATTTCTTTTTCTTTTTTCTCAAATACCATCTAAATACTATGTAATTTTGTTGCGTACCTTCCCAGCCATTCTTTTTTTTTGCAAGCGAACACTGTTTCCGATTTCGATGAGTTAACCCCCATAACTGCATAGCAGAGCAACCCGCCCAGTTATGTTATCTAACCCTCAGTTATGTGTGAAAACAACGACAACTACAACTACAATTGCGTGGAAATGAACGCCCCTTTGACAGCTCGTTGAGGGCAACTGTTATTAGTTGAGCTCTCGAATCTGTCCATATTAATGGGCCAGAGCCAGGGCGCGTGGTTCCCAGCCAAATATCGGGTTTATTAATACATATATACATATCACCCTCTCTCTCTCTCTCTCTCTCTCACACACACACACACTTTCTCTCTCTCTCAACTTATGATAATGACAACTTTTACAGAGCCGCGGGCTGTATTTATGTAGTTTTTTTCATTATGTGCGCTGCCAGCTGTGAATTTTATTTGATTTAATTAAAAAACTGAGTCCTCTGGCTTTATATAATAATGGCCGACAAATTGACTGACAAAAAGTGCGTCCCAATTGTAGTCATTTCTTTACTTTGCCTTCATTTGAAAAAAAGTTTTGCCACTCGATACGCTGAGGTGGAGGGCGGGTACTGAGATACTTCAGGGCAGGTGTAAAATCTGCATTACTAAGAAATATTATTGAAATTTATTTATTCTTATTAAGGCTACACAATATAATTGTATCAGTTATCTTTGATTCCATCTTGTCAACTTGTCTGATTTTCTCTATTAATAAATAAATATATATAAAATCGAGAGTTGGCAATTACAAATATTTAAAAATCTTCAATATTTATCATACACACCAAAATATACAACATATTAGTTTCGTTGTATGACAAAGAAAATAAGGTTAAAATGCATTTAATCTTGTAAAGCAAATTTCAAACTTACCGCCAAACTAAAGGGCTACATTACCATTATATCCAACAGTTAATCGATTATCGATAGCATAAAAATACCGCCAAAATACTAAAATGCAAGATGACCAGTCAAAAGCTGTTAAATTAACAGAGCCTGCATGCCAACAGTTTCTGCTAAAATTCAAATTTATTAATTAAAAAGAAAAAAACGTAAATATTATAATTTGTGTATTTATTTAACTCTCAATAAGGCTTCATCTCAAATGATAGGAATATAAAAATACATTTATTGTAAACACACAGGCGCTGACGAAAAAAGTTTAGCACAAACAATGACATTGAACAATATTTGTTTATAACAAACTATATGTGAATAACCTACAATTGTTTAATATTGTATATAGAAATGAGCTACGTTGTGGATCATTTGCCAGAGGTTGCCGCATAGCACATGTTGCACACACGCACCGGCCGGCCGGGTTGACCCTGTGCATTGAGCAAGGGCAGGGTATGCTCAGAGCAAGCCTTGCAGAAGATCTCGCCGCAGCTGCGACAATGATGTTTCCGGCGCGTTAAATTGAACTCCCTGGTGCAGGCCGTACAATGAGTGGCTATGGAATCGGGCGCCCATATGCCTGGCGTGCTGACCGGATTCTCCGGCAGCGTCTGCTGCAGCGACTGCGACGAGCCGGAGAGTAGCTGCTGCTGCTGCCGCAGCTGACGTCGCTCATTATCCTGGAACTCGGATATTTTCAGCTTACTAACGCTCAGCTGTATGCCCAGCTCCTCGAGCGTCGTCTGCGCCTCCGACCATTGGGCTCGCACCTTCTCCAAGTCCAGCTTCAGCTTGTCGTTCTTCTGCCTCTCCTCATCGAGCTCCTTTACGCACATCTGCAGCGTCGCTATCTTCTCCTTCAGTTTCAGCTCCTTCTCCTGCAAGGATACGCGCCATTCCCGCTCGATGCGCGTCTCAGCCTCCGCCCGTGCCGCACGTTCCTCGCAGGAGCTCAACTGCGTGGACAGCGTTTGTGAGGTGTTCTTCAATATCTCGCCCAAGTTGCTCTTGTCATTAGTCCATCTGAGTGTGGAAAGATCGACTTTTTAATGCTTGGCAAATTAAGGGGCGTATGTTTGAATATGATATGAATATGATCTACTTATATTGCGAGGGTAGTCTGAAAACATTTCTATCTAGTATAATAATAATCTACTGATAATGCAGCTTATCATGAAACAATTTTCTATAAAATTGCATACACACAATATTGTCAAGGAAATTGTATATATTAGAAAAAGACTTTTCTACTTTATATATAATTATATTCCAGTTCATTATCAGCACTCTACACTCTAAGCTTATCTCTATTTGTTTCTATACCAGTTTTCAAGCAATCGCCCATCATATAGCTCTACAATTTTATATCAGACTTAAAAACGAATGAAAAATATAAATTAAATGTTTTTTTTTTTCCTAAATATTATCAATATTATATAAGTCTAGCTCAAAAATTAGAGTCTTCACTATACTTAAACGAACTATTACTACAACTATTGTTGCTACACATATAATCAGCTGATTAAGAGCTCAAGCTCAACTTATACAGATTCTCTATTCTCATCTATCAAAATTGTTCTCAATCGATACAATTATTTCCAAAAATAATATCATATGGTTAACAAGCTCAAAAGATTCTCTTCACTAAAGTCCACCTCTCTAAAGATTGAATCAAGTATCATCTTATCTTATCAACATCATTTATATCTTCAGCTCTTACTTTTTCTCTAATTGTTCAATTGTGCTGGCCATATCTTCCTTTTGGCACTCTAGTTTGCTCATTAGCTCCGTTTTGTGGGTCAGCGAGGAATTGCAATCCTGTTGATAAAGGTAAAGAAGACGAGAATCTTTTGTACGAGTTCTTCCAAAACGATCGATAATACGATTATATTTGGGTTAGTACGAAATGAAAGGCTTCAGTTAGGATAAGATTTATTTCTTTCGTATATATGTATTAGTGTGTTTGTGTTTGTGTATGTGTCTGTGTGTGTGTGTGTATCTGTAGTCCCTTTAACATGTATAGATACATACATACATATTTATATAATTACATAGTTATTTGACTAGATTGACTGGATTTTCAGTATATGTAAATTTAATTTAAAGCATTTAGAGAGTATATATGCATATCGAATGAATATATTTGATATAATATAGGTTAGATCAGCTCTATACATCACGATGCAATTTTGAATACATGGAATACTTAAGAGGCGGGCTTGGGGCATTCAGCTAATAGCTTATAATTTGCGGAATTTTCAACAACGTTTTATACGAGCACTATATATCTATAACATATGACTATGGTACTGTTCAAATATATATATGTATAGTACTAGTACTAAAGGCAACGTATATTTTATATTCATTCTAAAATATAAACATATTGTTAAGCAGTTGCACTTTGAGTTACAGTTAGGTTAACAGCTCTACTTATTTGTATATTAATATATTTTTGGGGACTTGTAGAGCTCAACATTTAGTACTTGAATGGTTTATAGGTGTCCACCTGCCTAGCATAGATTGAATACAGTGATCGCTCGCTAATTGGAACATATTGAAATGAACAAAAATTATTATAAAAGTCTGAAGCATACAGAAGTGAAGAGTCTTTGAGAAGCAATCAGTCTATCGATGAAAAAGAACAAGTTTTTTAATAAGAGATCTTATAGTAACATCTAAAAGACTGAATTATCTCTTGACTCATCCAGCTTCTATAAAACTATGATTATCAGTCAATCAATAACAAACATATCATATATAATGATAGATTTTACACTTAAAGATATTTAAAGAAAAAAATTCGACAGAAAGCATGATTCTGGAACATATTGCTGTCATTCGTCTATCAATCAATGAATCATTAATTCAATCAAAGTATTAATATAAGTAAATTAAAATTATCAAAATAATGTTGATAAATTATATAATACAAAATCTTGGAGTCCTGATAATTATATAATAATGATATATAATTATTCGATCGATAAATCAGTCAATAAATTAATAAATTAAAATACAACAGAATCTTAGAAATATATACATAGTGAGATCATCAGTTAATCAATCAATCAGTCAAAGCATATGCATTACACATTAAGCATTATATAATATTTTGATATCTCGATCTTGCAGTTTACATACAATGATCAATCAATCACTCTATCAAAAGAGCTTTATAAATAATCTATAAGCCTCTCACAATTATAAATATTAATTTACAAACTTAAATGAAGCTTAGAACAAAATCGAATTGCACTTTCTGTTTTAGCGAGAGATCACTGTAGTTAAGTAGTTAATTAAATGCCTTCTTAACAATTAAATAAAATGTAGTTATTTTTTTTTTTTCGTTTTCTAGTCGTCGCCTTGTCCTGACGCCTCCTGCTCCCGGGACAAGGCGTAGTCGCTGCGTGAGCCATCGCCTCCGCCCTTGAAGTGTTGACTGACAGCAGCCGCCGCCTCGGCCAGCTCATCGTTCAGAGATTTAGCAGATGTGGGCGTCTTGGCTGTTGCCTGCTCCGGTTGCAATTGAAGCGGGGCTGCACCCGCCGGCGACTTGCGATAGTTGTTGGGATTGAAGGGTGGTATGCCATCCATCTTGAGGTGCAGTCGCTTCATAGGCGGCCCGGTGTCCTGTTTGTGCTTCTTGGTGAGTGCCTCGAACTTCTGCAGATTCTGCTGGCGACGCGTGTTGGGCGAACGATCGCCGCCACAGCCGGCGCTCACCTGCTGCTGGTCGACGAGCTTGGACTCGTATTTCTTTTCTAGCGATTGTAAAATGTTACCAATTTGTGAGGCTTTCGTTTGCAAACGAGAGACCATCTCGCCCTTCTGTGTAAGTTCATCTTCACATTCCTAATTGAATTTCAAACAGGTTGGAGTACGGGATATTATCTGATTTCATTTCATTTGATTTGATTTGTGCGTCTTATCAACAGCCATATTACGATTGGAGGAGTATGAATTATTCAATTGTAGCAATTGAAACCGAACAAAAACAAACTAATGACTGGCGACCAAATGAATTTGACTTCATGAATGTGAGATGAATGAGGATGTTTAGTAGGGGTAATTGTATGTGTGTTTGTGTCTAGCTATAGAGATGACCACGAGAGAGACCGCTGGGAAACCCTATATATAGGTTAATCCAAAAAGATCACAGATCTTATCAAGAAACATACAGATAGATAGGTTACCCCCTCAAGTTGGAAAAGCATTTCCTCATTATCCATATTCAATAAAACTGAAAATTCCTTTGGCATAGTTTATACAGAACTATGAAGCTAACGTATCTTCTATTAAGTTAAGTCCCTTAATAAATCAAAGCCTTTTCGAAAAATAAGTTTTTAGATAACATTTCTACATTCCTTGTCTAAAATTTTCTTACAAATCCATCTTCGTCCTCTCTTCTACTACCTTCTTCCACTGAATTCTTTACTCAATGTTTACCTCTTATAGTCCTTCCCATACTTTCTAACTCGTGACCATCTCTAGCTGTGTTTATCGTCTGTACTTGTCCATACGCACCTGCAGCTTGCGATACATCTCCAGGTTGATTTGCTTAATGTCGTCTAGCTGTCGACGTAGGGAGACAATCGTGTCCTGCTTCTCATGAATGTCCTTTTCCAGTAGCTTCATGGCCATATCGGATTCAGCTTTGAGCGATACCTGCAGATTGAGCTCTTTCTCCAGCTCGGAGCTGCGCTTCCGCTCCTCCGTCAACTGCACGTTGAGATTATCGACTTTGTCCTTATCCTTGTCTTTATCCTTGTCACTGCCGCTGCCCGTGGAGCTGTTGTCAGACTGATTTTGAGATGCCTGCTGGCTAGCCGATTGACGCATGGCTTGATTCTCGGCCTGTAGAGCGAGCAAGCTATTGCGCGCTATTGCCAGATCCTCCTTCATCAAGGCATTGGTGGTGGTCAGGGACTCGACTTTGGCCTGCAGATTGCCCACAGTGGCGCTGTGAAAAGATGAATGCTTGAGAAACTTCTAGAGCAAAACTATTTGAGCTCTGGCCAACGCACTTCAAATGCCGATTGAGTTCCTCGATATAGTTCTTCTGGTCCAACACGGCAATCATATTGCCCTGTCCGGCGGAATCGAGTTGGGCGACTGGCGCATTCGACTCCTCGTTAATCTCAGCGTTGCGCGAGCTGGAGCGTAGATAGAGCGAAAAGTCAATGACCCCTTGCTGTGAATCAAGATCCTCTTCCTTGACGCACAGATTGCAATCGATGACGTTCAGGCCCACCAAGATGCCCATTATGACAACAATCTAAAAGGCAATGTGATGGAGGAGTCAGCAGACAGAGCAGAATATAGAACTCTGCGAAACCCACCTCGTCGCTCATCATCAGAGCGTGCGGCTCGTAATAGTCGCACAGTGAATCCTCGCGATGTTCGATCAGCGCCTGCAGGTAATCGGATAGCTTCTTTTGCATCAGGGCAATGCGTAGCCAGGCCCTTGCCCGTCCAATGTGTGTGCGAACCGTGGGCAAGTCCCGAACACTGGCCGTAATATCTTGAGCCTCGGGGCAATAGTTTTCAACACTCTGCAACAGATCCCACAATTCCTTGCGTGGCCCCAACAGACCCTTCTTGGGTCGCAGACCATGGCCCAGCACATGCTCGATTACAATAAAGAAATGCTGCAATGGCAAATGGTCCGAGTCGAGCATGCGGCCATAGCGCAACGATTGCTCCAGCAGTTCCTTCACGACCAGCTTACAGATGTTGACCAAATTGCTGCGCTCAATCTCGGCCGTGTCGCGTGCTGGAAGGGAAGAGTCCAAGGGTTGGGCTTTAGTACGAACTCTTTATGCTGTGGCGCTGATTGTCTGATCTGTCTGAGCTACTGCTAGCTACACTCCGAAATGTTGTCACGTGCCTTCGCATTAAGTTTCAGAGGGAAAAAAAAACAATGTGAGAACTCAATAAAGAAATTATTATTATGAACATTTGTGTGCTGTTCTCGTTGATGTTGCTCCTGGCGCCTGGCGGGTGTCCCATCTACAGCATCGATATGTCCACACTAGAGGTGCCGAACGATTTTCAGAATGAGCTGACGCTGCAATCGATGCTCAGCTCGGAGCTACATCAGTATAGAAATAAGCTTAACTCTGATAAGGACTTGGAACAGGAGAAGATAGGACAACAAAAAGACGATCCCTTTGATAAGAATGAACGGCTACGCAGCATAGAGGATCGCATCAGAGCCACATATTATGCAGCCGCCTCGCCTCAGCAAACGGATGCCGCTGTCGATTCGGATCCGGATGAGCAAATGGAGCCACCGTCGTCACAACAACAATGTGATAGCAACGTCGTCGAGAAATGTGAAAGCGGGCTAGACCACTTCATGGGCAGCAATCTGTTTGGCACCTATCCAAAGCGTTGCTTTTCTACGGAGGATATAGCGCTCATATCGGCACGGAGGGACTTTGAACTTCTGGTGCCCAAATTCTATCCCAATACCCTGATTAGCGATAGCGTTGTCTACACACTGATGAAGTACTTCAATAGTGTCAATCACGTTGTCAAACGAATGTCGGACCTTGAGTCACGTCACCTGTTGCAGCGCGCCTTCTACGATGCCTTGGGTGGATATCTGAGATACTATCTTGTGCCTGTGGCACAGGTCTCCTACTATGCGGGGCGCCTCAAGCTGTGCACTGTGCAGCGGCTGGTGTCGCTCTACCGCGAGTGTTTGCTGGTGCTCAATACCAATGGCAATGGCTGGAAGATGCCCGAACAGGATATACTCGCTCGGCTAAAGAATGTCCACATTAGGCCCATTAAGATCAATGATTCGCAAAGTACGGAGAACGATGCCTCCAGCTGTGCCCTGCTGGACCATGGCTGTGCGAACGATGATGCGCAGAATGAGATGATGATTGTGCCATTGCCGCACCTTGAGCTGGAGGATAGTAATGGCTACTTGAGCAACATCTTTTTGCCGTTTAAGCATCGACGCATCTACAACCTGCGCTCGCCGGACACTGCCTTCATTTTGGTCAAGTTCTACAAGACGGTGAATACTTGCTATCGATTCCAGGGCATGAGTCCGAAGGTATACAATCAGAAGCTCAGGGTATGGATGCGTGAGAATCTGCAGCTGCATTACCGGGATGAGTTGTTCTACCCGGGGCTAGGTGGTGTCCTGCAAATCTATGAGGCATTGACATGTCCTAACCGAGCCTCAGCTGACGATCAGGAGGACGAGGAACTGCCGGAAATGGGCGACTTAAAAGACTATGAAACTCTGCCCGAAGAGAAGATATTGGACTCGGCGGAAAAAAACCAAAAGCCTAAAAATAAAAAGACCAATAGCAAAGCCAAAAGCCAAAAGAAACAAAAGAACATATCGTCTGAGGGCAAGCAGGTTCGAATGCCGCGCCAGCATCAGAACGAAAGCAATGCGGATTTACAATTAATGAAAACAGAAAAGGATGCAAAAGGCGAGGACTGCATCGATTGCGACGACGAGAGCTATGTGGGCTATGTGGTTGCCTTTCTGGCGCTACTCTTTTTGCTGCTGTTGCTGCTCATCTGTTGCTGCATGCACAGGAATCGACACAAGCCAGACGCTAAAAAGGATTCCAATCCCCATCCGTTAATTACCTCAAAAGAACCAAGCGAAAAGCCAAATGAACCCGTTCAGGAATTAAAATACAATGAAGGAAAAAGGGATTCCAAAAAGAGCACCTGGACTTCCTTTTTTAAGAAAGGCACAGAGAAGGTCGCCAGAGGATCATTTGCTCCTACTCCGACTTTCAAAGGCTCCGGCATGCCCTACAATATGTCCCCTGGCATGAGCCTGGTGGGCAATCAACCAGGCCCAAGGAACTTGAATGACATGGAAAATCAGATGCTGCGAGGAACAAATGATGGTGAGTCAATTTAATCTATATTGTGAGTTCTGATGGAAGACCTAGTTCAGCATTGCCTTAAAACATACACTAAATATAATACCCACATAAATTTATCTCAAATTTAGGCAACTTTTATCGCAGTGATTCGATTTCATCGACATCATCGTTAGTTTGTCAATTCCCCAGAAAATTCTTACCCATCAAGTCGAGTCGTGACAAGCATAATGTCTACTACGGTCTATCTGATAAGAAACGCGCCAAGTCCACCAACAAACAGTCGAGCCATCATTTGCTGCGGGAGCGGGATCAGCATCGCGATCAAGGTGAGGAACAGAAAAAAGCGCTGCAAAATGATAAATCCAAAAAGTCCAGCGGACAGAAACAGAAAAAGATGTCGAGTCAGCCGGACACGGAATCCAAAATGGAAACTACAGACGAACGTTTTCTAAATAAGTCTAAACATAAAAGGCAAAAGGGCGGACTAACCTACAGCCAAGAGAGAGACAAGGAGGTGGATATGGAACCAGATATCATGAGAGAGAGAACGCGTGAAAGAACGAGAGAGAAAGATGTAAGTGGGAAAAACTCAAACAAACCCAAAACTGAACTCACTCGTATACAGATAAGGTCCAGCGAGACAAGAACGAATCAACGGAAAGAGACTTCGCATGAAAAGGATCTCTACTGTGGAAAGAAAACTTTAGGTATGTGCCGAGAGATTTTAAATTAAACTGAAAGTCTAATGCAGTCATTACAGATAACACCTTCAACTGTAAAGCTGAGCCAAGTAATGCGATGGGTGTTGGACTCGACGTAGAGGCTGCAAGTTCGGAAGTTAAGTCTCAAACACTGTCGTCACCGGATGGTTCCAGTGGTGTTGGCGAGGTAAGTCTCGACCAAAACTTGACTTGATGCTTGATGATTTTGCACACAATTCCCAAACAGTCATCAAAAAATGGCGCCAGCTGGGAAACGACCTACGATGATGATAGCAAGTGAAGAGCATTCTGCCTATTGCCTGTTTTTTCCTTTTTGCCAATGTGTTTCATTTTCTTTATACAAATATATTTACTTATTAAAGTTCAATGTACGTTAGAGGCGACGACGTGAAGCTATTAGCTGCACAACGAGATCCTAGATTGAGACTAGACGGTTGGCCAGCCAGCCAGTCCACTCGACGTGGCCCACACAATAGAGCGAGTGCAAAGCAAAGAGTGTAATATAATAATACAATAATGCATGCCAAATCAAGATTAGCTAGTACTACGTTTATGCTTGATGAGTTTATAGTAGGCGAAAATAACATTTTGAAATATCCAACTTAAGGTCGTTATTTTGACTCCAGTTAGTTTTTCACAATAGCATAAGCGTAGCAGTGAACAATTAACATATGTTTAACATAACAGAAAACTTAACATAACAGCTAGAAAACTACAAAGTGAACATATGAGTAACTATAACGGTTTTTGTAATTGGTAATTGGTTATGAACTCAGAGAGCGAGAGAGAGATTGAAAGAGAGAACGAGAGAGAGTGTGTGTTTGTGTGTGTGTGAGAGAGAGAGAGAGAGAGAGAGAGAGATAGAGACGACAAGAAGCAACCTACAGAGATGCGACCACTCAGCTAACGTGCCACCGATGAGGCCAACATTTTTGTGGTGCTGTTGCGGTGCGGTTGCAAGTGCATTTGAGCCAACAACGTCGCACAGACGACGACCGATTAGATTTTCAATTGCCATAATACCGTTATCCTCGAATCCTCCCGCGCCGCCCGTTGATATGCCCGAATAGCGTTTGCTGTTGCGCTGCCCGAACTGATGATGCTGCTGCTGCGAATGCGTGCGATGCTGCACATGACCCGCACCACCTACACCAGCCATACCACCACCACCACCACCGCCAGCGCCATTGCCACAGCCAGCTCCTGCTGCTGCTGTAGTATTTATCAGAGCTGCACCGCCCCCGACTGTCTTCTGTCCGTTGGCCACATCGATGTCCTGCAGCTCCTTGAGGCACAGCCATTCCCCATCCACAGACACGCGAAAGTTGCACAGATATATGGTGTCCTGGACGCCGCCAGCCAGCTCCTCGCTGGTATTCGCATGCGATGCCTTTGGCAAGGTAATTGTGGTGCTGCTGTTGCTGTTGCTATTGCTGCTGCTGCTGCTGCTGTTGTTGTTGTACGGCTGTAGCTGCGTTTGTTGGGGTGGAGCAGGTGTGGCTGCAATTGCGACTGCTGCTGTCTGCGGTGCTTGTGGGGTTGGATTCGAAGCTTTAACTGGTTTGGCCATGCCTGGCTTGGCGCTAGTGCTACCCGCTGTGTTACTGCTGCTGCTGGTCGTTGCTGTTGCAGCTGTCTTGGACTTTCCACCGACTTGTGGCAATTTTTTGGCTGCAACGCCTGTGCTTGCTGCAGTTGCTGCTGCTGTTGTTGTTGTTGTGGGCGTTTTAATGCCAGCCTTCAAGGGTCGCGATGAACTGGCGCTGGTCAGCGCAGTCTTGCCACGACTTCCCATGCTGCTATTATTATTATTGTTGTTGTGCGTGGTGGTGGTGGTGGTGATGCCAAGCTTTGACTTCTTTGTCTCCTCGCTTAGTCCACGCATGGCGTTGCACTTGCTTTACAAGTGCCCATATAAAAATAGATAGCCAAAAATGAGCGCATTGTACAATACATGCAAAAAGCTTGCGGCACACAACATACGTGAAAAAGTTGCTGAGTTCGGCTTGTGAGTTTTCAGCTGTTGCTTAGCACAGTTTTTCAACAAACACTATATATATTTATAACTATATAAATATATATTGAATAAAACGTAGTAAATAATAATAAACTTCAAGTTGATATTTAATTTAAGGCGCTGCTTTCAGTTATCCTGTTGTTGCGTTGACTAAGACTGAAGCGAAAGCTTCTATTGATTTGTCAACTGGGTATTAGTAGCGCAGCTTTGCAAGAGCTTTCGTTAGGGTGATTCAAGGCTCAAACTTTGGCATGTTTTCAAAATCATATGACGCGCATCATAAACAAGTAAGTACAGTGAGTATTAGTTTAAGGTTAAATACTTTTTAATATTTATTTTAGCTTATATAGTAGTTTAAATATATAATAAACAAGATTCAATGATTTTATTTTATTTTATTTAAATATTTTTTTTTAAATTTTTTTTAAACATATTATATTTATTTCACTAATATTATTTACCGAAATAAAGTTTTCTGTGGAAAAAGTGTTAAGGAATTCGTTACACAAAGCTTTTAAATGAAATTTTTAAAAGCCTTTGCCCGATAGATACCCTACTTAATTAAGCTTTTATCTAACGGAAGGTATTATTTTGTGATAAGGACAAGCAGTAGGTGTTTCAGTTAAAATATGAAGCTATTCACTCAGGCTAGTTTTCACTGTAGTATATTTAATGCACTCACCGGGCTTTTTGCGCTTGGGCTGCTCACAGTTTGAGGCAGTTCAGGGTATGTAGTCGTGCCATCGATAATCTCCGAGGCAGCCGCTGCAGCAGCTGCATTCGAGAATTGCGTAGATATCTGATTAATAATATGGCTAGAGATGCTTTCTGTGCGTCGGAATGTGTTACGCAGGCGATTCAATGACGAGCTGGGCGCAGGCGTTGGCGTCGGTGGCGACGTTGATGTTGACGTTGAGTCGTCGCTTTTATCATGACGCACTAATAAATCGTCTGTACTCATTGCACTGTACACGATTTCATATGCATACACACACACCAAATAAATTTGAATTTATGAAAAATTGGGCAAAGGGATATTTTCGTTTAATTACTATTTATTGCACACTAAAAAAAAAAACATAAACAAAGCGCGACAGCCAAACTGGAGCAACTGCAACAGCTGTTGCATGCTACACCAATAGTGTGACCATTTGGAGCAGGAAAACTATCAACTATCGTCATTTTTGTTATCGATATATCGTGCTTTCTGCAATCAGCTGTGCTCTGCAGCCATGTTTATTTTTTCGCACGGCCCAAAACAAAACAAAAAGCACGTATATTCCCCGTACCTGTTTTATTTCAGCTGTAACAGTCGGCTACGCACCATCGGGGCTTGATAATAATTCTCGGAAACTTCAACTGGGTTGAAATACCAATAAATCGTTCAAAAGTATTAAACATAACAAACAAAAAGTAACGTTAAGCTTGTAAGCATCTCGAATAAACGTCCCGTTACTCAGTCTCAGTGCAGATTAGTGGCCGGACAATAACAGCGTCATCCGAAGATCGATACTGCGCATTAAGCATATTTTTCGCATTTACCTAGAATAAACAACAAACAAGTTGCGACGATCAAATACTAAGCAAAACTTTCGGTTGTTAATGTAATGCAGTGAAATAACTGCTGTGGCAGTGTAAACTGCAGTCAAGATAAAACAACTAAACACGGTAAGGCGGAAGTGTAACTAACCTACACCCACATAACATAAAATATATATATATATGTATACATATGTATGTGTGTGTCAGTATGTGTGTATGTAGCAGTCCGAAGTTTTGATAACGTCAGAGGCCTACGGCCATATTTGTTTATTTTTGCAAACAGCACTAAATTAATTGAGAATCTGTGCAGTGAGTGCCACTCAAATATGGCCGAATTGCTTTGTTGACCATAATCAAGGCGATAACAGAAACAAAAAGAAAAACAATGAAAACTGTGAGACGGCAGTGACTGATAAAACGGGTTATTCGCCACAACTACGCGTCTAAGACCAATACTCAAACGCCAGCTTGCTAATAAAATATAACACTTGTAAATCTTGTGAATAAATTTGAAACACTTCAAATTTCACAATTCGCTGTTATGCATAACCATTTGTGTATATGTATGTACATATATACATATATGCTAGTGTCTATAAGTGTGTATGTGAATGCACATATGACTTGAATGCAAGAGAGAGCACTAAGCGACGCCATCTTTCCACTTTTGCTCTTAATGACTCTCTTGAACACGTATCACTCCACACTCACACCACCCTCGGTGCACAGCTGATCGATTCACGCTCGGTCTTATTCTTATCATGTCGTCATTGTGACTTGTTTTTGTTTCTGTTTTTGCAGTCGCATATGTGTTTGCTTTTGTGTCTGTGCACATACTAAAGTGCTAATAACCTGTGATCAAATCTTTCTACTTCTGTCAGAATTTATAGCACAGGCAATAAAATTTGAGTGCTATATAACAGTTTTGAATATTTTACTGTAGACAGTTACAAGTTTAAATACATTTCTAAAGAGTATAATAGTTTTGTCACAAAAGTAAGCACATCGTTGCTATGTGTACATACATATGTATGTATGTACTTTTGTGATAATTATTAAGAGAATAAACGATAGTTGGTTACTACATACATAAATTAGAATTTAGAGTTATCTATATATATGTTTTCGGACTATTCTTCAAATATCTCCTAAAATGTGAGTAAAATCTTATCTTTTGTTTTATTGAAAAATGTAATCATTGCACGAAAATTTCTTTCAGTTACATATGTATGTATATTATATATATACATACATATATTATGAACCCTTTCGGAGAAATTAGTAACTTACTGTAGAATCATTGCAAGCTAGGGTGTATAATCATGGATAACCTGTTTATGCTTGCTGTATAATACATGCCACTCTGTCTCTCTTTTTCTGGTTGCCTCTATCTCTCTCTTTCCTTCTCTCTGGCTCTCTTCTATCTAGTATTTGCAAGTTTAGTGCAGCGCGCAAAATAATCGGCGCCATTTAAAAGCGCAAGTAAAGAACAAAACAACAAATAGAAGCTGATTGTAATTGAATCATCTCTGTGACAATGAATGTTCCGTAGCCTCATATTGATATTTCTTGGAACCCCCACCCTCAGAATAGAGAACTGGAACACAGTGTGTCAAACAGCCTCTCAGCTAGCAGGCTTATTTAAAGACCGTGGTATCGTGTGGCAGCCGTCAGAACGAGCCAAGTCGCTGCCGCGATAAGACGAGCGAATAAAAAAAAAGTAGAAATTAAAAAATAAAATAAAAATTCTTAAGCCGTGAGCATAAATTTCCGCATTAGACACAAGTCAAGTGAGTGCCAGAGCGTATGGTATTGTGTTTGAGGTGGAAGATAAACAAATAAAATATATATGTATATTTATATATGTACATATAGGCAAATACACGGATGCCACAAATCAAGTTCAAAGCACCGGCAAATGTAGCCGGCGGCGCGATATTTCGTCAATTTGTGTCGAGAGCCAAAGCTACATATTTCTATATACATATGTATGTATGTGATTGAAGCTTTTGTCCTCCATATCTATAGAGATGTATATGCATGTACTTGTGTGTGAGTGTATTTCAATTTCTATAATTGAAATGTGTTTTTGTTTGTGCGTAATATAAAGTCTTTACTCTGATATCAAGCCCTATAGACCTACCCAGTCTATTTCGTATTCATTTTTTATTTACACCCGTTGGGTATGTGATACAGTTTTTGTCTAAAGTTATAGAAAAACGAAAAAAAAGAAACAAACAAGAAAACAAAATACAGGTCTTAACCAAGTTTACCTTGTCATTCGTGTTAGCTTGTTTAAACAAATGGCTCGAAAGCATCATAAATATGTACATATGAGGTTCAACAGTCTCCGATTCTTTTAAATGAGTTACATATATATGTAATGTTCTATTATATTATTCCATTTTACATATATATATATATATATATATATATATATATATACTTGGACTATTTCACAATCCAGACGATTTCTATGTATATCTACTATGTAAACTCGTTCGATCGGTGCGACTTACAGATATCTGTTCAACTCTGGTGTGATGAATCAGAACTAATAGCTTTATTGGACTGTGCAGTGTAATATTAATTTATAGATTGTATGGTCTGATATGTCTATTTAAATGCGTTACACATTCACTGCAATATTCAGATTAGACGCTGAGATAACCTTGGAACAAAGAAACACTTAAGTCTGGCTTTACATTTCTTTCTCTAGATATAATATTAATTGTTGTTCTTTTATTGTGTTTGGGGTTTCGTTGATACGGGAACCGCAACCGATAGTTAGATTAACCATGCAGTTATTTACCAACAAGTGGAGTGTGGCGTTCGAATCACAAGCAAAGTAGGCGTACAAATGTCCGCAATGAACGACTAGCAGTAACTCTATAGTGTGAGTTTGAAATGAAATCATCTATCTAGTTTTTCTTCTTATATATGTTCTTTAATAGATAAATAAATTATATAGTCAATAAATAAATAAATAAAATTAAAAATAGGAATTTTAAAAAGGAATTTCGATTAAGATTTGAATCTTACCTTGTTGACTTATATAGATATATAGTAAGAAAATACTTCTACATAAATTTATTTTTGATCATTTTTTTTAAATGCAATATAATATATAACATACAATAACAAATATTTCAATTTAATTTGTAGCTACATTATATATTTTTAAATTTGAATTTTGGTTTATAAATAATTTTTTTTTTTTTTTTTATATATATTAAGCATACCCCATTTAAATACTTTCTACTAGTATAAACTATAACAACTAGTAGACAATAAAAAAACTGTTAACTACTTGACTTTGGCTGATAAGCAAAAAAAACAAAAACAAAATAGAGATGAAGTCGCTGTTGCTGTCAGCGTCGTCGTCGCCCCCAACGTCACCGTCACCGTCGCCGTCGACGCCGCTGCTAATGCTGTTGACATTGATGACGCTACTCGACAGAGTTGCCAGTTGGCTGTTGCTGAATCGAAAGCGTTTAAACGTATTTGCTATGCCTAAATGCGGCATTGGTCAACGTATACGTGATATTTTCAAGTGTCCAGAGTATACGACGAACGGCGGGTGATCAATCAGACATAATTTGTACACGTTCCTGCAGCGATTTATCCACAGTTGACAACGCGCTGACACTTGGAGCCAGCTGCTGCTGCTGCTCCCACGACTACGGCTACGGCTCGGACACGGGCTTTGCGGTGGAAGCGCACATAAGTCGCCTATATCGAGTCTATATCTTCGACACACTCGTATTGCCATTTAGTAGTGTCTACCCACATCTATCTTATCGCTATCAAAATTGAACAGTTTAAGCTGCATTGCGCACATCAAATCAAAATCGAAATCAAATATAATTTTAAATGAAAAAAAAAAAAATACTCAAGTGAACTCTACTAAATATGGGTCGTAAATCACAGTGGTGCACAGAACAGAGAGCTTTATCTGCGACCGTTCCCAAGTGGTAACGAACTCTTGCCCATATTTCGCCCATGTTCAGTGTGCTTCTGCTTGCCAGCGACTAAGGATTTCGATACGGATTGTGTTTTCTCTCGAAAAGGTTTCACCTCTCGACTCTCCACAATGTGAGCTCGCTTATAATCATCGTGTGCTTTGTGTGAATTAAAGCTCGCCTTCCTTGAACCGAACGTGATTTGCGTTGCCCATGGAGCGGGCGTCGCATTACACAGCTCGAGGTTTATCTATGTTTACAAAGAAAACGACGTGATTGCTAAATAAATACAATTAGTCTGTTTAATAATATAATCTACAGTTTTATGAACTTTATAAGTAGGTTAAAAAATATTTAATTCGAATTGAAAACTTTTTAACGTACCGGCATATAATCCTTAGTGAAAACACACAAAATATATATTCTCAAATGAAAATAAACGAGAAAATAAAAATATAATTATAAAATATTCAGTTATTAAAATTTAACAAATTTACGATTCCGTTCATATAAGTTTTGACAAGCGCAGCTGTTCCTAACTTTAATTAATATTTGTTAGTTAACATAAGTTGTTTGTTGATTACATTAGCGTAACCATATAAGTTTTAAATATGTTAAATGTACAATGTAATGTTATGAATTGATTTGCTCTGCTCTGTTGTATGTGTTCGTATTTCTTTTTCAATAAGTCTCCAATACAAGTAATGGAAAACAAGCAAGAATGAAATACATATATTTAATTATTTCTCAAGAGAGAGACAGAGAAAAAGAGAGAAAGAGAGACAGAGAGAGAGAGAGAGAGACTGCTGCAATTTAACAATCAAAAGTAGGATACCTACAACTTTTTAATGATTTTCTTCTTTTCACACACATATTTATTTTAACAAATCAAAGATATTGAAAAATGTATGATTATAAATCCCTTGCATAGAAAAGATAGTGAGAAATTCCCATATTCATGCTAAGTCGAATATCATAAGTATACGATAAAGCCTAGATAACTATGATAGCTATGACAACGATCATTTATATTCCAATATACATGAATCAATAGCATTAAAAGGGAATTTTAAAGCTCTAAAGAATTTTGGTGAAACTGAATTTCGACGGTCAATATGAAATTCCGTTGTTCTATTTTCCCATGGCAATCCTTATGAAAGTTGACAAAATCTTTCTTGAGCCGCCCGACTTAGGGGTAGCTGTCACATTTGATACACACGGCTATCTAGTTATCTGGTCATATTTAAGCTGAGTGATACTTGAGTTTTACACCAGACCCGCTTATCGAAGTGACGTCCATTGTGCACTATCCATGGGGGGGATTTATACATCAATCTAATATTGCTAAAAGAGCCAACGGCATGAAAACTGTTGCTAGGCGAGCGAGCGAGAAAATCTACCGTTGAGTCAACTTGACATGTAATCCTGCTATCACAGTAATACTCTGAAATTCTCGTGTGAAATCACAAAAAAAAAAAAAAAAAAAAATTTCTACACCTAAACATAATGTTTATATAATATCTTTAAAAAAATTTATATTTGAATGCTTTTTATTTTTGTTGGGCTTTGCAGCTAAGACGGCATACAATTCAATTGGCTCAAGCATTGCAGTTGGAGGACATGACAAGGCATTGACTGAGCCCAAAAAGTCAAATACCAAAGACGGTGTCCAGCCCGCGCCCCTTACTAAAACTGTAGATAGAAACCCGACGCGCAGTGCACGCGATCAAATTAGCAAACAAATTCCATCAAGATGAATGTCAGCAGCAACTTCTTTGACGAGCATTTTGGTCTGATCTACTCGAGTCTGGTCAATCAATATGTGCCTGAATACATCAAGAATATGGAATATACACCCTGGGTCTTCTCACTGCTCGGCTCAGTAGTGATTGGACTAAGCGGTATATTTCCGTTGCTCATAATACCCACAGACGAAAAATTGGCCAAGGACGGCTACAAAGATCGTGAGTAGAATCAATTATTAAAATAAATATATGTATAAATATATCATTTTATATCTCTCAGCTGCTGAGTCCAAGTTTTTGCGCGTACTGCTTAGCTTTGCAGTGGGTGGCCTTTTGGGTGACGTATTTTTGCATTTGCTGCCAGAGGCCTGGGAGGGCGATAATCAGAGTGAGTTTTATCTTTGTGATTCCCTAGGTGACTCAAATGTTATATTAATATTTCTCTCGCTCTAGATAGCGACAGTCATCCATCGCTGCGCTCAGGCCTGTGGGTGCTTTCCGGCATACTCATCTTTACCATTGTCGAGAAAATCTTCTCGGGCTACACAAGCGCCGATGAGCAGAATCCGCAGCCGAAATGCGTGGAGATTGCCAACTGTCTGCTCCGACGTCATGGCGGCAAGCTGCCGGAAGGCGAGACCATGGATAGCTGCGGTGCCTGCGACATTGAGGATGTGGACAAAATGTGTCATTTTCGTGAACGCGAAATAAAGTCCAAGGAGCCTAAGGAGCAGCCCAAGAAAGTGGCCGGCTATCTGAATCTGTTGGCCAATTCCATAGACAATTTCACACACGGCCTGGCAGTTGCTGGCTCTTTCTTGGTCTCCTTCAGGCACGGAGTGCTGGCGACCTTTGCCATACTGCGTTAGTATTAATGTTATGGTACTCAAGCTAAGCATTGCCTAACACTTTCTATGTCTTCCAGTGCACGAAATTCCACACGAGGTTGGCGACTTTGCCATATTGTTGCGCTCCGGCTTCAGTCGATGGGATGCGGCGCGCGCACAGCTGCTGACAGCTGGAGCCGGCCTCTTGGGCGCTCTGGTGGCCATTGGCGGTTCGGGCGTCACCTCGGCCATGGGTAAGCAGCAGGAGACTCTTAATTGAAACTCAGCTAATATTTCTTATTTAACAGAGGCACGCACATCCTGGATCATGCCGTTTACCGCTGGCGGTTTTCTGCACATTTCATTGGTTACAGTATTACCAGATCTCTTGAAGGAGGACGAGCGCAAGGAGTCTGTCAAACAGCTGCTGGCGCTAGTCTTTGGCATTGCTTTGATGGCCCTCATGACCATGCTCTTCGAGCACTGAGCAACGTTCTCCAAGCAACAGCAGACAAACAGCAACAACTACAACAGCAGTAGCAATAGCAACATCTACACGTTGCTTCCAAAATTGTTTTGTTATTTTTCTTTCGGCCACTACAAATCCAAAATTGTCATTGGCAGTACAAAGTGCATGGAATTTTTGTTGTAAATTTCACGATTTACGACATTGTGTGTCGCCCTGCTTGTGTTATGTAATTATAGCCAACTAATACGAATGATATTTGAACTATTGTTATTAATTACGTATATATATATATATTTTTTTAACACACTGTATGAAGTCAGCTCGCAGAGAAACAAGTGAAAAAATATACCTTAAAAATATATCTCTCATATAAGTATGAATCGTAGTGGTTTTTATTCTCGTCTTATCTATATTAATGTCTTCCGTTCAAATGATTTAGATAAATATAAACTGGTTTTTCGAGCATCATTTGAATATGTGATTCGAATACATATTGCTCAATAATGTACATTAATTACACTTTTGAAACAATATATCTGAGATTTTGATACTCTGATGATCCAATTCTCATCTAATATTGATTGATATTGACTCGGAAATACTATATATGAATCGCAACTATACTATTTTCTATAAGTTTCAATATTAAGATAGAATAATACAAAATAAATATAATTGGAATAAGCTACTTTTAAGCAAAACCTAACATGATAAAAACCTAACATGATAAAAAGCTAATCGTATTGGTTAAAAGTAAAATATATTTAAAAATTTAACTATTACTGCCAAGTTCCTATAAAACTTGCTCTGGCAAAGCTAAAGTTTTAGTAATATATAAATTGATTAAATTTTTTATAACATGTAAGCATCAGCATTTCAGAGAGAAAAACTAATTCAAGACCTTATTCAAATCTTCAATCAAAATCTAGTTTATATATCAGCAACCTAAAAGAAACTGCATTTTGGAAATGTTTTCTTTTGTTTTAAATTCAAAGATCAACCTAACTATTTATTATCTTTAAAGAATCTACTATATTTTTATAAGATAAAGCATAACATATTTTAAATAAAGATCAACAGATTTTATAGTTAATCCTTCCACAAACATATCTAATGAAAGCATACTAATAACTGAATAAATCAATTCCTTAAATCCCACAAATAGTAGCCGTTAATACAAACTCAATTGGCACGAATTCCAGATAATGTTTTATCCATTCCACTTTTGTTCTTTTAATACCAATTAAAGATTACAAACATCAACTATTTAACATAGTTTTATGCAGAATGTACGCACACACACGCACGCAGTCGATAGAGTAAAATGTGTTAAATGTTTCTTCTTATAAAAAAAACAAGCCGTTTTATTTGTTTTCTGTTTGCAAATCAGTTGTTGGTTTGCATTCTTATCTAGTGCGTTTATTTCTTAGACTTGATCTTCTTAAGGTAGAATTCCAATTCCTTGCCTTCCAGAATGTAACCATCGGAGCGACCGCACTGGCCAGGGCGGGACGAAACGCAAGCTAATTGATAAAAACAAATAAAATACGTTATTATACGGAACAACAGGTCATATATACATCAAATATATAAGCAAAGCTCTCAGAGTAACTATGACAAGCGTAAATCACGCCCAACAGGCTTGCATCTCACTTAAAACAAGGGAGACACAATAAAGTTGTTGGATCGCTATGGGTTTAACATCATCGAAAATTAGCTTATTATTTGGTAGGACAGCGAGAGCACATACCCAAGATGCGACCAGAGGTGAACTGATCCTCCAAAGCCTGCTCCACCTTGCCGTACTTTTGACGCTCGAGGTACTTCTTCATGACCTTGTCGCTGCGCTTCTTGGTGAGCACATCGTTCTCATCTTCCTTTTGCACGTGCTTGGGGTTACGTTTGCGACCAAGAGGCAGCACATAGTGTGCCTCGTACCACTGACGGAATGGCGTCGCATCGATGACCACAATGCTGTTCTTCACCAGCGTCTTGGTGCGCACCAGCTCGTTGTTGGAGGCATTGTAGACAACATCGGCGATACGGGTCTTGCGTGCAACACCCTCTGATGCCCAGGCAAAATTGCCGGTTTCCAATCGCAGAGCGCGCAATTTAGTGTTACCACCACGGGTGCGCACCTTGTGCACGCGGGCACCGCCAAGCTGTAAATACATACAGAGTTGCCATACATTAGCAAGGAATACAATATTTATCAACATAATCCTCATTTCTTTTGTGAATGCTATCAGTAGTCCGAACATAATGCTTCAATCATCAATGATAATGCCCACGAACAAGTCGAGGGCGTTTACAGTTGACACGCGTTAACATCATTTAATTCCAATTATAAAAGCAACAATGGCGGCAGCAGCAGGTACGACACTTACCTTGGTATTGGCAGCGGGACGACCCAACTCGAACTTGCGCTTCTTGCGGAGCGACTTGCGCTTGCCACCAGTGGCGCGACGCTTGTGTGCACTATCACGGCTAATACCTTGAATAATGCAAAAGTAGAAGCACACACATAATATAAGAAATTAAAATCGGAACCAGTTGAAATATCAAGAAAACCTTAGCACGCGGTGCTGTTTGGCAGTCTGACTTTAAAAGCACAAATATATGCTGAAATTCATAATTTTTCAATAATACACATATGCATTGTCAACTGGCACGTAATTTGCGCACTTTTTTCTTATTTTTATGCATATCACTGTCGATTTTCTTGATATTTTAACACATTTTGCACTAGCCGACGACTCACCCATGTTCGAGTAAAAAGCGAGAAAGAAAGGAAAAGACACGCACAACCTCGTGTCAAAAGATTTTTAGGTTATCGAATGACAGCGATGGGCAGCACTTTGGCAGAGTCGCATTTTAGTACAAATACTGTCCACTTGCCAAAGAAATAAATTATACATATATATGTTATCGATAGAATATCTGTTTTATTAATTGTCAATTCCATTGAGATGCGAACTAGCAGTTCCGCCCAATCCACCAACAACACAACTGTTGTGCGATGCCTGTAAATAATCGATATATCGATGAATTTATTACATCCCTACTGTACATGAACTAGAAAAATTTAACCCAAGCCAACTCGGAACAGCAAAAATTGTTGACTTTGCGCCTACTAGTGGAATCAAAACAATAATCAACAAATGTAATCATGGTTGGCCGGAATGCCAAAGCGCTGTCACATTTCCACCGCCTTACCGAATATATCGTGCAATGCAAGCACTGCGATAAAACTCTCTCATCAAAACACACATCCTCCAATTTGACGCGCCACCTAATCCGGAATCATAAGTTATTGGCGCGCGCGATATTTGCCGGCGACGAGGGCAAAATGCTAGCGGAGCTAAGAGAAGAGCTGAACGCACCAGATCCCGAACCTGACGTACACATGGATGGCAATCTGGTGGAGCGGGAAACCAAAACTGCGGTACGCACCATCATTGACAACCAGAACCAGGCGCGCCAAGAGCAACATCATCAGGCCGAACGCAATAAAGTCATTGGAAAAAACAATAAGCTGTGGGCGCATTTTGTGCGCATATCCGAGTTTATGGCCAAATGCAAGCACTGCAGCAAAACGCTCTCCTCGAAACATTCGTCGTCCAATCTGATGCGTCATATCATCCGGCGGCATCACAATTTATCGAAAAACCTGAGCTACTCGCAACACAGCCTGATATCGCCAAAGAAGGAGCTAATGCAGGAGGAACGCAGGCAGGGCGATCCGTTGGAAAAGGTTGACTTTGACGATGTGGATAGCATTATTGAGAAGGTCACGGATCACATGGACGATGAGGTAAGGCATAGATAAAAAGGAGTCAACGCACTGCGATTGCATTTTGTTTGAAGTTTACATCGGTCTCGCTACAGGAGCCCTTCTACGAATATGTGGTGGACAACTCGGACGTCATGGTATCGCGACACTGTGAAGATGACCCATCCAATATGGGCCATTCCATGGAGCATCCGGGCGACTCAAACTCAATGGGCGAAACGACCACACAACTGGACGAAAAGCTGAAAGCGGAAACAATATATTACAATGAAATGGCCGAATTGGCCAGAGCAAAGAGGCGATTAATTGATCTGCAAACGAAGAAGCTTTTACTGGATATGAACGTTGTTGAAAGCAACTGAATGAGAGCGCTCGACATGGGGGTTCTTTGCACACAATTAATTTGTTATTTATGATTAAACATTTATGATAGATGGTCTATGTAACAATTTGAAATACAATTACATTAAACTTAAAGATTAAAAGAAAAAGGTCTGTAGGGTCCGGAGTAAGGATGCAGAGGACTTAGCAACTAGCTGACTTGATGCGGTTGTTGTCCGGCTTTGAGCTTCTCGATTTCCAGCCGCTCCTTCAGCACTTGTTGCGCCACTAGAAACTTTTGCATACGATAGAAGCCAGCCTTCTCGCTGAAATACATTGCCTGTTGGCGCAGCAGATCTTCCTTGAGCTCACGCATAACCGGGGTATCGTCTGCCTGAATGGTTGTCGTCACCAGCTGGGCATCCGTACTGTCGTTGCTGTAATCGGAAACAACATTTTCGCCCGACTGCACGGACAATGTATTTCCATAGCGATTACTTTCAACTATATATTGTTCACCAACCTCTTCAACATTTTGCAGATCTTCATCAATCTCGATTAGGTCATCGTAGAGCGCATCCTCCGCAGTGACATTTGACAGTTTCGCTTGCTCACTGACTTCTCCCGTCACAGACGCATTGTTCTCTTCGGCAACAACTTCCGTATAGAGAGCGGCAAACTCTTCATCCTCCTCCTCCGTGGGAGCGAAATTCTAAACAATAACAAATTATGTTTCAATTGATCCACTATATATATAATTTGTTGGAACTTACTTCAGTCGGTTCTCCGCGCATTGCTGCGCTATGAATCTTAATCATGTGCTTGCTTATAACTTCCTCCAGGTTGTCGGTGTGCACAAAGTGCTCGTCGCACATTTGGCATTTCGACACAGTGGGATCGCTGGTGGATTCGCAGAAGCCGAAAAATGAGTTATCTTCGAATTCAAAGGCTTCAGCTTTAACCGGTCCACTTGGATCCTGTGAGTTCCACACAACATTGTGCATGCGATGTAGATGCCGCTGCAGGTTGCTTGTGCCTTGATAGGATAGATTCTTGAGGCAAACGCGACAGCGTACTGTATCATCCGAAATGCGTGTAATGTACTTCCACACCTGGCTACCGCTGACGTTCCTACGCGGATGCTCGTTCGTGCTCGATGTGGCAGCTTCTTGCACCTTATCGGTGGTAACGATTTTCACAGGAGTCGTTTCGTCTATAATGCCGTGCCGGCGCTGCAGATGCGTGATGACATTGGCCGTGCCATGAAATCGCATTCGACGATTGCATAATGTGCATAGGACTGTATCGTTCGTCAGCTTCTGGCAGTGATTCCACACATAGCTAGAACTTCTGCGCTCCCTCTTCGCTGACTGCTCCATGGACCAACGTACGTTCAGTGGCATTTGCTTAGCCTGCAATCGGATAACTTTCACTTAAAGAACCAGTTGTCACTTGCCATACTCACAACCTCCTCCAGCTTGTCAGCGTGCATGCGTCTTAAATGTTTTGTTATGTTGGAAGTATTTCCACCGCCGAAGTACAACACTTTTTTACATATATGGCAGAGGGCACGCTTCTCATCCAGCTTTGTGCAAAAGTTCCAAACGAAACTGCGATTCGGCCGACCTTTCTTCACTGCATCCTGCCTATTCTGCTTGGGGGAGCAATTGAATTTAATATATAAGAAATCAAATCTAAGAGGTTCGACCCACCTCTACAAGGCCATGCACTGATTGCAAGTGTCTGCTTAGATTGGTTGTTCTATTGGCAAAGGTCTCATTGCACACCGTACATCGAAACACATTCGAGTGGTCGGGCACTGGACTGAAAAACCTCCAGACGAAGCTCTGACGCTTTTGCGTTGATAGTAGAGGTATTGTGTTTTGGTTTTCCATCGCTTCGTCTTCATGGTCGGCTATTGAATCACTATCCTCGGACATTGCCTTACCTGGTTACCGGTAAATTAAATAAAATGCTTTGAACTAATACAATAATATTTACAATTTATATTATAGTTTTCCCTCTTTAATGGTCTAGCAGGGTTCAATTGGCTTGTTTTTCAATAAAAATTCGATAACTAATACGATAGCTAGTTCTTTGATGAACTTATTGGTGTGATTCTAAATATGCTTCGTAGGGTTACCCCACTGTAACAAAATCAACTTACAATCGTTTATAAGGTTTGCACATCTCTAACAGCAACAACGCACTTTTCAGTCGCACCGTTGAAAATTCTGTCGCAGCAGTAAATATAAAATGGCTAGTTTTTCCCCCAATCAATTGCGCCAATGCGCGCGATTTACGGGAACTGCTTGCACACCCGAAAAGGAACAAAAATTACGCGAACAAATCCATAACGAGTTGGCCAAAATCAAGTACTGTAGCAATCCCACATATTCGTGCAGTTTGATGCGCCTCGACGGCTATGAATTTTGCATTCGACACATTCTGCGCGATCCGCGAGCCAATTACCGCCAGTGTACCCACGTTTTTCCCAATGGGCGCAAGTGCGCCAATGCAGTGCCCAAACTGGATAACAAAAAGGAGCAAATACTCACCACGCTCTGTTTCGAGCACAACCGCCAGACGCAGTTGCAAAAGACGCACTTATCAGTGGGTCGCTTGCGTAGCCGCGTCGAGACTAACGAGACGCTTCTCAATAGTTTGTCACATCACGTGAATGTCGAGGACATAAAGCCGGAACTACCCAAGCCGGAGCCCGACGATGATGAAATTGACGTTGTGTCACCACATGTGACCCCTTTTGGTAAGTTGTAAAAAAGAACTTATAGATAAAAAGGATAATTAATGAATAGGAGCAAGGGAGTCTATAAGTGTCAATTGCCATATGTATGTAAACTCTTGTCTGTCACATATTTGCGATAAATTGATGTTTAATAATATGATACATTTTGTCTAATCTATGTTATCCGATTTATTACCATTTACTTTTTTCTTACAGTTAATCAAGATCATACGAATACCATACCACAAGTCGTGGCCAGCGTACGTAAGCGTCGTCGCATATTGGACTATGCATCTGATAGTTCAAGCAATGACGGAGATCCGCCATGCTTGAGGAATACAGCAAAAGATTTGGAGTTCTATGAATCAGATTATGAGAGCGTGGACTCAGAGGAGGATGATCCGCTCAAGTGAGTCAACAAGTCAACATATCTCATTCATATGCATATTAAATTTCACTCATTTGAAGGCACGCGGGCGTCTACACACGTCCGGAGGCAGTGCGTCTGTCAGAGATGAAACTGATTAAGCTGCAGGGCTTGTACCGTGGACAGATAACACACTTACAGCATGTCTTGAAGCAGCGTCGCCGTACCTATTTGCAGGATATACGACGCGAGCGCGAAACCTACTGTAATTTATCATTCATCATCAATACTTAACTATTAAGTGCGCTAGTTATACAAGTTTTACATTGCAGGCAGCATTCATGACCAGCTAAAGGAATCGCCGCACGAGCGCAAGCTGTATGAGCAATTGAAGGCGTTGAATGGTTATCATCGTCGACAAGGCATGGAAGCGGTGCTCTATAAGAAAATGAAGGAGAAGCGATCGCGTGACACTGTGATCTCAACAAAAGCATCCAGTCAGCCGAAATGCATATTCACGGAGGGCGGCGTCAAGTGTGGCGAGCGCACTTTGCCATGCTGCAAGCATTGCCGCAAGCATATTCTCGAGGATAAGCGTCAGGTGTTGTATCGCGCCTGTGGTGTCGAGCGCAGTGGTGTCGTCTGCCAAGAGCCAGTTGCAAGCATATTAGAGGATTCGACGTGTGTGCTGCATTTGAATGTGGCGCCGGCCAAGCGCCAGTATATACAAAAGGTGCGTTAATCTAGAGGCTGAGCCTGCAAATACCTAACTACCAAACTACCAATAGCACTACTTAGAGCATTAGCACTAAACGCATAAGTTCTGCGCCAACATTTGTGTAAATACTAATTGCATACATACATACATATATAGACACCACTTAATTCATACAAACGTTAATCGTAAAGGCAAACACAGTTGATGGCTATCGATTGTTATCGTTTTGGTCGATATCAGCAATCGCCATTGGCTGGTAGTTGCAACATTTATACACACACACATACAATTATATAGTATAGTATAGTATAGTATAGTCTTAGCTAGACATACTACGTACGTATACCTATATGTAAGTATTTCGTAGAGTTTAATGAACCATAAGCTTGTGATCAATTTTTGAATAAAATACCGTCATCTCATCCCCCCTCCCCCTCCATAGTTTTATGAAGTGCCGACCATACCTTCGATTGAAAGTATATTTGCGACTGGTGGCAGTGACGATACCTTTAATGGTGACTGTGATCAAATTGACGAGTCCATTGACTCCAGCACTCACAATGATCTGTTGGAGTTGACAAATAGTATATTTGACTTTGATCATGATACTGTCGAAGATCTGGCTAATTCAATTGATCAGAATTATGCTATGTTGCTCGATATGGACTGTAGTGAGCTGGGGCTGGGGCTCGAAGATCCGTATTTGACCGATAATAGCATTATTTTTGAGAATCAAGATCAAATTTCCAATCCAGAAGAAGCCACCTCAATCGATGCATTTTCCAATGAAAACTCCAATCCAAATGCCATGCAAACTGATCAGAATTTTGAATTTAATGAAACCGATGGTGATATGTTGAATATTCTCGAAGGCATTGAAAATATGCCTTGGTTTGATGCACTGCTCAACTAATTGAAATTGAAACTAAATAACTGCATGTACATTTCTAACATCTTTCATTAACAAAATTGATATGTAGTGCAATTGATTTTAACCCGCGTCAATTCTCATTCACAGAAATGCGAATCTGAAACTGAGGACGAAGAGCCGTCTTCCACAACAGCTAAGCGAGAAATCAAGCAAGAGAAAAAGGAGTCGGAGGCAAATAAGTCTCTTAATACAACCACAGCGCATGGCGACCACAATCCAAAAGACAAGGTTAAGAAGAAGTGAATGCAGAAATACAGCCGGGCATACATATAGTCAACATATATCTGTCTCTAGTTTACTAGTGCTAAATGTTACATGTAATTAGTTTTAAATTGCATAAGAGTTTTATGAAATATATCTACATGTTTGTTAGTTGCAAAATTAGGTTTAAAATTTGATTAACGAATTAAAACTATCGATTTAACGCGCATCTCTAGTGGACAGGGTGTTTATAGATGTGCACCCTGTGCGTGCATATAGTCCAAACATTAAGCCAAATGAATTATTGTTTATAATGTTGCTTTTCATTTTTATTAAATAAAAGTTAGCTTAAGAGATTTTCAGTTATATTAAATTACAATTATGAGGCGCCACCTGCAGCTGGGTATTAAACAGGTATGTGTAAGCAATCAGTATTTTATTCAGGTTTCTTAACAGAACCAAAATTTCAGCTAACCGAAAGTTACATCAATGGACAATTGTCTCCTCTGTTGGTAACTGAGCAAGCGTTGGCAGAGTCCACTAATCTAAAGACACTGAACGCCTTTGTGTGTGTTGCGGCCGACCAAGCGGTGCAACAGGCCAAGGAGTCGACATGCCGGTATGCGGACCACAAGCCGCTGGGCAGCCTGGATGGTGTTACCGTAGCTATTAAGGACAACTTTTGCACCAAGAATATAGCCACAACTTGTGCATCGCGGTAAGTAACTTAAGATAGCCCTAACTGAATTATTATGTATATGATAAAATATCCTATTCTGTAGCATGCTAAAGGACTTTGTGCCGCCTTACGATGCAACTGTCTGTGCACGTTTAATCAAAGCCGGTGCCGTTTTGCTGGGCAAAACGAACATGGATCAATTTGCTATGGGCGCCGGCACAGTGGACTCCATTTATGGGCCAACTAAGAATATTTGGAGTGACTCCTTTAGTCAGGATAATTGGCGCATAGCAGGCGGCAGTTCCGGTGGCTCGGCATCAGCTGTTGCAGCTGGTTTGTGTTATGCGTAAGTTTTTTTTATCGTTGTTTACATTTTTGACTCAATCTAACCTCAAAGTGTCCCTCTCGTCAGAGCAATTGTTTAAACTTGCTTATTTTGTACTTAACTCTTAACAAAGCATAAATAGTCACCATCTGCGTTCGTGCCGAAATATGTTCGTTTATTTGCGCACTGGCGACGCGCTCCCACAGTAGCCAGCCGCAATTTTCATTACATAACATTCGCTTATAAAACAAACTAAGGGTTAGTTCACTAATTGTTTAAATAATAATTTCCGTCTGGCCGAGATCCTCGTCCGATGGCAGCACAATCTTAGCGGGATCCACATAATTGGGGCTAATCAAATCGTCGCCAGCCTCTTCGCGGCGACGCAGCTCCAAAAATCCCTCGCGTTGGGCCCAGCTGCGCATTTGTGAGTCGGGTAAATAGGCCCAGTAGAATGTGCCCCAAACGAGGCATAGTGTGACAGCAACGAAGAATGTCGATTTTGTTGCTTTGCGATCCTCGGCCTCAGATTTGTAATCAAAGCCGTAGCTCACCCAGTTCTTTGGGCTGGGATTGGCAAAGTCTTCGGTCGTAACGCTGGCTGGTGCTGCAACTGTCTCATCCTTCTTGGGCGATGTTTTGATAGTGCGGCTCAAACGTAGCGTTGCTGCCTGGCTGATGGCTGCGGAACGCTGCAGCGCCACGGCACGGCTGGTTAGGCGAAAGAGCGCAGACATCGCTTCAGTACGCTAAAAATTATTCGCGATTTCACGTAAATATTTTACTTTGCGTTCGCTGGTGGCGCAGTGTGACCGTTTCACAGCTGTCAGCTGTGCAGGTGTCAAACAAAAAAATCATGCAATATATCGATAGCTTAATTAGCTTAAATTATTTACAGACATCGATAAGAGAAAATCCAGCTTGTTTCAAATTAATATATATTTAATTCTTATTTTAGTGCAATTGGCTCTGATACGGGCGGCTCAACGCGCAACCCCGCCTCCTACTGTGGCGTAGTGGGCCTAAAGCCGACGTATGGCCTCTGCTCTCGCTATGGTCTCATACCACTTGTCAACTCAATGGATGTTCCCGGCATATTAACGCGCTCGGTTAACGATTGCGTTGAGGTGCTTAATGCAATAGCTGGACCGGATTCATTGGATTCGACGACGATCAGGAAGCCATACAAGAAATTGCAATTGCCAGAAGTAGATAAAATTGATTTACGTTCTCTGCGCATTGGAATACCCAAAGAATATCATTGCGAAGGACTTTCCGCTGAGGTGCTGGAAACCTGGACCAAGGTGGCGGATCTGCTGGAATGCGCAGGTGCCAATGTACGACAGGTATCATTGCCTCACACGGCAGCCAGCATATTTGTCTACTCTATACTAAATCAATGCGAAGTAGCGAGCAATATGGCGCGCTACGATGGTATCGAGTATGGACACCGTGCAGCAGATGAGCGAAGCACGGAACAACTTTATGCTGAGTCTCGAGCTGAGGGTTTCAACCAGGTGGTCAAAACGCGTATATTAACGGGAAATTTTCTGCTGTTGCGCAAAAACTATGATCATTATTTTGAGAAGGCATTGCGCGTTCGACGTCTGATTGCTGAAGATTTTTCCAAAGTGTTTGAGCCACCTACAAGTAAGGATCAAGTAGATATAGTGTTGACGCCCACAACGCTAAGCGAGGCGCCGCTTTACAAAGACTTTGCCGCACTGAGCAACCGCGATCAGTGCGCTATACAGGACTTTTGCACACAGCCCGCCAATATGGCAGGAATTCCAGCTGTCTCAATACCCATTAGATTGTCCAAAGCCGGCTTGCCGCTTAGCCTGCAGCTGATGAGTAATAATCTGAATGAAGAGCTACTGCTTACAGTGGCACGTTGGATCGAGGCACAGGTAGAATTCGATTGCCTAGAGAGTTTGCAGCGACATGCGGAAAGCGTATAAACTTAAAACTAAGTTGTAAATACAGTTGTTACTTAAATTTGACTCAATCTGAACTTTTCCATACAAGCTTGACTTTGGTGATGGTAAAATAAAATTACAAATTTTTGTTTTACGTTTTAAAATGCGATATGGCGCGTAAAAGGCATACGGTAACGATAACTGAAACAATATTAGATTGACACTTTAATCACACAGTCTGGCAGCGCTGAAGATATGTCTAACGAAGGTAAATGTGCGGATTTAATACAAATTCGAGCTCCAACGTTACGCGGCTTAAGGAAATGTTCAAGTTGTGGCGCCATAAATGGCAGTCGAGCACTCTTCTGTCGGAATCTTACGTGCCCGCAAAATAAAAACCAATTAGATGGCGTACAGCTAGTGTGCCATCGAGCCGGCTGTGCCGTCTATTCAGTGCGTACTAAGGAACGAGAACCAGAAGCTCAACCACGGAATTTTGTATCCATTGAGGACGTGACGTTGTCATTGCAACCGAATGCAGCCGTTGTTTCCAGCAAAGCTGTGTGCTATGTGGACGCGTGCAAGGCCGACAACGATTGCCGGCACATCAAAGCCTGTCGCGATGGTCAGGATCAAATGCCCAAGGCACAGGTGTACACCGTGTCACGCGAGGTGCTTTGGAACCTGAACATTACCATAGAGCAAAAGCAAGAGCTCTGGCAGCAGTACAAGTCAGCCGAGGAGCAGGAAAACTGGCCGGCAGTACAGCGACTAAATGCAACAACTTTTGTGGTCAAATGCCAACGCTCGAACACGTTTCCAGCTGCACATCTGCATGTGACGGCGCTAGCTAATGGACTTTCAACCAAGAAAGGAATCTATGCGTGTGCCTGTCGCAAGCTAAAGATTATTGTAGAGCCAGACAATTCGCTGGTCATGCAGGATGAAATCTGTGATCATCTGCTGCTTGTGCTGGCGGGGATATTGAGCTCACCGCAGGGCAAGACGATCTATGGCAACTTTACGAATAGCCTGCAGACGTTTTGGATGCCCGACAAGCTGGAGACGCCTCTTGGCGAGGCCCCACACGACGACTTGGGTCTAAGCTTAAGCATAATTCCAAGCGGAGATGTTGACCTCTCCGAGGACATATATATCTTTGACAATGAATTTTGTGTGGCGGATACAGATGTAAGTGTTTTAATTACAAAGATCTCCCCATTTACCATGCTTCAATCTTATAGCTGCTGCCCATGTCAGAAGAGCTGTCAGATATTATTTACGATATGGACTCGACGCCTGCTGCACATAGCGTTAGCAGCAGTTGTGCTCCCAACGACGGCCAGCTCTTATCCAACTTTGATATATACGCTGAGCAGCAGCAGGATCAACATTTGGAGTTGACCGATTGCAATATTGAGCTCATGGATCAATATCAGCTGACGGATCAGATTGATTTGTGCAGCGAGGATATTGAGTTGCCGTTGGTCAGTGAACCATTCAATATACTGACGCCTCAGCCCATTTATGCAAAGGCCCCGCCAGCCACCGCCAATCAACTGCCAGCCATTGAGCTGCCCACGATTGCCGTCGTCAAGAAGGGTGCCATCAAAGCTTCTGAAATTGTGGATGAGGTGAAGACGCGCAAGCAACCGCCACTGCCAGCAAAGCGTGCGCTCATTGTAAATGAACCCACCTGTACAACAGCGATTGAGGCTGTGGGCGTGGCTGTGCAGCCAGCGTTGGCATATGAGGCGTGGCTTGACTATGTTATAGAGCTGCTTAACTCAACCATCGAGCCAGAGCCGGAGCCTGCGACTCTGCCGGCAATTAGCACGCGGCAAATACTGCAAACGTTTCATGTGCACAAAGTGAGAGTTCTCTAGTTCATATATTTATATAGTTCATTCTAAATCTAATACTCATGCATTTTAGGAAACATTCTCGCATTTAAGCAAGAGCTTCAGTGCCGGCATCAAGCGCCGTCCCTTGCATCAAGTGGCAGTCATTGACTCTGGCAAGCATAAAGGTCTGAACAAGTATGTCTGGCACTTTAGTGCCTCGCACACTGTGAAGCGGATCTTCAGCAGTCGCAATGTGTGTATAAAGTGTATCAAGAGAATTTAAATTGACGATTAATATTTATGTTTGCCCTTAATCCATTTGCCCAGCTCAATTTGCAGCTGGAAAGGTGTTTTGAGCGTCATGCACTCGGACATTTTGTGCCGTATGTGCGACAGACAGCCACACCGACATCAGCACAGGGCAGGCAACGTCCGGTGCATGCCAAGCTGCGGCTTTATATGGTTAAAATGCTATTTGATGTGGAACAGCAGGTGCAATTGAAATATTCTAAAAAAAGTTGTTAATAGCAAGGCTCTAATTAAAAGAAAATATTGAGTAACCCGACTTGTGGCAGCTACTTTCGAGCTGAGACATTAGTTTATAATATTTAATATAATTGCGAATTGCTAAATTTACTATAAAGATATACGACTCTATATATGCATTAGTTGAATGAATATACATAGTCTAGTCCGTCTGCATATTTATCTAGTTAAATTAGAAAGTCTATATTTCTATAGAAACTTCTAACGGTTCGATCGGACTGCTTTACCATGACAAATAACTTTAATAAACCATAATTGATTCCATAATTCGTTATGCAGCCTTGCTATTTTTTTAACTTAACAAGTTAAAATGTTATTTGCAATGCTAATATAATTCTCAACTTGCAGATAAAAAGTGGTCTGTATATAAACTGGATACCCGATGTGCTACCTCGCAGCGGCTTTGGTCAAATGGATGTGGAATTTACTCTGGAAACGCGATCGCCCACTTAAATGTGCGTACTCTTTAGAATTTTAAATCAGATTTTCTTTATTTATATTTCCATTCAGTTTAGTTTTATAAGTTTTTGTTTTTGTTTTCTTTTTTTCTCTCATTTTTGTTTTGTTTGCATCCATAGCAACTTTTCATTAGCTTATCCATAACTTAGGTGTACATAAACTTATATTCTTTAAATTTTCTGTTGTATGTCGAGATACCATTTTTGATCGCTACGCCGTGAGCGCTACTTGAAGCGTTCTCTTGGCTATTTTTCTGCACTCTTTTTATATACGTACGTGCTTTACTTACGTCACTTTGCTGCTCTACTTAATGTTTCAGTTTGCTTCCTTTTGCTGATGATCTACTCTGTAATTCCCTTTTAAAAACTATGGGGCTGTATTCATGCATCCCTTTCGCTTTATGCTTAGCTCTAAAATCGTGGGTTATGCTTAGGTTAGGTTTTTGTTTTTGTTTTTTTTTTTTTTTTTCGCTACATTTCAGCTTTCTTACTAAACTGTTTTTAGTTTTCATATAATATTTTTTAGCGATCATTTTTTTGTTTTGTTTTTATTTTTTTTATTTTTCATTTTTGGTTTTTGTATTCACTTTTATACGCTTAAGTTTGACATTCATCACATTTATAAATTGCATAACACCGTCAATTAGATAATATATATATTAATATATGATTTGTGAAGGTAGTTAGTCTTGGAAAGGTTTCCTTGCTCGAGAAGTGTGTGCAGATTTTTACTTGTTATTTACTTTTAAATATTTTCCATAGTTTTGCGGTTGTATTTTGTTTTCTTTTATACTTTTCTTCATCATCATCTTCACATTGCCTCGCCTCGTTTTTGTTAAGGATTTTTTTGCTGTCTTTTTATATTCATTCATTCATTTAATTAATAATTTTCATTTTTGTTTTTTTTTTGTTTTTTGTTTTTGTATTTTAAATAGTACATCCATTGTGTATAACTAATAACTAAATTTGTGTTTTTATCGTTAAAATGCATTAGTTATATTTTAGTTTGAAAATAATATGGTTTTTCGTATATTACAGATGAAGCATTCCAGTTGCCTTTAAGTTATGAGAATTTACAAGCCATCTAAGTTATACATATATCTGTATGTATATCTATGTATATATAATATATAGATTGTATCTTAAACACTTAATTTAAATACAGTGCCTAGAGTTCGTATGCTCTATAACAAACAAAATTAGAAAATTGGTCGTTAGGTTGAATTTTTTCTTTAGTGTTTGTTGTTTTTTTTATTTGATTTTTAAGAAATATTTTTTTCATAGAAATGCAGCTTGGTTTTGAGCGAAATAATATAAGAGTTAAGCTATATTGGTTATACATTATAACTGAACTGAATCGAACTTTTGGTATACTTGAAATCGAAAGCAATTCAAATGTTTAGATACAATAATACAATATAAACAGTATACCTGCTTAAGATAAAGTGTACAAAAAACCAGTCTTTAAAACATGTTATCAGTAAATACATATACATATATATATATATATATACATATGTATATATGCTCATATATATGTATATATGCTTGCGCTTACACATGTATACATCTTACAGGACTTTTATTTATACTTGACTCGAAGCATTCATGTGGGAATTGTGCAGCTATTTAGAAGAGTTCAACTGTTTACATACTATATACATATATATAGATATATATGTATATTTCAAGCACCCTACTGCACTTAATACAATATATGTATGTATATGTGTGCATATACATATACATATATAATATTTGAAGCTTTTACAATCCATTATGAACTCACATCTATAGCCATGGCAATTCAATAGTGCAAACATCTATAGTTTATTTGATTTATGACCCTGTACAATATGGAATTGGGCATTAGCAGTTGTAACACCCTCTGTTTATATCTTTAGACATTTCTTAGAATCGCTTACGCCTTACACTCGCTCACTAAATTTCGTTCATTCCTTGTCCACACACACAAAAAAAAAAAGGAGGATAGATGTGAGAAATATTTTTAATTTGTTGTTTTTGTGTTTTTTTTTCCACATGTATTTATATATTTTAGTAATACTTTGCCTGCGATACGCTTTACAATTAGTTCTTAAATACTAAACGCTATTTTTCTTGCTTTTTATACAATATTTATAGCATTTGGAGCCTGTCGAGAAGGTCGTCTTAAGTTCTAATGCGCCACATCCATATATTTACAAATTGCGATGTGACGCGTGTTTTATATACTTGTCGTTTCATATCTTTTCCTTACGATTTACAGTGATGTAGTTGTTTTTTAAGTGCTTCGATTAAATTTGAGAAAATATTTCTAGATATCTAGACATCGTGACATTATGTATATATGCAAATTTTTACTTAAATATTTTATTTTCTTTTCTATTAAATTCGCATAATTTTCGCTACGTTTTTTGCTTTTTGTAATTTTAACATTTGTGTAATCGTTGTAATAATTGGAATTGAGCGGAAAACAGTTATTGTTAACAGATTGTAGGACGGACATTGAAACAATTTAGCAAACAATATGACAATATGTGTAACGGTAACTGGCCTTATATGAAAAAACACCTGATTTGAACTAATTAATTAGAGCATGGCACAAAAAAGTACAACAAAGTTTCTTTCTATATATGTATAGATATATATATAAAAAACCTAACTTTAATTGTAACTAAATTAGGGAAACTAATTTATTTTTATTTACTTTTTAATTTGATTTTTGTGGTTTTCTTTTTGTGGGAACTATTCTGGCGTGTTGTGCGTTTAGCTACATTTAAACATTAATATATTTGATAATATTGATAAGAATATATGTATATATATATTCATATTGAATCGTGTGCCTTGACTATTATTTATTTTTATTTCTTTTGCTTGCGTCTACTATAAATTTTAAAAAATTTAAATAATGCATTCATTACAAATAATTAATAATGGTAAATCTTGTTTTTTCTTATATATATATAAATATAAACAGCGTGACACGCCTTACGGGGGAGTTGCCCAAAATAGATTTAAAGTAACTTAAGTAAAAACATAAAATAATAAATAAAATGTTAAATAATATTTAAAATAATTTAAAGGACTTGCTTAAATCAACTAGGCAAATGTATACAATTATTATAATTAATATTTAATTATATTTTAAATTTATGTATTTATATTTAGTTATATTTATATCATATTTTAGCATTTATAAAATGATCTTTTATATTTTAGATTTTGTTTTTGTTTTTCTTCTAAGCTACAATATCTAAGTTTTGAGCATCTGTGACTGCTGGATTAAGCGGTTGTTGCAGGTTGTTGATGTTGTTGTTGTTGTTGCACATGGTTGTTGGTGTTGGTGATGCGGCCGTTGTTTGTTGGAGCAGTTCATCAACATGCAGGCAGTTGGCGTTTTCCAATTGTTGTTGTTGATGCGTGTTGTATTGTTGTTGAAGTTGTGTTTGTTGTTGTATCAGCGCCAGCATTTGTTGTTGTTGATGTTGTTGTTGGACCAGTTCATCACAATTAACAGCAATTATTGGCGGCACATCGGCAGCATTGTTAGTAACAGTGGTAAAATTAGCATTAGTATGGGTTAAATCAGTTGTTGGTGTGTTTGTGGCGATTGTTGTTGGTGTTGTTGTTGTAGGTGTTGGGACTGTTGTAGAAGATGTTGTTGTTGTTGTTGTTGCTGTTGTTGGATTGGGCATGTCATTGCTGGGTGTGGGTGTGATGGATGATGGAGCAACTGTGGGTGGTAACAATGATGAGATGGGTAATAAGCTAGAATTAGTATTTGCTGTGACTGTTGTTGATGGTGTTGTTGGTATTGTTGGTGTTGTTGCTGCTGTTGCAGTTGCAGTTGTTGTTTCATTTGTTATATCAGTAGCTGTTGCTGTTGTTGCATGACTATGACTAATGAGATTTGACTGTGGCTGCTGCTGCTGCTGCTGCTGTTGTTGCTGCTGTAGCTGTAGCTTCTGTTGTAACTGTTGTGTTTCATGTTGTATTTGCAGCTGCAGCAGCTGCTGCTGCTGCTGCGCAAGCAACAGTTGTTGCTGTTGTTGTTGGTGTATAACATTACCATTGTTGCAAATTTTGCTATAGAGATCCGGCGTGGCCGTTGTCACATCCTCGAATTCCGTGCGCAGCGCCGTGCGCTTCAATAAATTGAGATTGCCTGGCAAATAGGACAGTATATTGTAGATCAGACGTATATCCTCGCTGGAGGTCCAGACACCGGGTCGCTTATTATGATAGAGCTTGGCATACTGATACACATTCGCCGTATTGCAATACTCCATCTCAATGGCCAGCGAGGAGATGGCGCAGAAAGTACACGCCTGGGCGCCGCCATATCTGAAAGGAATTTAGGATTAAAGGCATACGGATTTAAAAAAAACGTAATCCTCTCGCTCACCTGTCGACCACAACGATGGGTCCATTGCGATAGTCATTGCAGCGCTCATGCACGTCGACTATAAAGTCATAGATGCTATTCGGATTAGACATCTCGGGCCAGCTGGGGCAATGGAGCATTTTGACACTGAGCTCATAGTCGTCCTGTATGGACTGGATGACAAAGTCACGGCTTACATAGTCGCTTTTGTTCATTTTGTTCAGGAATTTAACGCGATAATAATCGCTCTCGATGGGCGTGGCCTCATCCGGCCAGAACTGGGCAAAGTTCTGCAATGAAAGAAAATTAGTTTCTGATTTCTTTTCGCCACACTAGATTAGAGCTTACGATATCATCCAGCGAGGAGAGCAGCACAACGGTCTGTGCATTGTGATCCCAGACCATTTGCCAGAAGTCCTTTATCGTGTGCGACATGGGATGCTGGGTGACAATGAAGTCGCGTAGACGCCGGAAGCCATGCAGCCACGAGGCATTTATGTAATCGCTGCCATCCTCCCCCGGCTTGGGAGTCAAATGCACGCGACTGCCCTCTATGGGAAAGATGGCGCCGCGATTCTTAATCGAGTTCACTTGCTTCATGGCGGAGGCGATGTGTATGTCCTTTGTCTGGAATTGTATAATGTTCTTATACTGTTGCTCCAAGTAGGGAGTGCAGTTCTTCAGCTCCTCGACTTGTTCCGCTGTCAGATTGGTTTCGCCCGAGGCAATGGCCTCGACGAGTGCATCGTGCAAGAATATATACTGCTCCTCGGTCTGGACAAGAAAGTTGCGCTGAGCGCGAATGTGACGCAAAAAGCCAAAGACATTTACAATCGACTTCTGTTGGATCTGCTTCAGCATGGCGTCCAGGACGATGTAGGTGCCAGTGCGACCGACGCCAGCGCTGTAAGGGAATCAATTGAAAGTTTAATAAGTGAAGGATAATTATTCATATAGCCAACACTCACCTGCAGTGGACTACGATTGGACCTGCTTCCGGAGGATTGGCAGCTGAGGACTTCTTGATGAAGTTCAGCACGGGCAATGGATGATCCGGGGTGCCATGATCCGGCCAATTGGTATAATGATATTGATAGACCAGTTTTTCTAGATTTGCCTGCTTCTTCTTCTTCAGCTGAAATTGAATTTGTATTGAATTTTAATTGAAAAATGAAACTCCTAGTGCAACCCACCTTAAGATGCTTGATTTGCAACGTGCGCACTGTGTACGTGGACATGACCTCCTCCTCGACTAGCTTCACCTGTATAACGCCATAGGTCTCGATGCCATCCTTGGGCCAATACATGTCGCACTTGCGCCGACCGCGCTCTACCAAATTGGTGATCATGACGATAATGGCAACGCGCTGCTCCCATATCATGCGCCAGAAGCAATCGAAGGTGTCGGGCAGAGGTCCCTGGGTGCCGATGAAGGCGTGCGCCTTCTGGTAGCCATCGATGAAGTTGGCATTGATGTAGTCCAAGTTCTTTTTCTGGCCAGGAGTGGGATGCAAATGGACGCGACTGTGATCGTCTGTGGAAAGAGAGAGAGAGACAGAAGAAAATTGAGATATCGATCTCGTATACCCTGTAATTGAAATCCAATATCACTTACAGGCTGTTATGTTCAGATAGCGATTCTTGCGCTTGTTCTCCGGATGCTGCGAGTGCTCGCAGGCCAAATCGTCGCTGACGCACTCGTTTTGTATGGCCTCGTATTCCCGACTGAAGCCAATATCCCCGTCCGCATGCAGTGACGCCACGTGTTTGGCGAATTCATTAACAGGCACCGCCGCGCGTATCTCATCGCCGATCTTGACGGGCACCTCCCAGTCCACCTGCGGGGCATTGGGGTGATGTGGCGGATCGTCCAGGTAGTAGTAAGCCGCGTGGAAGCACTTTCTGCTGAAATAAGTTAAGCCACAAAAGGTCAAGTGTTAATTAATCAAGTATTTTTTCAAAATACGTAGAGTTAAGTCTTATATAGTATATGTATAATAGGGGGATTTTACAGATTACAATTAGATAAGATTGAGTATTAAGTATATATTATAGGCATATGAGTTGGCATATTGTGGGCAAGGCTAAGATTTTAGCTATATATAGAATACAAACAAACGTACTTCAATATAGGAAATTGATTTTGTGATTATCGGACTGCTATATAGCTAGAATCTGCTAATGATATTTTGATCATATATTATAGAAGCAATATAACTGGAATAAGCCCTTACTATATACATCCTCCTATTCCATATAATACTAAATGCTACATCTATTACATTTAAGTCTTTAAATATATGAATAGCTTCAGCTACCTGAAGAAAAACAAGTATACTAGTTTTATTTCAACTTTTCACACTTATTATTGGCAAATTTTCACGAGCAGGAGGCGGAGGAGTAAGAGTCCTTCCTGTAGCGAGTATATTCAAGTATCAGGCAACCGCACAAAAGCGTACTTAACAAGTATTTGGAATCAGTAGAAATTGTCGGAAATGGAAGAAATGATGAAACAGCAGGTGTCAGGTGAGCTCAAAGGCATAAATGAGGGCGGAGCAGGAGTTGCTTAAGTAGCATTCAATGTGCAACGCGCTTTTAACTAAAATCAAAATGCATAAATAATATGCTGTCCAGAGAGAAAAAGAAAGAGAGGGCAGTGAGAGAGACAGAGGTAGAGAGAGTGAGATGGCGAGTGCTGAGCTGCACTGAAGGACATTCGTTTTGGCTGTGGGCGTTTTGGGTGCTTCTGGTCAACATTAACGGTATTTAGTTGCAGCCAGGCATAAACAAGTAATTTTTTCTACTCAACATTTTCCTTTTTCTCTTAGTATTTTCAGCATGCTTTTTTTTGAATGGCAGCTGCAACTGAAGCTTTTGCTACTTTTGGCATTTATAATATCTATGCAAAGATATTTGAGTGACAACACGCCGCTGCTGAGCTATCCAGCTGAAGAGCAGCCAAAACTGGGCGTGGCTATGGTTAGGCAATTGCACCTGCTCAACGCAGCAATTGGGGTTAAGTTTTTCTAATTGGCTTAAGCAATTAGAAAGAGAAGAGGAGAGGGTGGGCAAGAGAGAGATAAAGAGACAGAGCGAGAGAGAGAGAGAGAGAGAGGGAGGGGGAAGGGAGAGATTTAATATAGATAATTTATATATAAAAAAAATATAATTTAATAAATTTTTTTTTAACTTTTCCTATATGGACAATTTTTCTATTTTCAGAATTTTGTCTAGTTAGACAAGGTAAATAATATTTGTATTATATTTCTGTTTCTGTGTGATTCAAAGTAATTCAAAGTAGAAATTCTTGAATAGCACAGGCATAAATGTTTCTATTTTTTACTTTTATACTTTTATATAAAAATTCAATTCTATTTTCACAAGAAAAAATCATTTATTCTCTATAAGACGATCTCAGTTTCACAATTCACAACAATAAAACCTTGCTTTTGTTATGCCTCGCTGTCAACTCTATTTTCTATCATTTATTTATATATACAAATAATAAATGATGCATATGAACTGTCAATTATTTAGATTCAAGTTATTTGCATAAACTTTTAATTGAAACAGTCAACATTAAATAAACAGCGCAACAACTTTTTGCTTCTGAGAAATTTCTGCACGCAGCGCAGCTGAATATATAATAGTATATATAAATATAACAAAATATATCAATATATAGAGTATATATTTATATACAAATAACAACAATAATAATATTAAGTAATATAGAAAACATTTTAAGTCAAGCAAAACAACAACAATTTGTGCTTTTACTTTGTTTTTCTCTTCTTTTTCTAGACTTAGAGTTTTGTATACGCATTTATGTATATCTATATGTGTGTGTGTATATATCTCTATGTATCTTGATATATATATGTATATACATACATATGTCAACATGTTTATGCGAACTTTTGTTATTCAGCACAACTACGCACCAAATATTTATTATAGGAAAAATACATGTATTATAAACGTAATCACGACGTTTGTAAATCATAAAAAAAAAAATCTACACACTTACGAACTCTCCAAGTACATATATAGATATACTTATATATGCCTATGATATGCATATATATTACACATTTTAATTGCTCGTTAAAAGTTTACCGTTTTTTCGTTGTTGTTGTTTTTGTGTCTCTTAAACTTTCTGTTACATTTTTAATGTATTTTTGCTTTTCCAACTTTTTCTTCTTCTTCCTCTTCTATTGACTATAAACAAATCAAATACACATTTGAAAACGTTGATTTACGTGCGATAATTATAGGTCAAGCACCTGCTTGTTATATAAATATCTATCATATGTAGGCAATTTAGTGTTTTGTTCCGTCTAAAAAGTGTTTTACATCTGAATTTACTGTGAACTGAACCTTGAAGTTGAATTACAACTGAAATGTGTATATTATTACGTTTTTGTTTGTTTGTTTAATGAATCAACTCAAAATATAATTACAATACTTTTTTTTTCTTTTGCCTAAATTAGTGACTATGAATGGATATTTATATATGTATATATAAGAAATAGATAATATAATAATTATATATGAATATAAGCCAACTAAGCTAGGGTATTTGTTGCGTGTACTATTGTAAATGTCTTTGGCCATTGTTTTCTTTTGTCAACTTCCGTTTTGTTTATTTATTTCTTATGTTTTTGGCAGCAGTTTCAGTTTCAGTTTAAGTTTTTTTTCTCTCTGTCTTCTGGCTGCGCCTCATTTGTTATGCATTCTTGACTGTTGATTGTTTATGTCATAAAAAGTTGATCGGCCGATTCCGTTTGCATTGGGTGGTCGCAGCGGGCCCCCATTCCCCCTTTTACTTTCTATTCTAGCTGCCGTATGCTGAGTGCTTAAGACCATTTGGCTTTGGGAGCGCAAAACTTACGTAAACCAATTTCCACGTTGCGATTTGCGACGTACAAGTGGCGACGCTGCCGGCACCGACGCTGATGCCGATGCTGACGGTGACAGCGGCGTGGCGCTGCTGCGTCGCTTTTCCCCGCCAACTGCTGGCATGCTGCTCACAAAGATGATCGCACAAATGCGCTCAAAGGCGACGGGGTCGGTGAGCAGGTGCACAGAGCTTTGTTCTCTGTCAAGTTAAAATTGCATTGCGCGCGTTGCGCTGTCTGGCCTCTGTTATTGTTGTTGTTGTTGTTGCACACGTTTATTAACACAGAAAAAATTACGTCATATTGGCAACTGGGTGCGCAGTCGTCGAGGGGCAGCCGCTCTGTCGCCAGGCACTTGCAAAATTATGTAGTACGCAATTGGTGCACATACACACATGCATGAATATACAACGGCACACACACACACACACACTACCACACGTATGTACGCACGCACACACTGGTTAGAATGCAAGAGCTTGACAACAAAACAACAGGAATTCAAATGGACAGCTTATCGTGCCTATATTTTTCTTTCTTTCTCTGCTTTGATAAGCACCGTTGTTATTGTTGTTGTGACTATCTCACTCTTTCCGTCTTGCGCGCGTGTTTAGTGACGACTTTTTGAGGTGCGCCTTTCACTCACTTGTTGATCGCACGGTTCGATTATCAAAACGCAACTGAAAGCCCAAATGACAGCAACAGCTGTATTTGGTCTCAACCGCGCTCACGCTGTTAATGGCAAACTCGCTATGTAAAGTGCTCTCTTGATCGCTGTAAGAGCGAGCGAGTGAGCGGGAGCTTTGGCCCACTCTCAGCTGTGTCTGATAAGACACGCATGTTACAAAAAAGCTTTGTTAGACTTTCGATTTTTGCTCTCTTCACTCTCTGAGTGCGTACGATAGTATTTTCTTCGTTTGGCACATTTATATTATTGCTTAATAAAATACTGGCCCTCTGTTATCTCCCTTAAATACTTGGCGCTCATAAATAAACCAATTAGATTAATGTATTGGCAGTCATTCAAGTAATTGTTAATGAACAAATAGATAAAGGTATTAATTGCACTGTTGGGGGAACGTGAAATAATAATTGCTTACAATAGCTGTCTTGCTTTTGATTTAAAATATAAAGTTGTAGCGAAAGAGACAATAGATTTTCCAATTAAAGTTCAGCTAATGGGAATATCTACCTGGGCAAAACTCTTGAAGTGAAATCTTATACACACACAAATTTAGTCTCAGCATAAGGGGTTCATACACACACACACACACGCGCAACTTAACCCATTTGTGGCCCCAACCCCGCACCTGCACACTCAACTCATTCGGTGGCATGCACGTGCTTCTAATATTTTTGACTGCTGGCGCAACAACAACAACAAAAGGTTGGCCCAAAAAGTTGCGCATACGAAGCCAAAACAATTTCTTGGCAAAATTTGCTGTTTGTGTGTTTTTTTGTTGTTGTATTTTTGGGGGTTGCCCAAAGGCAAAAGTTGGCGGAAAAACTCGACGCCTGACCTCGTCGCACACATGGGGCACGGACGGACGGACGGACGGACGGACACGGGGCAAATAAAGTTCTTGCCGCAAAACAATGTTGCCAAACTGCATAAAATATGAAACTACTAACAACAAAGAGAGGGACAGAGAGATGGAGATATTCGAAAGAGACGTGGCGGGGGCAGCACGACCGACAGGGAGAGAGAGAGACAGCTGTATGCATATATGTATGTATGTAATTGTGGCACAAAAGTTTTCTCATTTTTGTTGGTCTCCTGTTTTTTTTTTCGCTTTTATATGCGGCGTCAAAATGTAAATAAAAATTGTTGTTATCGTTGACATATTTTTGTATTGTAACCAACAAATTGTTCCAATAAAAATTTCTTGCTTTTGTTATTGTAGTTTTTTTTCTGCCGAATCAACAAAAAAAAGTTACTATTTGAACTGTAGAAGAAAGTATTTTCTACAAGAAATTGAGTTGAGCTTACGCTAAAATATTTAAGTTCAAAGGAGTAATGCAAGAGAGGGCAAGAAGTGAAAAGAGTTGGAATTGAAATTGAATTGAATTGAATTGGTAATTATACTATACTATACTTATGAAGTCTTAAATAGCACTATTTGGAATATATAAATATGAAATATAAACTCTAACACATTAGTATCAAAGTAAAACCTCTATCTAATATATTCAGCCAGCTGCTGTACTTCAACTTCTAGGTTTACTAAGCCAATAATGAAGCAAGAATCTTATAGATACCGTAGCTTCAAGAGAAACAGAGTATTGTGTAGTCGTCAATACCAGATTCAAAACTTTAGTCTACAGATTTACTTTTACAGTACCTTACCCTAGAGTAAGACATTTAATTATTATTAATCTCATATTTGATCTTGTCTTTCCGTTCCTCGTAGATCTTATAAGTAACTACTTAGCGAGGATACCACTAAATTACCTATATTATTCGCACTACCCGAAGGTAAACCTTTTCTTTCCCTAATGCCTATTTACTTCAAGTTTCTTTTTTTCTGCTTTTTTGTTTGTTCGCAACGAAAGGGAAATTGTGGAAATTTGTTTTGTTTTGTTTGTTAAATAAAATATAATTTTTTCCGCTCTGAAACGCGAAGGCTGCCTGAAAAATGGTTGCTGCCTTCACAGCCAGCCAGCCCTTTAAGCCCCTCTTCTGCAATCCTTTCTATTTATTGCGTCCTTAACTTTTCCAGAGTATTTGTAAAAAATAAATAAAATGGCATTAATTTGTTAGAAAACACAAGTGGATGGGGCTCTGACTCTTGCTAGATGGGTGAGAAGGGAGATGGGCGCAGGGCTTGGGAGTGGGAAAGGCGAGCGGCAACTTTTATTTGACATATTCGCGGGAGCATGAAAAATGGCATAGAGGAAAAAATATATATATATAAAATAAATAAAATAAAGAAAGAAAGAAAAGAAGAAGAGAAAATTTTTCATTGAAGTTAAAAATGTTTCGCATTTTCTTTATGGCGTTTAGCAGCAGGGGAAGCGGGCGCGTGTGAGAGTGCGAGTGTGTGTATGTGCGTGTGTGTGTGTGTGTGTGAGAGTGTGGCAATACCCGTTATACAGTTATACAGTTACCCGGGGGCCTTTGCTTTGTGCAAAATTGGGTAACGCTGCCAACGGTCGGGTTAACCACTCTCATATTTAATAAAGACTTTAAGTAACTTGAAACTTTTTGCTTGTCTTTCGTTCTATTCCCACTCATTCCAGCTCATTCCGTTTCATTCTGCTGCTGCTGCTGCATCGTGGGTGTTCCAGGTTGGGCTTATGTTTTTGTGTTTCGAATTTTAATTAACATTTCTAATGAATATGCGGGCATTCTTGTGCCTCCCCTCCCCTCATCACATCGGCCCATCCGTTTCTCTGGCCACTTGGAATTGGTTTCTGGGTATTTCCTCTTTACTGTTTGCTTTCCCATTGGATTGGTTTAGGTTTCAAAGGATGTGCAAGTGAAATGTGAATTCTGGCCGGGCAGATCTCTGATGTCATTTTTTATGCTTGTGTGGGCCAGCATAAAAAATGTACGTTTTTAACAAATCCATAGATAATTTTCCTTTATAATTGAGCTGCTTAGGCTAAAATCTTATTCAAAGTAGCTAATTGTATCTAATTGCTTTAAAAAGCGATCTGGCAGCACTGCTCAGCTAAGCGTGCTTATTATATTATTATATTCAGTTGGCGGCGGCTGAGCGAACGCGTTAAGTTGGCTGCCGCCAAATAATTAAAGGAAATTGGAATAGTTTCAAGTAATATAGGAATTAATATCGAAATTCTAATATATGAAAACTTTCGGACCATAAACATGTTTTCATATTATCTAAATTGCAAATCTAAATTGCAAATTAAGTTCTTATATTAACTTGACATCGACAATTTGATTTATGGAACTTAAAGAAGATAAATATGTTCTAGAAATGCTTTAAATAGAGAGCCAAATTAAGCTATTGAGCTAAAAACATGTTTATTAATAATTAACATTCCTATGTTAGATAGGTTGCGCTACTTCATAGTTGAAGATGTTTTTTTCTGAAAAATGTTCCTATTCATAAATCGAAACAGAGCGTGGAACCAGTGTAGCCGAAGAGCTCTTTGAATGCCTTTGCTATGAGCTGGTTAATCCCTTGAAACTTCTTTCTGCCTGGCTGCAGTCACAGTTCGACGTCCCGTTGCTTTTGCTACCACATTATAATAGATATAGCTGCTCGATATACAAATATATATATTTGGATATATACATATATATCTATCTGTCTTGTTGATCTTTTTTGGGTGAATTAAATACGAAATAAAAACATTTTCATCTTTGCACGCACCAGAAATAGCTCTGCGCCTGCTGTGTGGATGCAACATTTGCGCCCAGTCGACACATTGATTTGTGGTCTCGCCTATTTATAAGCCCTGGTGCGCTGCGGGTGTGTGAGTTGGGGCGGCGGTGGGGGTGGACGTGTGCCGCATGTGCGTCGAGACAGCCGACAATACTTAAAAACTGTAAGCACTAGCCGTGTGCTCAATTATACACTGTTCAGCTAAGTGTGAAGCGGTTATATGGGAAAATATGGGAAAATTCGGAGAGTAGAACCTGTACAAATCGAAGTATGGAATGTATGTAACTAACTATCCAGTTAGTATTCTTGATATAATTCTATAGTTTCTTGAACTGTTAGAGTGAGTAGATAGAAAGGTTGATAAAGCTGCTTTAAGTATCTATGCAGTTTATTGGGAACTGTATTGATGCTGAGCCATCTGCGTATACAGGATTTAGATCCTTTATAAAAATTTTCACCAGGTAGGATTCTAGTCCTATAATCCTAGTCCTATATTTTAAATTCACACCAGTTAACAGTTAATTCACTCTCTTTTCTCTTTTCTGTAACATCTTTTTACTAATCTTAATCTTTTTTTTTATATATTTTAAAAGTTAATTTTTTGTATGAAATCCGACAAGTAAATGTAAGAATTTAGTCTTAAAAAAAAGTAAGCAGTAGTAGTTTAGTAGTTTACGAGTTTACATCACATTCCATAGCTAAACTCGAGCTTAAACTGGAGTTGAGTTTAGTCAATCTGCTCATGGTCAAGGGGACACAGATCAAGCTATCGTAAGTATATCCCAGATATATACATATGTACTACCTACATTACACTCGAAGGTATTCCCCAGTCGAGCATACCCGACTGCAATGCTCTTCTTTATTTTCATATATATATATTATAGCTATTTAAGGAAGACAGCACGCGTCGCGGGCTTTTGCAGCTGCACTTGTTTTGCCTAGTATTTCCAGTTGGGCTGAAATTTAGCTGCGTGTTAATATAGAGCGCCACTTACCTCCACAAGAAAAAGGCCATGACAATCAGCACGATGCCGAAGCAGCTGAATATGATGCCCACCAGGACGGCCAGATTGTAGTCGTTGTGCGATTGCCTCAGCAGTGGCTGCAGCTTCTCGCAGTTCGGTTGCAATTGTATCTGAAAGTAAAGAGCGAAAAGTCAAGTTAGGGTTGCTTCAGTTTTGCTCAGGGTGAGGGATGTTGTTCTTACGGCGAGGCTAAGATTTATGTATTAGGCCTGCAGCTGACACGGTCCAAAGGCGTGTCCCCTGAATGTGTGTGTGTGTGTGAGTCTTATGCAAATATGTGTTTAACTGCGGCGCCTGGCCGTATGCTAAGCTTTTGTATTGCCTTTTTATTTTGTTCATAATGTCCTTTTGGCTTATGCCTCATACTTGTTGTTAGTTTAAGCCTTAAGCAACAAACTAGCCAAAGGAAATAGGTAACGTTTTTTAACAAATGTCTGCCACAGGCATTAGCTTTTAGGTCAGCCTCTGTTTATAGCTGGGGTACTGCGAGTTTTCTTAAGAAATTGCTCAATCTTAAAGGGTTTCTGTTTTTTTTGGATTTAAGAAATTGCAGAGTGGAACTCTGCTCTTTACTGAATACATTTTTCTTCTGTTCTAGATAGTAAATAATATTCTTACTTGCACTTTAATGAACGAAATACTTCCAAAATTGAATTTACTCAAGCAACAGCTTTGTTGAAGGATGTTATAACAATATCAATAAGATTTTTTAGCTTGGCCAGTCATTAGTAATACTAGATAAGAGTCTACAGCTATTATAATAAAATCAGCTGCTCTCCCCTAAATTTTTCAAGACTTTTAAGTCAGCTAAAGACTCTTTATATGACTACCTTCTGCTTCTCATAAAACTAAAATAAATATATGTATTTCTCGGCTGCCATTTGCTGATTTAAATAATATTTGTTTAAACGACATTTGTGTGGCTTGTGCGCTTAAGCGGAAGTGCAACTGCAACTGGAAATGGAAATGAAACTGAAAATGGATGTGGAAGTGGAAGTAGAAGTAAAAAGCAGAAGCTGAAGCGTAGGCGGAAGCGCAGCTTGTAAATGTGGCCAAAAGGTGGAGCCACTTGAAATGCAGCAATGCATTATATGGAAATGCGCAAGGAAACTCAAGCAAAAAGTAACAGAGGACGAAAAAAAAAGAAAATAAATGGCAAACCAAACACGGAGACTGCACAGCTAATGAGGGCGTGACAATCCGCCCACCGCCCAACCAACACTGGGCAACGAGGTCAGCTAAATTGGCATATTTTGTCACGACTGCACAACATGTTTTATGCATGGCTTAAAAGTGTGTGCGTGTGTGTGTGTGTGTGTATGTGTGTGTGTGTTTGTCGTTTCAAATGTCATTGAGGATGTTGTTATGACACGCTGAATACTTTGTGACAGGCAGTTGCAACGTCAATAAACTGGTAAACAACTGGCTAAATCATAATGGGCGTGCCATCATTAGGTTTGATAACAATTTGCCATAAAATATGCAAAGGCGCTTATTACGCATACGCCGCGTGGCAACGTCGTGGCACACTCAAAGCCAAATTGATATGCCACAAAATGTACACACGGCTGTGTTACTTTTGGCTTATGACGTGGCCCGGCGCATATGCAATAAACTTTTTGGCTACAAAATTTGCTGGCTGACTGAGTGAGCGCAGAGACAGACAGACAGCATGCATGCATTGCTGTGTAATCAGATCTAATATTATAGTCAAGTTTATGGCAAGCCACGCCTCAAGCTAAAATTGGCTTAAGCATGCACTGTCTGGCAGGTGTATATAAATATATATATGTGTGTGTAGGAGTGTGTGTGTGTGTGTTTTACTTACAATTCGTGATTCCGAAAATTTACCCAAGACAATTTTCTTAGGATTTATAACGCTGAATGTGGCTGCTGCCACTTTGACCTCGTAGTAGGAATTTGTTGTCAGATTTTGTAAAATCAGCTGCATAAAATAGAAGACAGAAAATATGATATTATTATTATTATTATTAAACAGAAATTCAAATATGCAAAGGTATCAAGATAGTGAAATGAAAGCCGGCAGCCGTACAATGTCGGGTAGCACGCCCTGATAGAATGCCCCGCCCAAGTGCACTCTCTCTGGGCCATTTCATATTTCAATTATATACATTATATACATATTTCATTTACATTTATTTAATTTATATATTTTGCTGTGGTTTCTCGAAAAAAAATATTGAAATTACGAAAATAGTTTCGAATGCGAAGCGGGGCAGCAGCTCGAGCTTATATTACAAATAGTAATAGTACCAGGAGGGGCTGCAGGGAAAACTAAAATCAAAATAAAAGCAAAGTGTAAAAGGCAACAGAAACCCCGAGCTGCATATGAAGTATAAAAAGTTTGTACTTTGTGCGAGAATAATAAAATTTTATTGTTGTGCGCTTTTTTTTTTTTATTATTTATTTTGCTTTGTTTTTTTTTTAGTATATTTTTTGCTGTGCCGTTTCGGTTTTATTTTTATTATTTATTTAGTTTGTTTCGTTTTCTATGCGGGGCGCTAAATAAAAACTGAGCGACCAAACGCCCAGGCAAAAGGTAAAATTCCGGGAAAACCACCTCCAAAAGCAGCATAAATTTAATTTATTTGCAACGAAAAACACGTACAGGTTTGCGTGTGTGTGTGTGTGTGTGTGTGTATTGTTTGGCCCAAGAATTTATGTTGCACAAAGCCAAAGTCAAAGCTATAACCAGTGTCCATACAGCCTTGGCCCCTGCGGACGTGTCTGCAGATAAACATTTGCAAACAATTTATAGTATGCGCAGCAATTCGACCACACAGAGAGAGCCAAAGGCCTTTTCAGTGCCTATCTATAAGGTTCATACGCGCTGCTATGATAATGTGAAGTGCTTTTGGAAATGATTAACTATAACATGCTGATATAATATTATCATATGTAGTATTTATAGTACATATTACACTGCTGAGTTTACTGTGCGAGTTGAGAAGTTTTCATGGCCATCTAATTGATTTTAGCAAATTTCAATTTCTGTTAATAATTTGAGTAAACTTTTAACTAATTGAAGGCATTATTTGCATAATTTATCACTTTTATAACTCTTTTTATACCCTGAGCCCATTGAAAATAGGAAATCAGGGTATAATGGTTTTGTTAAATGTATGTTACAGGCAAAAGGAGGCGTGGCAGACCCCGTAAAGTATATATATTTTTGATCAGGGTGACGAGAAAAGTTTATATAGCCATGTCCGTCTGTCCGTATGTATGAACCCGTCGATTTCTGAAGATATAAGAGCTAGAGAGTTCATTCTAGTTCGTATATTGCACCCGCAGTACGAGTTTGCTTCAGAAATTCGATTACTTGCATATTTCCAAAGTTATCGATAAAACACTTTATCATATTCATAATCTGAAGAGATCGATACGATTGTTCGTCTAGAAACAGAATTATTAATCAATAAAGTTTTCACAGTTTCACAATAAAGATTTTTCATTTAGCTTTCTAATTGCATGTTTATTCAAGAGGCCTCCATTATCGGCCTGAGCTTTGAAAATATTATTTTAATTTTTGTTTTTATCTAATGTTTGTTGAATTGTAAATTGGTATCAAACTAGCTATTTTGATCAAAAATAATTTATGAACTTGGAAAGCTGAAATTCATTTACTTTTCTGTTAATCTATAAATCTTCAGACTTCCATAATAATTTGTCACAGAAATAACAATATTTCTGCTTTATTTTTACTATATTTGAATTTCTTATTTAGAATTGACAAATTTTTTTTTAATTGCAGTTACATTCGATAAGTCAAGTACAGTTATATTTTCATTTGCACTCTTTAAAATGCTTGCCTTATCGTAGGGCAAAGGACAAACGGATGCAATTCGTGGAATTCGCACGGGTTATTTATGCTGTTTGTAGCATAAAAAAGCAATTATTGTTGGCTTTTATTTAGTTTTGTATTCTTTTTTTTTTTTTTTTTTAAATTTTGGCAAATTCTTTCTAGTTTTGCCTGGCCTGTTATCTACTGTGTTGTCGTGCAACGTTTATCAAAGAGCAAAAAAAAACAAACGCAAAAATATCAAAATATCAACGTAAAGTTGGCAACAATCAACATTTTTTCCTCTTTTTTTTTGTTGCAAAATGTTACACTGAATAAAAGAGAGAGAAAAAAAAAACATAAAACAAACTGAAATGGCAAACCGAACTCACAGAACAACAATTTACAGACAATGAAAGGTGTGTGTCACAGCCCCGTTGCCACCCTTTCGACCATTTTTATGCCGTTTTCAACATGGCCGACAAAATGGCGGCAAGCAGTAAAAAAATAAAGGAAAAACAAGGGAGAGGGGGGTGGTGGGAGGCAAGGGTTAGGGACCAGGAGTGGGGGGGCTCGAAAAACTCCCGGCATATATATGACAAATTGCTGGGCAGCTAGTTGGCCTCGGTCTGGCTGTGACTCGGAATCGCCAACGGAATCGGACACGGTCTCGTTTAGCAGAGCTGAAACAAAGGCCTTCCCCCATCAATGCGTACGTTCTCCATTGAAATGCTTACCGCTGTTTCAAGCTCCTTGGCAGATGCATTGATGCGTATATCACGGTGCGTATCCTGGCCGGCAAGTCGAGTTTTGATGATGTAAAAGTCGATGGTGTTGTAGAACTCGTAGGGTCGCCTCCATCGTATCGTAATCGACTCCTGCGAATGACACGTCAGATTTACAATCGCCGGGGCACTGGGCCCGGCCACATCCGTACGCTGGGCAATCTGATCGGAGGGTTCGCCCTCATTCTTTGTGGTGAACGCTTTGACAATGACGCGATAGTCGGTAAAGGGTTCTGTACGGTAAAGAGAGAGAGAGAGAGAGAGAAAGAGACAGAATTAGAAACAATATGTCGGCAATGACTTTGAAGTTTTATTATTATTATTATTATGCCACATATCTTTGTATATAGAAATTCAATTGTAATCTTTTATATGGCCACGCGTATGCCGTAAATAGAAATTACTGGCCATATTTTATCATTCAATTGTTATGAAAATAAACCGTTTTATTTTATAATTTGTAATGTCATTAATTGAAACACCTTTAATAAAGAGTATTTTAAGGTATATATATTTATGTGTTAGATTAGGATATAGACCTATATATATTTTTGTAACTTTAGAAAGCGTATAAAATACATTTATTTAAGAAAAACCTTTAATCTGCAGCATTAAGCTAAATATTTATAAATCTTTGTTTTATGTTTAAGAATTTAACATATGCTATGTTTAAGCTTGTTTTACTTATATACAATCTCAAAATATTTGTAAATTGCTTAATCAAATATCAAATAAATCAAAATATTGTAAAATAAATTAAAGAAATTTTGATATGATTATACATACGTATTTAAAAGCATAGATAATATTGTTGTCAGCAATCGCTGATGCGCTAATTATACATATTCATTTTTTTCGTAAAATAATTCTAATTAATAAAAGTATAGTATTAGTTAATCATAATAATCTTGTTTATTACAAGCCTAGCTTATACATAGATAAGATCAATTAAGATAATGCAGACTCTCATTATGCTCTTTTTTAGTGAAGTCATTCCTAGTCATGTTCTAAATTATAATGAGACTGTTCGAAGAGCTGAAGTATAGTTATCTTGCTCTCACTTAGGCGCAGCAAAGATTACGTTAAGCAACAGCTACTTTTCTCTTTCACTCTCTTGGAAAGAGACTCTAGAAATGAGAAGCATATTCTCAATAGTTTGATCTTTCTCAGCAACTGCATTGTAAGCTCTTTTTCGGTCACTGATACTACTGTACTCTGAACAGAAAACTATAAGCATAACATCAGATCAATGTATATATAAATATAACCATATATCTACCGCATTTCCATTGTTCCATTGAACGATTTCAATGCACTTCAATATGAAAGACAGTTGCATGCAAAAATGTTTTATATAAAATATTTTTAAATTTTAAATTTTATAGCATTATGCCGCATGCCACAAAATCGACAGCAAATGACAGTGGTGGCAACTGCAATATAATTAAATTCAACTTAAAATGAGAAAATGTCACACAGCAGCAGCAGCAACATCAACAGCAGCAGCAACAACAGCAGCAAATATTGATTATGATAAGCAGCTCGACATGGACAAAGTGTTGGCTGCACGCTTAATAGCTGTGCAACAATAATTGATTAAATGCGCCGCGACAAATACGCCGGAATGCTTGAAAAATATTTAATTTTTTGATGCAATAATTAAATGCCAATGTCAGGTGAGTGCGCACGACTAGCAAAACTGCTGACAGAGCGAGCTGTGCACGCTGTGCTCCACATTTGCCAAGTCTTTTGGCAAATTGTTGCAGGCAACAAAAGAAAAACTGCTGGCGCTGGCTGCAGCCGTGTGGGGTGGGTGGGCGAGCGGCAGAGCAACTATGCAGCTCATTCCTGGCGCACCTGACGCGCGTAATTAATTAAACAATGTGGGCGCCGCCAGCTTGAGCTGCAGCTACAGCTGTGCATGCCACATGGCGTATGAGCAACATGGAATGCGGCGCGCGTTCTTATGTTGCAAGTTAATTGCATGGCATCAAGGCCCGATCCCCCTCGCGCGCCCCCTCTCCCGCTTTCTTTCGCTGATAAATTCAGCAACTATGCAACAGTTTTTGTGCTGTTTGGCTAATAATGTGGCAAGCGCTCGCTGCTGCTGCTGGTGCTGCTTGCCACACAGCCTAAAAGTATGCAAAGCATGGCAAGACTGGGGCAGAGGGGTGCGCGTTTCACGTTAATGAAACAACCATCAAATTTCGCGTCGCGCAAATAATTTATTTGGTTAGCTCAAGTTTTTGAGCCTGAAATTGCGAGAGTTTTGTCCCGTCACCAGTCGAAGGTGTCTCGCACTCAGGTTCGAGGCTCATAATTACAGGCGTCGCAAGTTGTTAACAGTAACAACAACAACAATAACAACAATAACAACAACAACAACAACAGCATTAGCAAGAGCAACAAAACACCAAAGCAAAAAGTGGCCAGCGTCAAACACTTGAAACTATTTAATTACAAAGCAGCGGGGCAAACAATTGACTTGAGCTGCAATTACAGCTAATGAAAGGATGGGGCGTCGGTGTTACAGGTGGCTGGTAAAGTGGGGGGGCGTGGCAGGATCCAATGCTGGCCACATTGCTGACAGCTTGACTGCCATTGACAGTTTGCCAGAGGTACAGCGGGCCGAGACGTTGCGTTTGCCATAAAAAGCAATTAAAATGGCGTTTTAAGTGTTGGCCATGCCTTTTGGGCATGACTGTACCGCGCATTGAGCGTTCGGTTACACCCAGCTTAAGAACCTTTAATAAACCACTTGAGCGTGCCCCCTGCACACAAATTGTTGCGAAATTGAGAAAATATTGAGAAGGCACCCAGCACATTCAACCAAACAGCTCTTCAGAGTTGCAAAGTTAAAGAGTGAATTGAAGGGGATTTCGAGAAACGTAACTAAATATATAACGGAAGGATCAAATGGCTAAGAAGTAGCTATACTTAGGATTACTTGGGAAGTCTACTTGAGAAGTTAATTAATCCTTCATCCGGAAAGCTTTTTTATGTATGCAGTATGTATGTACAGTTGAATAACCGACTGTCAGTCGGTCAATAGGTGAATCAATTAAACAGTTAGTCACTTGACCTATTATACGATTTTAAGTTGGTCAATTACTTAGTCAGTCAATCTATTAGGCAGTTAGATAGTCAGTCAATTGGTCAACTAGTCAATTGCTGTGATTGGCATAGTCAATCAATCAATCAATCAATCACTTAATTCTGTTTTTAGTGTCTGAGTAAGTCAGTCAATCCCCTAAGTAATCGCCTGAGCAATCAATCATCAGTTGGCTATTCAAGCTATCAATCAGTCTATCTAAGCCTATCTATTTAAGTCAGTCAATCAATGATTATGCTAGAAATCAGGCACTCAATAATAAAAATAAGAAATAAAATTCAAGAATCAAGAAATCAGTTATACAGTAACTTCTGTGACTCAATCAATTAGTCATTCAGGATTTGCTCCTATCAATCAATTATTTATAATTAATAATAAGTCATTGATTTAATCAACGAGCCTGACCATTCAATCAATCAACCTGTCACTCAAGAATTGAGATTATTAAGTAATTGTATATGCAATCAAAAGGTCATTCTATTTGTTCAGTTATTCAGTCAGTCAAATAGTCAGTCGATCAATCATACTTTCAATCATTCCTTTCATCGATCAATATGTAATGTATTCTAGTAGTCAACCAATGTCTCCGTAAGTCTCTAATTCAGTTTTCAATCAGAAAATTTTGGTCAGTCAATTAGTTAGTTCGCGAGGCAATCAGTCAATCAATGAGTCAATCAATCATGCACACATTCATTTAGTTACTCATTTGGTCCAACAGTCAGCAAGCTCTTTAATAGTTTGTCTATTAATTACTTAGTCTGTTTATCGTTCGTTAATTACTCTTTAAGACAATCAATCAATTATTGAATCAGTCCCAACGTCAGCCAGTCAGAAAGACAATCAATTATCCGCTTATCACAGATTGTTGATGACTGACTGTCATGATGAGTGTTTATTCTATATATATTTAGAATGTAAAGACAGCTGGATATACTACTATAAGACTTAATATATAACTATATGTAGTGTTGGTATATTCTAGAGTTTAAGTACGGACTTACATCTTATATTCTCTATTTTATAGTTTCCATTCATAAATTTGCAGAAAGTGTTCTCTGTAGGGTTCAATTTCTTTGCTTTTGTTACTTACTCAGACTTTGCAGTTCGAAGTGTATCAGAGTTTCGGCCGAGTTGCGTGAGTTCTTGACAATTTCAACGCCCGTTTGGTTGTCGTGGATGTGAAAGACATGATAGCCAGCGATGGCGCCATTTTGATTCTTTGGCGGATGCCAGGACATTGTGATGCTAGTCGCGGAGACATCTAAAACGGTGAGATTCTGAGGTTTGCTTGGCACTGCAATAAATGTAGAACAGAAATAAAAGCGAGAAATTAGAAGAAATGCGGAAACCACATGGAAAATTCAAAAAGAAACTTCTTCAAGTTAAATATTTGTGTTTTGGAAACTTAAATGCAAAAGTCGCTGAAAGCTGCTTTAAGAACTTGAGGGCATGGCGACTCCTCAAGGTTGACAATCATAGAAAACTTTTTGCGGCAGCCGGAAGTGCTGCTCTCAGAGACACACACACACACACATACGTAGATATAAATGTACATATAAATAATTTATTAAACAACAAATAAAGCTCATAAAACGAAGGCAAACAGAAAAAAAACGTGAAGAAAAATCGAGAAGAGCGAAGAGCGCAAAAGGAAAGTCAAATAAATTGAAATGAATATTTTGCAAGCAGATGAAACAATTTATATTCAAATGCCACTCACACAAATATGCATGTGTGTGTGTGTGTGTAAGGAGCTAAAAAAAATTATATATTCAATTACGATCAGGAAGGGGCAACCGAGCCAGAGCAGAGGGAGGAGGGGAGGGGTCATGTTGTCAGTTGCTAGAGCTGGCACAAGCCAAGCGAATCGTAATCGAAGCGCATAAAGAAACGGAAATGCGATTGCGAGCAATTTATTACGGCTGCAATTGAGAGCAACTGTCCCCCCACCCCCACGCTCTACCGCCCCTTCTCTTTACCTCCCTCGCTCTGTTGTGCTGCTCTATGTGCGCTTATAATCCAAGCACAAGCAAAAGGATGCAAAGCTGCAGCAATAATTTCATTTGGCAGGGCCAAAGGACAACACTCGTCCATGTGTGACGCCTGGCAGGAGGCGGGCAGCGAGTAGTAAGTGGCAAAAAGCACTAAATGGTAATTTATTTTACTAATACAACAAAAGAGCGAACGAAAGACATGAAAGGGCAAAGGCAAAAACGCTTTGCGTTTGCCACCAATCAAAAGAACAAATGAGTGACCCGAGGGTGGACCAAAACACACTTGACCTGCCAACGGGCTGTGCTATGCAAATGCGATAAAGCTTAACAAAACACAAGACATACACAAAGAGAACCACACATACACACATGTCTTTCTCTCAGTGTACGTGTGTGTGTGTGTGTGTGTGTGTAAAATAAACAGTCGCTGTCAATGTAGAGAAATTTATACAATTCAATAAATGGCATTTCTCTCTTTTTTGCTCCACTTTGCCTGCGCTGCTTCCTTTGCAATTGAAATCGGAAATGGAAATGGGAAATGGACAAAGTGAAGCAGAGCCGAGCAGAGCAGCAGCAGCAGCTGCTGCAGTTGATAGTTGGGGCAAAGGAAAAAGCCAATTTATAGACTCGAGTACGGGCAAACGTTGGCAAATTGTAGGCCCCGTGCGCGTGGCATTAAAATCAATTAAGCAACAAAGTGCTGCATACACTCAGGCGCCAAAGGATAAATGTCGTCGAGGTGCAGTTGCCCAGAGAGAGGTGGATGTGTGTGTGCGTGTGTGTGTTGGGCACAAAAGTTAATAGCATTGACAGATGCCAGAGACAGCGCAGGCTCAACATTTTCTTTGTGCACTATCTTAATCTTCTTCTTTATCTCTCTCCGTTTCACTCTTTGTGAACCTTAAGTGCTCCTGATTGGTTTTGGCCATGTCGTTTACATTCATGTGAAGCCGCTTTGTTTGCCTTTAGTTAGCCGTAAATTGATTTCACTTTTGCCCCGACCTCTGGCCACTTGCTCTCTCGCTTCACTCTCTCTCTCTCTCGGCAGCTGTCCAGGTGTATGACCCATTTTAACCGCATTTCTCCCTAGCAATGTCAACAATTTGCATTATTTGCGCTATTATTAGTTTCTGCTTTGATTGATGGCATATGACAACACCTGAAAGCTAGTTAATTAGATATCCTCATCACATATCGAAAATAACTAAACCGAGCTGCGGTCGAAATAATAGTGGAAATCCAATTAGACAACTTGGTTTACGGCTGACAGGAATGCCAGGATATGATAGACCCTTGTCCATATATATATACATATTGGAGAGGACAACTAATGACAATGTTGAAGTTCAATAAATGCATTCAATAAATTATTCAGACATTTCATGATAGAGGCTATATTCAAATACTATAAATAAAATATGTTTCAAGTTCATTTCCTGGGTCAAAATTGAATTTTTTTTTTACTTTTGTAAATCAAATTTGGACCTCTATCGAGACTGCTCGAAGAGAACTTAATTCTATACTATTGAAAGCTGATCCAAATCGTAATCAGCTTCTAAAGGTTCTATTGTATTAATTTTCACAAATACCAATACAATTCATCCCATTCCCAATGCCCATGTCTAATAGTAATTCAATATTTCATGTTTCCCAAGCATACCCACCCCAACTCGTGGCATATGCTCAGAGTTCACATTTGCTAAAGTCAACTCGTTAGCTCACAATCTGAACTAGTTAGTCAACAGTTTTAAAGCACTCGCGAACCGGTTCACTTACTTAATATGCTGTTAGACATGAACGCACAGTCGTTGGCCCTTCCTGTCGCCCTTTTTTTCTGTTCTGTTTTCTTTTTTTTTCCTATTTTTTGTTGAGGAAAGGCGCAGAGCTACAAATTAAAAGAAAACAATAGAGGGGCGCACTATAAGTTGCCCGGCGCCAAGCGGAAGAAGCCAAGTGTGAAAAAGCAAAAGAAAAGCCGTGCAAGAGAAAAAGCAAGAAAAAAACGTGGGCGAAAAAACGTTAAGCTGCGCGTGATTATTTTCACAAAGCAAAGGCAGAAGCAGGAAGCGAAATCTTTTTTAAAAGAGTAGCGCCCGAAAACCAATATAGACGACGTGCTTAAGTTGTTAAGAAAGGCAAACAAAGGATCTGTGTGTGTGTGTGTGTGGAGAAGAACGGCGGAGTAGTTCTGAGATGCCGAAGGGACTCGAAGGTGCATGCGAGAAACAGAGAGAGTGAGAGAGAGAGAGGTAGTGTAAAGCAAATAGCATTAAGTTGTCTGAGCCTCAAAAAAAAAAGAGAAAAAAACTACGCTAAAAAATAAAGTCAGAAAGAAATAAGGCCAAGCAAGCTGAAACCTGAATACCCTGCAGCTAGTTGATAAATCAAATTTTAGTAAAAAAAAAACACTACAAAAGAAATCACCTGATGGCAAACTTGCTCAGTGAAACGTTATGCCTGGTAGTGTAGGGCATTGAAAAAAAAAAAAAACAAGTCCAATGCTATTGTTACGCTTGAGTCTTATTTAGTTGTTGTCCTCCAGGCTCTGATGTTTGTTGCGCACCGTTGTTGTCCCTTGAAGTTTACGAGCTTTCGAATTTGGCCAGACGTAAAAAACTAAACAAAAGGCGACGTGCAAAGCGTAAATAGAGACAACAAGCGTTAGCAGGAGAGAGGAAGAGGCCGAGCGCTGTGACAGACACAGAGGCAAACAAACAATTAAGAGTGTGCAGCTATGTTAAAGGCCATACACACACACCCACACATCCACACACACTCACACACCTGCTCTCACAGCTTCACATGCAATTTGACATGTGAACACGTAGCGGTTGGCTGCCTTTCAATGCCGCTTCAAAGGCTCCTCTCGCACAAAGGCGCAAAAATTATGCGAAATAAAGCCGAAATGAAAAGCTCTGTCATATATTAAACAAAAAGGGCGCGACGCACAGACAATGAGGGGCGTGGCAGCAACAAATGCAGCTCAAATGGCAACTGCTTTGAGCTGCGCTTGTTAAGCGTTCATGTTAAAGTTAACATGCATGTTAGCCAAGAGTTTTGGTTTTGCTCATTTATGGCGATATCATAACAGAGAGATTAGGCTTGCTTAAGTTGATGTTAAAGTTAACATGCATGTTAGCCAAGACTTTTCTGTTCCCTCAGAACGAATTCATATGCCATGACTTTTTATCTCTGAGATACATTCGCTTTCAGATACATTTACTTTGAGTGCTGTGACTTGTTTTAAATTTAACATGCATGTTAGTGAAGGATTTTGTTTTGAATGATTAGAAACAGAAATATGTAACGGTAAATTAAGAGATGTTTTAGCTTGAAGTTGATATGCATGTTAGTCTAAGTTATAAGATATGCATAGAGATACATTTCATTTCAGATACATTTGCTGCAGTCAATCAATCGAAATGTTAGCCAAGACTTGGTTATGTTTGCTACATTTAATTAAAGTACATTTTAAGTATATTTCAATCAATGTCAGGGAACAATTGAGTATACAATGTGATCTCCTGCCAGCTGGTTTTCCTGCATTTAGCATGCTCTCAAATGGCTAGCAATGCTTGTTATTTTATGGTATATTCAATATAATTTCAAGATCCACAACGAGTTAATGCACTTTAAGATGTTTTGATTCTCTGGTGTCAATCTTAATTCACAAAATTTGTATAAATACTTGACTTGGCATTATAATTAAAGTGCTTTGTTCGGTTGTTGCAACGCACGGCGAGCTCATGTCTTGGGAAATTAGTCTTGAGATGCCCTAAAGCATCAAATGTCTTTCATTTATTAATCGCTGAGACATTTGTATTTAACTGAAATTATTGCCATTGTGTTGCCTAATGGCGTCAGCATAGAATTTGCTCTGCCTTCCAGCTATTATTCAAGTTGATGTGTCATCTATAAGGCATACTCAATGCACACACACACATACACATAGTACAAATAAACCCTTTTAAAATGTTCGTTTCGTGTGTGGAGCCATTTGCTTGGGCACATGTCATTTGGCTGAATCGGTAACTGTAGACTCTTGACTTGCCCGACAATGGACAGAAATTTGCGAACTTTGCGCTTGCCTGACATGTGTCCGATTTGGTCATTAGCTAAGCATATAACAAAGGATTGTCAGTATAAATGGCTTGTCAGCCACTCAGTTAAAGCTGAGGAATATTTTGAAGCTAAACTTTGTTTAGTTGCCTTTAAAATGGGACGTAGCTTAAAAGTATGCATAACAGTAGAGTTTATAAGAGAAGAATAAATTATCTAAAGTATTTATTATATTAAATTATTATTATATTTTTTTTATTATTTTGAAAAACCTTAGATTCTATTGATTTCTAGGCTCTATAAGTTTTAATTATATAATTTTTTATTTATTTTATATATGTATAATTTTAATATTTATTATATTTGTTATTATTGATTTTTTTGTTTTGACTTAACTATTTTAATTTATTATTATTTATTTTTTTTTTTAGTTTTTTCAGTAATTTTATTTTTGTTACTCATTTTTTGTTAGGCTCTTTAATTTCTACAATGCCTACAAGGCTTGAAGAGCTTAGCTCCAGTTTTTCGGGCTTTCTTTGTTAGCTAATTAAGCATGTGTTAGCTGTGTATGCGTGCCACGAGACACGTGGGTTCATAAACAATTGAGCGATAAATCCAGCGGCGCCGGCTTGTGGCCGTATATGAAAGGTTATCGACAGGAAGCTGCACATGGTCGCACCATGATGCCGCATGTGAGGCAGTGGCAGCCCATCCGGTGGCAGCACTCTGATGATGCTTGAGACACGGAAACTGTTTTAGGTGGCAGCAGACGGAGCTATCTGCCGACAGGAGTTGGCCACAAAAGAAGGCATCAATGTCACGTTCAGCTTGACGAGTTGCTTCAGCACTAACAGGGTGTTTATGGCTTTAAGCAGCATACACACACAACACACACACACAACACACACAACACACACACACGTACACACAACACACGCACACACATATACACAACACATAAACTAGGCAGACAAAAGGCAGCCGCCTACGACTGACTTTCAAGTGCAAAAAAAGGCCTTCAGCAGCTGGATAAAGGTTTGGGGTTGATGTGGGCTCAGAGGGTTTGGGGAGGCTGGGGCGTGTGACTGATGCTCTTGTATAGGCATTCAGGGTTGTTGTACTGTTATGTTGTTGCTGTGTTTGTCTGGCGCTCAAATGTTCATGCTGAAGTGCAGTTAGGCGGAAGTTGTTGCCCCGGCAACCAGTTTTTCTTTTATTCAGTATCCACTCATTTTTTTTTTTTTTGTATTTTCTTGTTGTTGTTGTGGACGATCCGCACTTAAAAGGGGTTTATCTGTTGATATTCAAGTTGGCTTCGCATTGTTTGCCGGCATATCAACAGCCCAGCTAGACTAAAGTTTCATAAATGAACACACAACAATGAACTCGATAAGCAGGCAACAATCTGTTTATTAAGAACTCTAATAGAGTCGGGTTCGAGCAGAGCGAAATAAATTTGTTATGCAGAGTGGTTGAAAGAAATACATATACAAACATATAAAGTTATATGTAAATATATGTGCAATTTCTTATAATATTATGAAGCCAATGAATGAATGGACCTAGAAATTAATATAAAGATTGTATTCAAGCATTTGAGGATTAGTCAATTCGCACAAAAGTCTTTAAGCCTCAAGTTTTAGAGTTCACGCAATTTTTAAAATTCTTCAAATGACGTCAATTATCGTTGAATCGAGTTATATGTGTATTTAATCATACAGCAAAATTCTTTCTATGCCAAATCTTGCATCATAATTAATAATGCAGAAAAGTGTTAAGAAAGATACACAAAAAGATCTGCATACCTCATTGTTTGCCTCAACGAATTACTTGCGATGTCAATAATATGCATAGTATATCTTATAGTCGTCTCAGGCAACTGAAATTTTTTTCTTATCTTTAACTTCGTAGCAGCTATCAAAGTGTAAGGTGAGGCCACATGAGCCTTGTGCGGCCATAAAAAGCGCAGCAGAGCACACATGTGCATGAGAGAGTGAGCAAGAGAAAACAAAGAGACTGAGATAGAGGCAGCGACGAGAGAGACCTGGAGGTAAATGAAGAGATAGTGAGGTGAAGTCAAGCACAGACAGGAACCTGGCTTATCAGCTGCATGTTTGCCAACGCCTTGAGCACGTGCAGTCGCCTGGCGCCTGTTGGGTATGCAACGATTTTTGCACGCACTGCTATAGGCGCTGCGTATGCATGTGTGTGTGTGTGTGTGTGGCCATGTCGCAAATTAAAATCAAGACAGCAGCTAGCAACATGATTGATTACTGCTATTTTTTGTGGCAGTGGAAGCAGCAGCAGCAGCAGCAAAAGTTCAATGATTTATGCTTTTTCTTAGTTTTATGCTGGTCTACTAAATGATTGTTTTTTGCTGCTGCTGCTGCTGCTTCTTACACTATTTTGCACTTTTAATGTATTTTTTGACAAGTCATGTTCATAACTCAGTGTCCTGTAAAATTTTCTACAAGTGACGCCCACACACACACACACAATGAAACTTTTGCTGCAAAGTTGAAGTGCAAAGTTAGCTTTGGCCAAGCTTTTTAGCCATTTGCTGTGTGTGTGTGTGTGTTTGAGTTTATTTGTGTTTATTTCTTGTCAGGCAAATCATTTGTCAAAAAACGCTGCAAAACTTTTGGTTGGCTGTTTGCTGTTGACAAGCCAAAAGTTACGTCAATTTGTATTAGCCAAGTTTGCGCCTGGACCAGAAAACTTCAAGTGGCCAAAACTGAGATTCGAGCCAATGCTGACGATATACCAACAAATATATACATGCATATATATAGCAGTGTATTTTCAAATCTATTTACCAGCTCCACTTGCATTTAACTTTTAAACTTCAGCAAAAAATAAATAAAACAAAAAGAAGAAAATATTTATTTCTGAAGCAACAGCTTCAGATAAATACATGAAAGTTTCTGACAGGTGCAAGCGACTGCTCAGCTCTAACGTGGCCAAGACCAAAGAAAATTGAATTTTTTCTGTTTTAATTAGAGCTCAAAATCTATGTAAAAAAATTGCTTGAAATGTAATCAAGGAAAGACCCGAAATAAATCATCTTTATATATGTTTTATAAAATTTGCTTATATTCCATATTCCATACCAATTTGTGAGTTGGTATTTAACAAAATTAATTTTGTAGTTCAAAGTTTTACCTATGACAACTACACATGGCACTTTGGCGAGAATTAATTATCTTAATGCTGCCCCAAAGAGTTGAGGAAAACTTTTGTCAACTGCTGTTTGTCATTGTGCCGTCAACAGGCTGCATCTGACAGATACTTTTATGCATTTAATTGCAAATGGTAGCTGCGCAGCGAGGCGCTGCATGTTGCCAGTTGCCAGTTGCCAGTTGCCAGTTGCAAGCAAACCAATTTCAATTTCATGCCACTCGGCGGCTCTCAAGTGTTCCAGCACGAAGCGGGCCCTGTCTTTTCCTTTCTCGAAGGCAGCATCTGTAGACAGGCACTTGATGAGCTGCACTTTTCAGCTGTAGCTCAAAATGGTGAAGGCAGCCAACGTTTCAGCGTTTCAGGGTTTCAGCCGCTTCTTCAAATGAATTAACACAAAAAATTAACTCAACAACAGCTCTGAAAACTTGGCCAACTGTGCTGTGAGCCAAGAACAATTCTCTCAGTGCCTGTGCTGGGCGAAACAGGTTGTAAGAAATAATTAATTAAGCTAATGACTTGATAGAAATTTTCGCAGTGCACGCTAAATGATTTGTGAAAAGCCAATTTTATGCTAGTAATCGTACTACTCTCTATATATGCGAGTTAACTCTATTGCTGACCATCGAAACTTGGGCCTTGATTGGGCTTTAATTGAGGTGAATTAATAGACTAGGAGAATTGAATTGGAAATAGAGGCAGGAATTGTTGAGCATTAACAGCAGCTTAAGCAAAATCTAATTACATTTCAATATTTTATATTTTAATATTTACAATATAGTATTAATATATATATTATTATTATTTCTTAATATTTATTTATTTTCTTATTTCATTTTTTATTTATTTATTATTATTTTCTTTTATTATTTATTTCTTATGTATTATTTTTTGCATCTCGTCCCTTAACTGTTGTAAGAGACTGTTCATAGCTAGAAATTATCGTGAAATTTTCTGGAAGTGTCATTACGTATTTGTTGCCTAACCTTGTAGTTGGATAATATATATATATATATATATATGTATAATTTTGTATACTACATGTGTACTATATGGATTTGGTGCTCAACTGAATACCAAATGAATTTGTTTGACTGCATCAATATTTAGCGCTCGGAGAACGTTTAGCAGGCAAGACTCGACAATTGTTCAATTTACAAACTGCGTAGTCTGCGACGATGTGACTGCTCACTCAGCTCATTTGCATTCTCTCTTTCTCTAAGAGTATAATTACTATATATATAGATATAAATATATACATCTCTATTATTGTTTGCATTTAGAAATGACAAAAACGAAATCTACAATTGAATGCTTTATAGTAATTAACATTGGCTCGTGGCAAAAATGAAACATAAGAATTAATTAAGATATGTTAAAATATTAATTGTATTTGCTTGATTTAGCAATTACTTAAACAGAACTGTGGAGAATTAACAAAGTCATTAGTGAAGAGGAAGGCGGAGCTGGGCTCTCGTTCCTGACTAAATTATAGTTGTGCTTATGACTCAGTCAAGGGCCGTGAGTTGAGTTCGTAGTTAATTTTTAGTAATCAGTGGGTTTGGGGGTACCTCGTTAGATAAGCATATAAATACAGGTTCCAGTACGTTTAGACCAAAGTGGGCCAAGTTTTTGAAAAAGATTTTAATATTAGTTGATGTTATGTAAATGACAATAATGCTTGCCTAAACACATAACTATATACATAATATTAAATTGATTTAAAGTCAAAATAATAATATTTTGTTAGACTTGGCATGGATCTCAAAAACTGTATTAGGTACGATCCTATATATAAATATATATAATTTGATAGATTTGGCTAAACTATATTGTAGAGAAAATCTGAAATATATTGAATAATATATGTATCAAATATATATTTTAATTCTGTAAAGTTGAACAAACGATCATATTATATCTCGAGATCTTTAAGCTTTACATATTTTTACATGTGAAGCGCTTTATTTAAATTTTATTTACATTATTTACACGACTCTTCGTTTTGCCTTTTGAATTGAATTGCATATTTTTCCAAAAGTCATTCTCGCTGAGTATCGATGTCATTATAGTTAAATATCGATACCATTATCGATAGTTAACCAAAGTGCTATCACCTCTAATATATATTTCTCATAGGTAAACGCATATTTAGAAATGATTTTCTTTCTGATTTCATCTGTCGATTCAATCAACATTTCAATAAAACAAACTAAATTTGAGACTGGATCTGCTTAAGGTAAGTGAGTAGAAGTATTATGAAATGACTGAGAGTACTCTACTTATTCACTCAATATTAGTTTTACTCATATATATCTTCAGCTACTTTCGTAACTAGTTTCTTTAACTTAGTTTCCTGTCACCTAATTAGATTTATATCAATATTTTCGTTCAAGTTCAGGGTCGTTAGTTAGTTTTGGATAGGGATTTATCCTTGGGCTATGCGTGTGCTTTGCCCCAATTTCGCCCAATTGGGGTCATTTGTTTTGATTTCCCCTGGCCACAAATCAAACACACACACAAAAAAAAGAGCTAAATGCATTTTAATTGAAGTTTTGCGTGTGACCAATAAATAAGCGCCCACAACCCACAGCCACGCCCAATTGGCAGCCACTGGGCTGCAATTTGCCAGCTGTCAGTGGCCATGCAAAAAATATGTTTGTTGCCACGACACAACAACAACAACAAAAGAGAAAAAGAATAATGCAAATTGCACATACGCGGGCTGCAGTGTTTTCTTTTCTTTTTTTTTTACAGGGGTTGGGGCTTGTTAGAATTGAATGCAGGGCAGCCAAGCTGTCAGCGGCTTTGCATTTTAAGCCGGGCCATAAAGATAGCGCACAGCTAGAGCTTAACAATAAATACCAAATAATTGTGGCCCATAAAAGTTAAGTTGTTAATTGCTTTGTTTGCTTCGCGTGTGCCATCGTATTCAATGAAAACCTTTGACGAGTTGTTGTTGCTGTTGTTGCTGTGGGTGTCAATTCTCGGGCATATTTTATTAAACGCGATTCCGAAAAACTTGGCCCGCAAAAACAATGTTAAATAATTCATTCCACACAAAATGCTGAAAGTTTTTGCGTGAGAATTTAGCCATATTACACGTTAACACCACGGAGAGGGGGAGGCTGGGAGGTGGGAGGTGGGAGTAGTTTTATGCATAGCGAGAGGCAGAAAGAGAGAGAGAGTGAGTGAGGTAGGTGGCGAGGCGTGGTTGAATCCGACAAGGCTGCGTGTTAAGCCGGAAATGAAAATTCTGTTAATTGCCATGAAGTATGCAAAGTATGGCCAAAGTTGTTGATGTTGCTGCTGTAGTTGTTGTTGTTGTTATTGTTGTTACTGTATCTATCGATAATAACTGAGCAACTGCCTGTCTGTTATCTGTGGCCCTCACTCACGCTGCGGCTCTCAATTCGGTACCATCAAGTTTTTTCCAGCAAAACTTTTTGCAATGTCAATGAACTTCAATGTGGCCGGCAGGCAGGCAGCTAAACGCGGCCATAATGGAAAAGTCTTGTACAGTAAACACCCATCGAATGCAATTTATAATTATTTAATGAGTTATTGCCCAGCTGTCCAGGCATTAAAACAAAAAACAAAAAAATACTCGATTTGAGCTAAGTGCTTTGGCCAAGTCCTTTAAAGTATCCCAATTAATTTGAATGGTAGCTATTAATAGAGTAATATAAATAAATCGATTTCGGGGATTTGCTGAACTTAAATGGGAATTTGTTGAAGATCTATTGTTTGATGAAAATAGAAAAAAATAGGAAAGAGATACATATAAATATATCTATAAGTATAGACATATCGATGATTTCAGATATATGTATAATTCGTGTTATATTAAGAGATGATTAAATATATTATAAAGATGCAGGTGGAATATGTACATATAGGATACTTTAGAGTATATAGACAGGATATAGGATATATCCCATCATATATACATATATGATATATGATATTGGCTATTGGATATAGCATATATGAAAATATAGGATATAGGTAAAGATAGATCTATATATGTAAACTGGTATTATTGATATAGATAATTTTATTGATATATGAATAGATTAGAAATTGATCAAAGCTTTGCGCACGTAAATTCCTTATATATTTTTTAAATGAATATATTTTATATACACAATTTCTTTCAGCTTCTCTCTTTCAGATTCAATGGATATGATTCTTTGTTTTGGAATTGAACTTTGATATTCTATGAATATATTAAAAAAAAAAATAATTTTCAAACTTATATTAATTTGAATTCCTATCGGATTGTGATATCATTCATTGCATATTGCTGCAATAAAAGGTTGAGTCAACAATTTTTGTTTCTGTTTCATCAACGTTTTCAATTGGAATAATTGAATCAGCATTTCGATCGCTGGGGTCATTTTTATGGCAATCTCCGATGCGTCAGATTAGGTGGATAAAGTTCTCTTCGCTATAGAAAATATCGCAAAACTAATTACCATAACTATCGTCGACAGCTGCATAGGGGGGCGTGGCATCGCCAACTAGGCCCGTCGAGTCCACAGTATCGCCCGCAACGGCAACTGCATTGGCAAAGGCCAAGGTGGTGGCAGGAATAGCCGGCGGCTGGTCCTGCTGCTCGATGGAAGTGGGGGACGTGGCGCCAAGCGTCGAGGCGGTGGGGCTGTGCGTGGCTAATTTAAATTCAGTCTCAAGTGTTTCCCAGCCGGAGCCATCGGCCTCTGCATTGACTAGATCCAGCATGCTGCTGCGCTGTGTGGTGCTCTCCAGCGACAGCTCTGAAGTGGTGCGAGTGGTGCGTGTGGTGCTGCCGCCAGTTGCCGTTGGCTGCGCAGTGCTGGGCAGCGCTGTGCCGCAGTGCTGCATGGCCAGGCAGCTGAACAGCAACAGCTGCAGCAGTGGCAGCTTCAGTGGGCGTGGCATCGTTCCAATACGCGGAAGAAGAAGACTCACTCGGTTTCTATGTTGATTTTTGTTTGTGCGAATTTGTTGTTATTGTGCGCTGTGTTTTGCACCACGGTGCAGAGCAAAGCTTATTTTATTTGCTTACTTTTGCAACTGTTGTTGTTGGTTTGTTTGTTTTGCTGTTTGTTGTTGCTATAACATTTTCTTTTTAGCTATTTTTTTGTTGTAATTTTTTTTAGTTTTGCCTAGCTAAAGTTTTTCTAAATGCTTAAATGATTTCCATTGTTACACTGTTACAAAAAATGTTGTAAAAATATGTATTACAATTTATGTTGGTTTTTATGTTGTTGTTGTTGTTGTGTTACTTATTGTTGTTGTTGTTGTTGATTCACTAGTTTTGCGCACTTTCTTATATTATATATGGGAAAAAAATACATTTCCATTCACAGCTGTCGCTTTATATCATAATTTATTGCATTTCATGTTTTGTCTTTTGCATTTATTCTCAATTCTTCTTTGCTTGGTTCTCTTTGGATCTCCCTTTGTTCTGACGCTTTCTTTTGCACGCCGAGTTCAATGCGGTTCAATCTTTTAAACATGAGGGCGTGGCAGCTGCAGTTGTCGACGCATCAAAATATATATACCCTGCTCCTTCTCTCTAACTTTCTTGCTTCCCTCATGTCTGACCATATAAATAAAAATTATAAATGTGAACTTATAAAAACTGTAAGCAGCAAGAACAACAAAAAGAGGTAAAGGAAAAAATACTTGTAAAGCGCTTGCAATAAATTGACGAGCCCAGCGTCTGTTCCGCTGACATGTGTGCAACAGCTGCCGGCACTCGCAGACGACTTCATGCCTCATGTCGCAAAAAAAAGCTGAGAGATTTAAAGCGCAAGTTGGCCATAGGCGACACAAGTGTACACTACGTCAAGTTGAAGTAGTTGTTTATCAAATTTGACAGTATAAAGCTTAGGACCTGAAGCGATGTTCCCCTCTCTCCCTATGTCTGTCTCTCTCATTATTATTATCACAAAACTATCTCAAGTCAAGAGTAGAAAGTAAGAAAAAAATAACAATTTGATATGTTTATTAACAAATAACAAAAGCTAACTCTATATGGATAAATAGCCCATTACTTAGAGCTTAGCTCGCATAGCGTGCTCTTAAGCTGCTCATAGATAATCATGGTAAATGGGTTGCTTTTCAATGCTAAATATACTAATTTGTAGTCTAAAATTCATTTATTTACCTATCACTTATCACTCAATCCATTCGACAAACTAGTCTCCCTAACTGGTCTCTAATAATTGGTTCAATAATCAATAAGCTGCTGATACAAAGAACTCAACCTAAGCTGCACATATGCTGGAGCATCCGAGCATTCAAAGCTGTTGAGGTCAAAAGGCAAATGCTGTTGGCTGTCCATCCAGCTGCCAATCCAACTGGGCTAATTATCCACAGCGACGACGACTAACCTAGTCCAACAACTGTCAATCATGCACACTGAGTGCAGCAGCTAATATGCCCCAACCTAGGCAGTTAACTGAGCAAAGAAAGAGTGAGAGAGAGATGGAGTGGGGCGGTGGCGGGTGGTTACTGACTGAAGGGAGCTGAACAAAGTGCAAATTACAGTGCGCTCGTGCTGATTCATTGAGAACTGGCTCGGCACGCCATGTGCTTGGGCTAAAGTGTTGCCCGTGACTGTTGAGCAGCCGGTGCTAATTAGCAGCTCATCAAACTGCAGCCGCATGCAACAGAAATAAAAAAACAACAAAAATGAAATAGAAATAAAAAAACAAAGGAAGAATAAACTTCAGCTTGGGCTGCTTACGCGTTACCATAAAAATTATCAATAAAACAAAATATTCGCATAACAAAATGTGACACATAAAAGACGGACGCACAGACAGCCGGAATGAGAGCGCACTAAAAGATAGATATCTATATATATAAATATAAATAGTAGGCTGACTATATCTGTGACCATAAAAAAGATATTGGAAAACGAGTTGACGTGCTTTGGGTCTCTGAAAATTGGCCAATCAAGCTTCAATTGTTGGACCTTTTATGGGCCAAAGACGGGTAGCGGACATAGCTTATAAAATGGCAAGTAGTGCTTGGAAATGATTAACTAACAGATACCCTGCAGAGTGGGATATGGGAATAGTAATAGACAGCTATAACTTAATTTGATCAACTCTGGCTTAAAGATAACATACAGACATATGTGCAGTGAGATAGAGATGGATGGTCAAGTTAAAGATACTTGGCTAAAACTAACTCTTAACTTTGCAGTCCAAACCAACCTAGTGCTTCTAGGGTATATAAATAACTAAGCTTCTTTCACATATACATATATTTTATATCATAACAATAAACGATAATAATATATAAATACTAAAGCTAATATCCGACGTAAATGCGCGAGGGCCGGCTATTTTTTTTTTTTTTCAGGGGTCAATTTGAAGAATTTGATTCGCAGATAGCAGTGAGCGGTCGCTGCGGCATGTGCCGTGTGTGTGATTGCAAATGTAATTGAAAAATTACCCACAGTTTGCTGTCAAGTGCAGAAGAACGCATGGCAGAACATGTGTGTGTGTGTGTGAGTATGTGTATATATGAGTGTGACCCAATAAATGGACAGTATGCAGATATCCACACACACACGTTGATGTCGTGGCGAGTTCTCTTTTTTTGTATGGTCGATGGTCGTTTTACGAGATAAGCTCCATTATGCTTGTCATACACATAAACAATAATAAGCGACCTTTTTGCGAGTGAATAAGTGAGAGTGTGCGTGTGTGAGTGAGTGAGCGAGTGTGCGTGTGTGATTGATAAAAAGTGAACAAACATATTATCGTTTTACCAGGTAACACATTTTATAGCTGCCTGCCTCTAACTCGCTCTATAAACGGAAGTAGAAGCTGCACAGTTAGTAGGTCACATAAGCCTAAGCCGATTTCCTATTGTATTCTGAACAAACATATAAATAAGCACAGAAATATGTATATATGTTTACAGTATATGGCTTTATAGAGCACAGCACAGTAACTGAAGGCAAAAGTATGTGGGCGGGCGTCTTTGTTGCCAGGCCGTGAATGTGTGTTAAAGTGTGTCTCAAGTGCCAATAAATATCATCTAATTGGGCACTCAAGTAACTGAAATGAAATGGCTACAAATTGAGCTGATATAACGATGGGCAAAGGCTTTCAAGCTGAAGATTAAATATGTTAAGCTGAAGGTATTTTTCACACAATATTATGATTCACACATATTTAACTAATCATTTCTATGACAGCTCTATGAGAGAGTAATGGTTTTTCGTTCGTATTCATATATGTTATTTCCTCACTCGAAAGAAGCATCTGTATGAAATTTCATAGAGATAACTCCACAACTGACCGAGTTCACATAGGCAGTCGACTGGTCTGAGCTGCTCTTAATGCATATTCGATAGTTTGGGTTTTCTAAGCAGCCATTGCCGAAAAGGGAACACTGCTTCGATGGCATTAATAGGCGTGAGACTGTTTGATAACCCACATATTAACGCACTCCAGCATTCGCTTTCGAAAAACCCAAATCAAATACTTCCAACACACTTCCTATGCATACGGCGACAGCGAGAATGTTTATTTAGTTGTACAATGTTTATTTTTTCTCTTACACATTGAAGCGATTTTTATGAATGGCCCACATTGTGTACTCTATATTTGTGTATGTGTATCAGAAAAAGTTTGTTTGTTGTTTTTAGCGACTTGCTGAGTGTTGTTAATTTGTTAGCTAAATTAACGAGCAATTGTCGAATTATGACTGGTATTTCCATGGCTAAGGTTAGTGCACTAGGGATATCCCTACACATCCCTAGACACACACACAGACATATGTCTAGGAATATATATATTTATATAAAGCTGCATATATATGAGTGGCTGCGCATGCACGGCAAACAGGATGCAGGATATGCGAAAAATCAATAGAGCCGAAGCCGGGCTGTGCACGTGGTGCCCAGAGCACCCTTTGCCAAAATATACCAATAGCGATTCGCAGCGCGACGAGACACAAGAAACGGGCACACAGCGAATGCAGTCTCTGCTTCTTTAAGAATTGTGTCAGCTAACTGTGCTTTATCATGATATAAATACACTTATTGTTCTATTTGTGTTTATTCTTTGTCAGACATTCGCGTTCTTTTGCTAAATATGCTAAATTATGGTATAGTTGCGAGCAAGACAGAGCGACGGTGACAGATACAGATACAGCGCGCACGAGAGAGAGAGGAGGGAGAGAGAGAGATGCAAGGGGAGACACAAAACTCAAGCTGGGCTTCTTTCTTGGCAAGCATGAGGCGCTGTAGAATGTCAACAAAACGCAATGGGCACTCGCGCTCGCTTGCTCTCACCCTCTCTCGCTCTCAGGCACTCCGCTGTTGTTCTGTGTTACATGCTACTCTTTCATTCCGCTCTCTCGACTCGTTTTGAGCGAATTTGCCTGGCCTTTGGGCTGCGTACTGTTTTTTTTTTTTTTTATTGATTTCTTGAAAGGTACACAAAATGCGAATAACAACAACAACAGTGCTGCGAACAAAGGCAACAACAACAAGAACAACAATCACAAGAAGATTAATGGGCGCACTATTAAACACTATATTTATATCTATTTATACACATAGAAATAGATATTCAGGGTTTTTTTTAATGATTTAGTTTTGTATCTTATTCACGCACTTTTATTGCCATAATTTTTTGCGAGTTGTAAAACGTTTGGATTTTTGGCACATATTTTTGGGCACAAATATATTTTTATTTAGCTGTATATTGTATCTTGAGTGTTTGTTATCAGATACTCTGCACTTGCCACATATCAGAATGCACAACTGTTTAAACAGCTTATATTTCAATTAAGTTATAATAATAAATATTTCATTCTTTTGTACCCAATTTGTTCGCCGTTGCCGAAAAAAAGGCGGCTGCTGCGCAGAGAATTTTTCCAGGCGCTCACTCGCACTATACAAATTTCACAGTTTTGTTTTCTTTTGTTTTGTGTTTTGCACTTATTTAGTTACTTTTGAGATTTACGAACAGCCGAGATGTGACTTTGCTTTGTGCGCATTTCATTGAAGGTTTTATTGAAGTTTTTAAAAAATGTTTGCCTAGTTTTTGCTTAGGCCACAATCAGAAAAACTGAAGCGCAACGAGACGGCGGCCACAGCGACGGCGACTATGATGACAGAGACAGACAACACATACACGGGCGACTGGTACAACGTCAAATACATTCGCCGCCGTTGGCTGTGCTAATTCGCCGTGGTGCGGCATATGCGGCAGCTGCTATTACTGCTGCTGCTGTTGCTGTGAGAGAGCGAGAGCGTTTGTTTTTCTTGCATGTGTGCGTGCAAGTGACTCGCCAGCTCTGAACAAAAATGCGAGTGCAAACGGGAAATTCGGTTGTTAGGGAATTTTATTTTACGCGCGCTTTTGAATTGTGGGATATTTGCTGCTGGCTGATATCAAAAGCAATAAATGAGAATTAAGAAGTTTTATTGAAACAAATAGCAACTGAAAATGTTATTTAATTATTAATTTACATAATAATAAGTTATATTATTAAGCAGCGAAATGTGCAATAAGCTGTGTGTGTAATTATTTCGTAGAACAGCAAAAATTGATATAGTGATTTGGAGGTACGAGTTATGTTTAATAAAGTTTAGTGCGTGTTGTATTGTTATATGAATATATGAATAAATATGAAGTATTCTGAGAATTTTAGTAGAGTTTAAATGTATTTAATATTTTTAAAACATTTATGCGAAACATTTAAACCATATTATTTCATACACTGCACTTGGGCATAGCAAAATATATTAAAATACACTTAAGACACAGACACTTTTAAGCTCTTTAAAATACTGCCTTTCATTGCATGTGACAAACTCAGCTAGTTTCTGTGAGCAATAACAAAAGGACTTGCCTAACTGCCTGCTTATTGCCCATTAGGTTTCGCTTTATAAACTACATTGTCTGTGTGACACTACATGGCATACAATGGTTGGCTATTTAGTAAGCCCCCATCACAAAAGATACATCATTAGGCATTATGTTAAAATTACCTGCCTATGCATAAAACCACTTGAAAACTCATTACAAAAGCTCCACAGCGACGCTTACATAATACACACGTATATATATGTATATATGCTTAGTTGGGTATGGGCAAAGGGGTGGCTCAGACTGTTAAAACATTTTGCACCATTGGCCACAAAAGTAGGCGCTGCAAAAGTTGGCCACAAGGGCGTTAAAGCACTTAGATTTATGTCGCCCGATACACGCGCCCAATACACACGCACACACAGATACATACACACAGACACACACACATACACACACATACACACACACATACACACAGTCACGACTTTGACTCGTTTTATGCATTTAATAAAAACTTTCACTTCAGCTTTTCGCAGTTTCCGCCGCGCTGCATGGGAAACTTTTCTGCGCCTGCATTGAAGCCAAGTACTTAAAAAGCAATTTCCATGCAGCATACGAAACACAGAAAGAAAAAAAAAAATGATATGGAGGCAGAAGGGCTGCCACTGCCACGCCCAAATATTAATGAAATGATTCGAGTGGAGTTATGCTTATGCTTGAATCTACTTAATTTTTTATTTCATTTCTCTTCTTGTGTTGTTGTTTTAAATAATATGTTTGTGGCTTATTAAAAAGTTAAAATCGCCTGCTTTTTCTCTGAGGTGTTGCAAGCCTAGCTGTGTGTCGATGCACGAAAAAAAATCATAAAGCCCATCAAAATAATGTTAATTCATTAAGTGGCCATAACTTGCTCGGGCGCCCAAGTGTAGGCTATAAAAATTTTACGCCCAAAAGGCAACCACAGGGCTGGGGATGGCTGTGTATGGAGGTTGAGGGGTTAGGGGGTTAGGGGGTGGGTGCAGCTACTGGATTTCCAGTGGCAGCCACAACATCATCGAGTGGTTCTTAAGGAGCCGTTAAGCATGGCAGTTGGCAGCATTGTTGGCGCCTTAGGTTAACTTTCGCTTTGCCGGGAAAATGAATGATTTTTATTTAGATTTTATGGGCAGCTCAGAGTTGCTGCTGAGGGCTGTTGGTAATTAGAGTCCCGCTCAGGCCAGGTGTGTATCATGCCATAGCAATAGCGGTAACAGCAGCAACAATAAACTCGAAAATTATGTGAATGAGTTTCTTAACTTATTTTCGACTCAGCCAAAGCTGGCCCCAAAATAACGAACAATTTTTATATATATAAAATGAAAATAAAAATAAAAAGTAAAGTTGCCCCAGTCGGTTTTAGGCTCTCAAGATTTATATCTGGCACATGGCAGGCGATCCACCGATGGCGGTGCAGGTGAGACAGGTGAGGCAGCCGTGCTGCTGGGCCATCTAAACCACCAACGAGTAAAACAAACAAAAAGCGAAACGAAACAAACAGGCAAAGTTAAATGAACAACTTTTGTGCATTATTTATCTGCAAAGTGGAAATATGAGCACTAAGAACAAATACGATCAAATGGAGCTTCAAGGCGGACGACTGTGAGATGCCCTCTAAACGACTTGGCGAGAGATTTATATACAAATTTTTAGTCTAGGGCAGATCTAGTGAAAGTGAAATAGAGACAGACAATGAATGAGAATAGAAGAGGGAGGAATCAGAATATGAAAAGAGAGGGAGAGATATATCGGTGGATCGAGTTAAAGAGAGAAAGAGAGAGAATGAGAGAGAGAGAGAGAAAGAGCAAGAGAGAGAGGAAGTGATCAAGAAAAAAATCTCAAGAGAAAAGAATCTATAGCTCAAGTAAGTGTGCGAGAGGGATGACGCGAAAAAGAAGGACGGAGAGATAGAGAGATAGATCAATAGATTGAGCTCAAGATAGAGAGATCAAAGTAGAAAAAAGAGACATATAAATTGAGAGGGATAGAGAGAGATAGAGAGATAAAATAGAAGAAGAGACACATAGAGAGAGGTATAAAAAAGATAAATCAATATTGAGAGTCAGACAGAGAGAGAAAGAGATCTATATATACATAGGGAGAGAGAGATGGAGGGGGAGATAGGGGAAATGTGAGAGAGTATCTATTCATACAAAGAAGAGTAAGGCAAGGTTTTACAAATATTTGTAGCTAAAAAGCTTTTAGCTTTATTCAAATAAAGAGCTAAAGACTGAGAAGGAGCTTCAATAGTAAGCTATTCTCTTCAATATTCCTTTTATTATTCTCACATATTTGACTAGACTTCAAAACTTCAAGACTCCAATGTTGTTTGTTCGAGCATACCCTGCTGTGCATTGACTGCGTACAGGGTATATGAAATCATAACCACAATACTGCGGCATAATGGAGGCTCTGCTCAGACATAGCCAACAGCCTGCCAGCAGCAGATGAAACCACGCTGCCACTTGGCCTGCCTCACTGACTCCCTGACTGATTATGAGCTTTCTCTGTCTGTGTGTGCTTTGTGTGTGAGTGTGTGTGTGTGTATGTGGTAGTCACTCATTTAATATTTTATGACTTATCTCTTTTCTATTAAGATATTTTAATGCACAAGCGAAAAATGTGTTAAGCAAAACCCACAAGACGAAGCTCAGCCTCAGCCTCAGTGCCCATAAAATCTAATAAACATAAGTCAGTGTCTGTCATGAAAGCATGTGTGTGTGCATGTGTGTGTGTGTGTATTGTATATTGTTGTGGTTAGAGTATATTATGAAGCTACGGCTCTATGCGCCTCAACGTTTCAGGCTTTTATTGATACGCTGCTTAAAATTTACAGCTTCTGAAGAAGGTTTACGAGGTGGGCGCTGGTGGAGTGGGTTGGGGCGTAGCGTAGCCCCGCCGGCTGCGATTTTTAATATGCATTAAAATTAATAAGAACACGTGTCGTGCTCCAGCGTTGGTCGTCGTCGCCGCACTTGTCGCAGCATCTCGCATCTTCATAATTCCATTTTATCGCGCACAAATTTTTATAGCTACGCCGTGGGCGTCGATTTCTTGAAATAAAGCTACGGCGTAGTCCTTGCCGTGTATCCTTGTGCTCGATCTGCCCGGCTACGCAAATAATGTGTGCAAGCATTGTGTCGTTGATTTTGACGCCATTTTGCTGGGTTGTTAATTTTATGCTCATGAGATAAGAAAATTGCGACAAAAACCCTGGAAAATTGCCCCAAGGTGGGCGCCAAATATCGTCAACAATTTATGAATACCCAATTTCGCATTCGCATTCGCATTCGCATTGTATGTCGCATAATATGTATTACTTTTTGGCATATTTTTCTTTTATTTACATGAGATATATGATATACATATGCTTCGCTTGCTTATCAAATTGTTGAGCCATAAACAGTTTGTCGAGTTGATTATGTCAGATGATTCATTTGAGTTTCGTGTCTAGCCGCAGGAGTTTTGCGATTAGAGTTAAGGTCGTGCCAGGTAGCAGTAGTCATTCTAGTCTTGATATAATTTAATGAACTTAAATATGAAACTTTAGCGCATGCCCGACTAGGAGATATCCTGCAACGGCGCAGAGCTGTTTTATCACTTGTTGTCTGGCTCGATTATTATCGATAATAAAGTGATTGTAAGAGATATCGTTATTTAATAATAATATATTTTTCAAGGGGTCTAACCTCTCGAAGTTTCTCAACAACTCATCACATAGACCTGCTAACTCGGTCTCTCTCAGCTATAGCAGGGACTACGTGCAGCGGCAGCTATATTCGTCTCATTCTCGTGATGTACCAATTTGAGTTTATCAGGAAGCGTTCTGCCAACTTGGGTAAGAACTCCGATACACGGCACGTTATATACATACGTGCTACGATATACATATATACTTTTTTACATATTTTAAAGAATTTGAATAGAATTGATCTGGCAATCAGATTTCTTTAAAGAAATTCATGTATTATATTTAGATAATTTTTTACGTCATTCTCATAATAATAATAAAAAAAATTAATAAGTAAATTCGAATTACTACTATTTTTTGTTCAATATCTATCAATCTCTAGCGATAAGCAAAAAGCAATTTCTATAATTCATTCAAGCAGTTTTGGTGTACTCAAGCGAGTCATTGTCTCTTGGAACTCTGCTCAGAGTCAACACCAAAATAATCAGCTATCGACTTTAATTTCAAATATGAAAATGACATAATTAACTTAATAGTGAAATTTCCCGAATACAGAATAACTATTTGCATAAGTAATTGTGTTCGATTTGACATCTATGAATTTGGTCAGCAATTTGCCGGCGAGTCCTGCCCAATTTGAATGACAGAGACCCAGGTCAAGTAATTGCCATGGGCTCAATAATTCGATTGGGTTGCTCGGCTCAGTTGAGACTTGTCAACATATAATTTGAGGTGCATGGCAAACAGATGCATGCCTGTGCGTGTGTGTGTGTGTCGAGTCCGGTTGACTACGCTGGCTACCTGACTCTGCTCGCCACTTGGCAATATTGCATTTTGGCCATGCGCCTGTGGCCAGCGCCTCAGCTGGGGCTTATGATTGTGCATTTCTGGCTTTTGGCTGTCGCCTTTGACGGGTTAATAACCGAATGCAGCCTTTGAATTCAGTTCTCTAACTTAATTGAAACTTACAAATCTTGTGCAGGCCAGGGGACATTTCACAGCTCAATGAATCGATAAACATAATATGTTTCAAGTTCAGCCATTTCAGTCTGATTCTGTATCTCTGATTCAGTATTTATTGAGATTTGAAAAAATAATTTTTAACTGCAGATAAATCATTTGAGTTCTTTTGGCATATTCAAGCAAGGATGGAAATTCATTCAATTTGATGCTAATAATAATTGCTAAAGATTTCATTCAGCTCAGCTGTTATCCATGGCATATCTATAACAGTTATAAGCTATAGGGTTAGGGTATTTCCTCAGTCAGATACTCTCTATCTTGTTTTACTTTTCTCTAACGAATTCTACTGCTTAAAAACTTTCTTATCTTTGAAACACAATATTCCAAGTAGTACAACAGGGTATTTAATCCATATCCGATTACTATATATATTTTCTTGTCAGTTTTATAAATGTATCTGCCAGGATATTAAATTCTTAGCACACACACATACATATACATGTGTGGCTAGAGATGGCTGAGCTATGCTGTTGCTCTTTGTAAATGTGGCTATAATAAAATTTTCGCTTTACTGTTAAACCTCCGGCGAAATTTGCGGTCCGTTGATCAAAAACAAAATTAGTTGCATTACATCAACAGGAGCAGCAGCAGCAGGAGTAGCAGTAGCAGCAGCAGGAGCAGCAGCAGGAGCAGCAGCAGGAGCAGCAACAATGGCCAGCATCTGCAATAATAGCAGCGTCAGCGGAAATTGTTTCATTCGCTGGCCCCGCGCCACGCCCCCGCAGGCTCCTTGGCCCGCTCAGCAGCAGCGACAGGCAACGCTTTGGTGGCTCTGAACAAATATTACTCATACGCACCGTGACCGCACAAACACAGGAGAAAAAAGAAGCGTAGCTACGCGTCACAGGTGGGCGTCATATACCATCGTCACGCCCACACACACACACACACACAGTCAGTTCATATATATGTATGTATATAGGGTCATGATATTTACACCCTGAACGCTGCTGTTTAACCAACGAACAATAAAACGAAATTGAATTTTGCGCTTTTAACGGCAAAAACACACACACACACCCACACAGAGACAAGGGCCATAAACAGGTGGGCAAAGGTAGATGCTGTGTGTGCGTGTGCAAGTTGGCCATAATGGCCAATGTGTGTGTGTGTGTGTGTGCGTATTATTCACACAGACACCCACGCACACCCGCACAGACACTCACGCTATGCAGTTTTTAGCCATGCTCGCTGTCAGCCTTATTGCCACTCGCTGTTGCAGCAACAACAACAATGTTGGCTACAACAACAGTAAGCCAATTATATGCTGCACTTTTGACATTAAATTCGATTCAATTTATTTGCGCGCCCTTTAGGCCAGCGACGGCTGCAGCAACAGCAGCGATTTTGAAGTCAATGTGGTTGTTGCCTTGTTGTAGTTGTTGCTTGCTGGTTGGCAGGCAGGTTATTGTTTTTGACGAGGAATTTAATTTCATGCTCACAGCAAACACACACACACACACACACACAGAGCCACACTATTTGCCGTCGTTTCGCTGGCAACACAAAGCAGAGGAAATTATGCGTTAAGTGCAAACCCAAAAGCACAAAAACAAAAGGAAAATTAAGTCAAATTAAGTTAAAATAAAACTAGCTTTACTTTCGTCTGCCAAAAGCATAAATTGTTTCAATTTATTTATTAAATCAAGATCCGGTGAAAGAGGCGAGAGAAATTCAATTGAAGCATTTGCCATTTGCCATTTGACATTTGCCATTTGCCTCTTGGTAACTGAGAGCTCAGCACTTTAGTTGGCCAGGCTAAAAGAAATATAATATAATTGGTTGCTTTGAGCGGCGGGCATTTTAAGTGTGTCAAAAGGATAACCTCGATTACTTACAATTGCTTGCTCAGCTCTAGCCTAGTTGTTGTTGTTATTGAGAATGATGAATATATTCACTCTGTGGACATTTCATGTCCAGCTGCGGGTCATAGCAGAAAAGATGAAGCAGCAGCAGCAGCAGCAGCAGCAGCAGCAGCAGCAGCAGAGATGCCAGTAGATAACTACAACAAAAGTGCAAAATTTATGTTTTCTATTATGCAAACGGAGCGACCACTGTCTGCACATTTTCATATGTCACTTCCATGGCTGTGGCCATGCCCAAACCCGCTTTCATTTCCATTGTTAAAGCTGCTGTTGCTGGTGTTGTTGTTGTTGTCGTTGACTTAATGGCAAACGACATTGTGAACATAATGCTGACATAATAATATTTTTGTTGCTGTCCTGATCTGCATGACAACGAGCTGGCGTCGCACCACTCACAGCACCACCCACACAGCACAACCACTCAACAGCTGACTGACTGTCTGGATGAGTGTCTGTGTGAGTCTGAGAGCGACTGAAGCTGAATGCCGCCTTGCCATTTGTTTGGATCATTACTCACAGTGGCAATCTACACACACACACACACACATAGAGCCAAACACTCACACACACACACACATTTACTGCAGCTTCAATAAATTCCATAGAAAATGCATTTTTATTGAAAAATATTTTTAGCTTCTTTTTATTGCTGAATAATACCAAAATCAGCAGCAGCAGCAGCAGCAGCGGCAGCAGCACTTGATGTAAACGAAAAGTTAAATAAATTTATAATTTTATACCCACACACACACTCGCTCACACACACCTGCTGTGTTTTTAATTAGAATTTTAAATACTGCGCAAAATTTTTGTTTTTGATTTTTCCATCAATATCCTGCAGCGTTCTTCGGCTAACACTAAATGCTTCACACTTCAGATGTAAATGAGAATTTGATTTCAAAAAAAGTGAAAATTTAAGCTTCAAAATTGTTAAAGTATTTATGCAGCTATTACCAAAAATTTTCTATATGAAGCGAGAGCTCGAGAGCTGCATGTTAAGAGCTAATTAAAATATTTAAATATATATGTAGTGATTGCCCTTTTAATAAATAATTATTTAGAGAGTGGGAGGCATATTTTATAATTATTTATTCACTAGAAAAAGAATAGACATCGAATAGAGTAGAAAGCAAAGGCAGGGATATAGTCAATACTATTTATATTTTGATTATAAATAATACAGTTATATGTAATAATTAATAATAATAATAGGTTCTGTATTTATATATGTCGGGTCTGCATCGCCTGATGCAATATGAGTTGGTTCAACAACCACTTTTACTATTTTCTTACTCATGACGCTGGAGCAGTGCATTCCGTGCACGTGTGTTCACTCTCGCTATTTCTTTCTAATTAATTCTTTCTAGAACTTTTCGTAGTTCTGGCAACCTCACTCATTGCCATTTTCCAACACTACGCACACGGACCACACTCAGCAATTAGGGTAACTCTAACTGCCGCCCACAGCATGTAACTATCGATATTGCCCATCGATACCTTCATTTACATAATTCTCCGACACGGCCATACTGACAATAACACGTCCTCGTGGCTTCTCTCTTACTTTATGTGTTATCCAACACAACACTTTTCTACAACTTAGTAGTTCAACTTTCTGGCATTCACATCTCTGATGCCTCAGCAACAAAATTTCATGGCAGTCACATCTCTGATGCCTCAGCAACATATTTTGGCAGTCACATCTCTGATGCCTCAGCAACATATTTTGGCAGTCACATCTCTGATGCCTCAGCAACGTATTTTGGCAGTCACATCTCTGATGCCTCAGCAACAACATTTTGACACACATTTTATTCTCCTCGAGATCACCGATAAATCAGCTGAACTCCCTTTATTGGTTAGACATTTATAGCCGCTAACCCGGCCAGACATCCTATTTGCTACTCATTTGACTCCTTGTTTTTTCTCAAACGGCATTCTGCAACCTTATGGCCGATTTCGCCACAATGATAGCATTGAACCTGCGTGCCTGGTTTGATCCTCTTTACTGGAGCTGACGAGCCTGAGTCATCCGCACGATCTTTGCGTTTTCCAAATGCAAACGCTGTCAGTTGTTGTTGAAGTTCGTTCCTGGTTTTGATTTCCTTGGTGAATAGCAGCTTGCTTATATTTTTGTCGATCTGCGCAAGATGAGTCAGCACAACAGAAACTGCGATCTCTTCAACATCCGTAGACTTCCATTTGGTTAGTAGCATAGTGACTAGGCGAATGCCATAAACCGATAAGTTTTCGCCTTCCTTTGGAGCGCCATTGAAGAGATTCGCCAGTGTTGCTGCTGTTGTCTCCAGTCCCTCGAAGCGCAAAATGAACAATTCCTGGAACTGCTCCCAAGTCATGCCAGCGAAGCTAATTTGTGCCAACCACTGCGAAGCACTGCCTTCTAGAGCTCTACTAAGCGAAATGACAAGATCGCTACCCTGGAGTGGATTATCTTCAATTATTAAGGAGACAGTCATGCGCCAGGAGAAGGCATCCGCATTTTGAATGTCGGGATTGAATTTTGGCAGACAAACTTGGTTTACGTTTAGTTGTGGCCTCAATGGAGTACTTAGCTTTGATACAATTTCTTTGAGGTCCCTGATTTGCCTCTCCAAGTCGGCGCAGCGTGTTTCGGAATTTTTGTGAGGCTGGACCGATCCCACTTCTGATGTCGGGTCTGCATCGCCTGATGCAATATGAGTTGGTTCAACAACCACTTTTACTATTTTCTTACTCATGACGCTGGAGCAGTGCATTCCGTGCACGTGTGTTCACTCTCGCTATTTCTCTAATTAATTCTTTCTAGAACTTTTCGTAGTTCTGGCAACCTCACTCATTGCCATTTTCCAACACTACGCACACGGACCACACTCAGCAATTAGGGTAACTCTAACTGCCGCCCACAGCATGTAACTATCGATATTGCCCATCGATACCTTCATTTACATAATTCTCCGACATATATATATGTATATAAATTTAATTGTGAATATCTAGAGATATTCAACGAACAAAGTTATAAAATTTTTTGTGAAGGCCTCAAGATGGATACTCTTTAAGGAAAAGGTTACTATTAGAAGATATCTCTATTTATTTTTCTAGGTAATATGAAAGACTTAAGCAAAGATTGCTGTAACTCAAACATATATTATGAATTAAAAATCTATAAATAAATTTTTTACAAAGAATTGAACAACTTTTGAAATGGCAATTACTTTTTTCCTTAGATTTTAAAAAATGTTGAAAACATCTCAGTCTCTCATCTCTCAGTCTCTCCTTGTTGTTCTACTGTTTTCTTTCTCTCTAGCTCTATCTCTTTCTTTCTCTCTCTCTCTATATATAAATACATATAGATCTCAAGTAAGACAATTCAACTGTTTGTTAAATGAAAACTTTCCTTTTTTGCTTAGATTTTATAAAGTGTACTTAAAATCTCGTTAACGCACTCTTTCTCTCTCTCTGTCTCGGACTTTCTCCCTTTCTCTATCTCTCTAGCTTCCACACTCTGTCTCTCTGAAGTACGTCTCAAGCATATATAGCAATAATTTTTTCAATTTATATTCTTAGCTCTTGAGGCGACGTCTCGTAAATGAAGCCCGATTGGTATTTAATATGGTTAGAGTCGTCTCATATTGAATGTCCATAAACAAAAAAATGCGTAACAAAAATCTATAGAATTTTTATATTTTTTTTCCTTCCTGCTATGCACAAGATTAGAAAATATGCGAGGCAGCAGCTGAGGCGGGCAGGAGTGTGGCTAAAAGCAAAGGCTAAATTCAAATTGTGCACCCACAGAAGCGCACAAAACTCGAGCTGATTGTGTGTGTGTGTGGGTGAGGGTGTATGTGTGTGTGAGCAGCTGTGTGGGCGTGTGTGCGTGTCTGTGTGTGATGATATGCTTGTGATTGGAGCACGAAACCGAGACGTATGATGATGTTGATGACGACAACGACGACACGCACACACACACACACACACACACACACACACATGTAAGTTGTGGGAATGAGTGAAGAGCTGTGGGGGTGTCATAAACAACAGACAAGTTGCACATGCACTGAAGCATAACTACCAGTTACAGCACTATGCGAAAAATGTACACACACACATACACATACACTTTTATAGCTTAAATATACGTATGTATGTGTGTGTGTGTGTGTGTGTGTGTATGAGAGCCAAAGCGAAAAAGTCAGCCATAGAGTGTGTTCGCTGCACGAAGCTAGTCTCTGCATATTTTAACTCCCACAGGAAAAATTTCACAAGACAGTTTAGGAGCATGTCATCGAGGGTTGAGCTGTGTTCGAAGGGGCGGTAGGGGCGAAGAGCAGGCGCTGAATTGGCAGAGTTACCAACAACTGTGACCAAACAATGTTGAGGCTTTGATGAACCTTGAAAGACAACAAAGCAGCAACAACAACAAATGGTAAATATGACAAGATACTGCTGCAGCCAAGAGAGCCAGCGAATGCAAGCCAAAGAGTGTTGCTGTGCATTGGACGAGCGGCGGGATGTGGAGATGAGGCAACGGGGCGTATGAGTGTTAAAAATTGTGCACTATGGATGAATTGAAGTTCCAATGGGCCATGTGTGTCTGTGTGTGTGTGTGTGTGTCGACTCGTCACTTCAAGCAAATGGAGATGAATGCGACGTCTGTGCTGCTGGGAAAGACAGAGTTGTAAGCGAGCATAGACAGAGACAGCAAGGGAAAGAGAGAGAGAGACTGAGAGCGACTTCATATTGGCATATTTTATGCATGCTTTTACCACAATAGACACACACACACACACACACTTGTACAGTTAGAGATTGCCCAGGTATTTCGCTTGTTGCCCCTGGAGCAATCATCACAAACTTTTGCATTGTGCGGTTTGCATTGAGTTTAGCCATTGGCCAAGGCTTGGACTTTTGATCACTTTGCTGTCGCTTTATGTCAATTTTGTAGTTAATTGTTTATAGCAGCAACAGCAACAGCAGCCGCAGCACCAGCAATGACAACAAAGGCTAAGGGCTCAGTTCTTTTGTTAACCGCACAACAAATATCTAATTAAATCTTTTGCAGCTTTTCTGGTTTTGAGTGCTGTTAGTTTTTGTAACCTCAATGCAATCAGATTTAAATTATTCACAATTCAATTTGAATCTCAACTATTTTGCTTTAATTGACAAATATTTCAAATTACAGCATATCCTTTCATTACAAAGAATATTGATTTATAACTTTTCCAAAAAAGTCTCACAAAGTGCAGCAGGTGTAGGTGATGATCGACGAGCTGATGCTACTCTTGAAAATATATTTGCTATATACATATATAATTTTAATGTAATATAGGTAGATAAAGTAGTTATGTAATTTAGCTAGGTGTAGTTGTAGATATAGTACATAAAATTTGTTAGCTTACAGTGCACACAGAGCAGGAACTCTGCCTGCTGTTGCTGCTATGTCTGCCTCTGTTGTTTTGGTTCTACAGGGTATTTCTATAGAATTTATTTGCTGTCCAACAGCGTGTGTCACAAAATATGCATCAATATGCAAATGACATGGCCAAAAATAAAAAAAAATAAATAAAAATACACAGAAAAGTCTGTAGATTTTGTCTTTAGTTGCATTTTGTTGTTAAATTGTTGAACGGCTTTTGGCATTTAGATTTATGTTCGGTCCCAGCTGCACATGCTGTGCATAGCAAAGTGGGCGTAACGCAAAGAGTTGACTATATCGCTATAATTGATTCATTAAATCTCTGGCTAGATAGGCAACGAAAGAGAGAGAGAGAGAGGGAGGGAGAGACTACTATCTCTTTCACTCTCTCACTAACTGTCTCACTCTCTCCCTCTCTTTCTCTCTATCACTTCCGACAAAGTTAAGCAAAAGTTGTCATAAAAATAAAAAAGTTTTTGTTACACAAAATTTGGTTCTTTGTTTTTATGCTTTGCATATTTCTTGTACGACTTTGACATACGAGTTGAATTCTCATGTTGCTCACTTGTCAAGCTGTCAATTGGCAGAAGACAGTCGCACACACACACACACACACACACATACACACACACAGGCAGTCAACTGCCATTACATTCATAGGGGCACTTGAAAAGTTTCGAATGAATTGTGCGCAGCTTGAAGGCAACCTTAAAATGCCAACTCTCGCTTGCTCGCTCTCTCTCTCTCTCTCTCTCTCTCTCTATATCACATTCCTTTGCTTTTCTCTCTTTCGCACTCACTTGAACGCTTAGCACGTTAACTGTAATCAGATTAATAACGGTAAACACTTGTAAGGGTATGCGTACGCACACTTTGGCTTCGATTATTTGATTGAAAAACTGCAGCAGCAGCAGCAGCAGGAGGAGCAGCAGCTTTACCTGCAAACAAGATGAAAACACACACACATACACACATATACTCATGCACACTCTTGCACATTCACAGCCAGGTAGATTAAATTTCATTCAGAAGTTGAATTATTGACAACGGAAATTGATGTCATTGACTCGCTGCAACTGCCACAGCCACACAGCAGCTGCTGTGACCCGAGTTGAGCTCAGCTGATTGTGATTAGTCGTCGTTTGCAAGCATGCTTGATTGATTTATATGCGTACAACTGAGTGTATGTGAGGGTGTGCCAAGCGTGTGCTTTTTAGCAATGACAGCATTGAGAGCATTGCAGCAACTGCGCTCGCTTCGCACTCTCGTTGGCAGTTAAATGAGCTGAAAGATGACTGCACAAAGATTGTCAGCTTGAACAAAAGGGCAGCTTGCACAGCACACATGTCTGAGATAGTTTGGCCAAGTGTTTGACATTTGATGCATAAGAGCGCCATTGTATGAACAACATCAGAGGCAGCTCTGGCTCAAAGGTTGATCAACTTGTAGGCAGTAATTGAGTTGCATTGAATTAAATATACAAACAGAAAACTCTAGCAAAAAACACAGAATGTTTCATAGGAGCCTTAGGCTTTAGCAGTTTAATTGGCAACCGCACAACAATCGAAATCACAAATTTTTGTTCACTACATACGCATATTAGCCTCATCTGTGGAGTGTCTAAAAAAGTTTACAAATTGCCGCAAGCAACTGGCCAAATAAATATGCTTTTATTAACTGCAAACGCTTTGCACTTATAACATTAATAATAAAAAAAGAAAAAAATGCAAAAAATCTGATGTTTGTTTCATTAGCATTCATTAAAAAATATCTGTGCTGTGTTTTATCATGTGAATTGAGGCATTTCAAATTAAATACAAATGCGTTTGAATGCATTCAATATAACTGTTGATTTAGTTGAAATACATATATTATATATATGCATGTATGTGGGCAAATCGAATCAGCAAGCGTAACGCGTTGTTGACTTAAATTCTTTCGCCTGTGGTCTGAGGTCAATTGATAATTTTAATTAAGCGCTAATATTATAATTTATTATTATTGCGCTGATGTGTCGAGTGTGTCGTGTGCATTTAATGTGACAGCCAGGCGACGCGGCGTATGAGTGATGTGGCATTAGGCCTGTCAGCGTTGGCCCAGTCGATAAATCGTTCTCCCCCAATCCTAGCCTTTGGCCTGTTTTTAATATGCAGCTATTTAATTTTATGAATTATTGATGCATATTTTGCTCAGATGGCGTTACTTTACACACGCGCGAGTGCGACTCTGTGTGTGTGTGTGTGTATGTGTGTAGGCAATTAGGCCAAGGGACATTTTAATATATATACACATATATACATATATATATTGATTCATACACTGCATTATGTGTAGCTGGCGGCCTGCTCTTCACTTATTTGCGGTTGATTTATGCGGTCGCTCAACTTGGGATTAGTTTTATTTGCATAATAACCCATTTACCTTGCCCCTCTCTCCCTATGTGTGTTTGCATTGCTGCTGCAGTTCATTTTAATTAATAATTCTCATATTACTATTCTTTTTTTTTTCATTCACTTGCCATGCGTAATTCATCGTTAATTGACTCGCCTCGACTCGACTCGACTTACCTGCAATCAAATGGAATTTAAGAAATTCAATATTAGTTCATATGTAAAAATCAATGTGCATAAATTTATTGCAGTGGTTAAACAAACAATCGAATGTTTGCTATATCTTAATTGCTATATATATATATTTTTTTTTTTTTAATAAATAAATAACTCAATTGTTGATTAATGTTATCTATTGTGCAGCCATTTGCCAGTGATATATGATCAAGTTTATGAATAGGCATGAAATATGCATCAATGAATTAGTTTGAAATGAAACTATTGAAATGAATATTAGAATTCATTTATGGGAAATATTTTCTATATGAATAATAATATATTCGTGGGAGGCAAAATTTATTTGCTCTGTGATTTGTTCTTTGAATACAATAAAACTGTGACAGCACAAAGCAGACATTACAGTAGCATAATATATACAAAATATACTATCTTAAATTTGCAAATGTGGAATACAAGTTTAAGGAATTCAAACTAAACAAATGGAGACTTAGGTATTCGAAGTGTAAGCTCTTTGGAAGGTCAAAAACTCGGTTGGGAAAATGATTTACGTAAGACACAAGAAACTTCCTTTAACGGAGCAAGACAAGCATTAACACATATAAAAGTCGAAGACTTAATAAATAATCATTCCATAATATATCTCTGCGAAAACTTTTTTGCTACAAGACTCTAGTCAAGAAAAGGTCTCGAGAGACTAAAAAAAAACTCATACTTGGCAAATCGCACAGCACAATATAGAAATTATGCTTAAGCTCAGTTAAATGTCTCGAGTAGACGAATAAACGAGTTTAGTTTTATAGCTCTTACCGAGATTTTTGATAGTCGGCTACACTTCGAGCCATGTAAATACAATCAAGACTTACGAGATTTCTGAGCTCATCAACTCAAAAGCATTTGGTATATTCAGGATCACAAAACAATATATGCATTATAAATATAGATCAATATAAATTATGGATATACAAATGTGGGGCATATAGTATTAACCGGCTTGACCT